>OU744726.1:625629-1225629 GCA_916613615.1 Steromphala cineraria
AGGGTGTGTCACTTACTAGCTGTTTGTCAAAAGTATTTGAAAAGTGCGTTTTTAAGCATGTATCAAATTTCTTTTTAGATAACGGAATTATCACATCATTGCAATCAGGTTTTATGAGCGGTGACTCAACATCATACCAGCTTACCCACCTATATGATTATATCGCTAAGGCCATGGATAGTGGTAAGGAAGTAAGAGCTGTGTTTTGTGATATCAGTAAAGCCTTTGACAGGGTATGGCACAAAGGTCTTTTGTACAAGCTGTGGGCTAATGGCATACGCGGTCCCCTTTTATCGTGGTTTGAAAGTTATCTGACAAATCGGAAACAATTTACAGTAATCAATGGGTATAAATCCAATGTCAAATCAATTGAAGCGGGCGTTCCTCAGGGATCAGTTTTAGGACCATTACTTTTTCTTATATATATTAATGATATTGTTCAAGATATTCAGTGTAATATTAAATTATTTGCTGATGACACATCTTTATATGTGATTATTGATGACCCTATCTTATCATCCAATTTGTTAAATGATGACTTAAAATTAATAGCTGAATGGGCTAAAACATGGAAGGAAGATTTTAATCCATCTAAAACAGAAACTATAGTCTTTTCTAGAAAGAAAACAGTGACAATAATCCCAGATCTTGTAATGAATGATACAATTATTACATCTGTTGACTCGCATAAACATCTAGGATTGACTTTGCAAAGTGACGGCCAATGGAATAAACATATTGATAATATTATTGCCAAAGTTAGTCCTATGATAAATTGCTTAAGAAGCCTGAAATACCGCCTTCAAAGAAAAAGCCTTCAAACACTTTACACTTCATTTGTTCTTCCAATCTTTGATTACTGTGATTACATTTGGAATATTTGCACAAAGTCACAAGAAATGTTATTAGAAAAATTACACTTAGATGCCTTGAGAACAATATGTGGATCGGTTAGAGGAGTAAGTCATTCTAAACTTTATTTAGAAACTGGGTTTTCATCATTATCTGACAGACGAAATCTTCACAAAATGAGTGTATTTAAAAAATGTTCCACGAGAAAACCCCGAAATATTTATCAGAATTAATTCCACTGAACTTATCCTCTGTATCCACATATGAATCTCGATCATCGAACATTCTTCAAACTCCACTCTGCCGCACTGAAGCCTATAAGAAATCGTTCCTTCCATCATGTGTGGGCGAGTGGAATCTGCTAGATGACAATGTAAGAAATATTGATTCACTTAATTCGTTTAAAAAACATATCGATCGAACTTTGCCTTGCAACGTGCACAATATATTTATACACACTGGTACTAGACACAATCAAATTATTCATTGTAAGATAAGACTGGGCTGCAGTGATCTTAATGGCCACAAGTTTGACCGGTTTATTCAAAACAATTCCAAGTGTGATTGCGGCTATTTTTATGAAGATACCATTCACTATCTTTTCATGTGTCCAAATTTTGCCGAAGTTCGATCGAGATGTTTTTATTATACAAAAGGGTTTGACTTACATACTGTCTTATATGGAAATAAGTCGCTGTCTGACGAAATAAATCAAAACATAGTCACTTCAGTTCATTCATATTTTACCCAAACTGAACGTTTTACTAGCTAATTTTCAAGATATAATGAACTATATTGTATATTGTGAATGTATTGATGTATTGTATTGTATTGATGAGTGAATTTATGTTCTACATGTAATTTTTGTATTCAGATAGGCAGTATGCCTGTTTACCAATCCAACCATGCATTCAATGGAATAAATATTGTTTAAACCATTTACTAAAAAAGAAATTAAGAGCATTGTAAAATCAATTACAACGGATGAATACAACAAAACCTTTAAAGGCAACTGGGGACATACCCAGTACTATCAAGTACAACCTACAAAACTTACAAAAGTTAAAAACTTCCACAACTTTAGAAGGGTTGATGTAGCCATAACTAGACTCAGGCTCAACAATGTTTGCAACGGGGTTTATCTCCACAAAATAGGGAAAGCACCAAATAATCTATGTAATCAATGTAATGTCGAAGACACCATAAATCACATTCTGTTTCAATGTGATAAATACAAAAAACACAGGGGACAACTCCTTGAAAATGTAAGCGCTAACAACCCACAAGAACTGTTAGCCAATGCTAAAAATTACCAGTACCTTTCAGTATTCCTACTACAAACCAAATTGTATAAAACATTATAATTAATAACCACCTAGCCTTACACCCAAACTCTTAACCATTTCCTACCCCTCATCCCCTCCCCAATTTAAGGGTCACTTAAAACCCTAACAACCACCCCACGGGTAAAACTCCCAGAAGGACCCTACGCAAGCGAGACTGATCTCTTAAACCTCCTTCTTCTGGTAAGTGTTGGTCATGGCGACCCACGACCAGAGCTGGTTGGTGAGATGGGTTCACGATATACATTACCTCGGGACCACTCGCGCAAGCCTATACAAACAGGCGCGTAGGCTCCCAACGGGAGATTTCCACCTAACACCTAAAATAATATTTACCACTCCCATATTTGGGATAACTGGTAGGACTTGGGCACAGGGCAAAATGGTTAAAACTCTTCACTTAAAGTGCACGGTGTGGCTACCCCCGGCACTTCACTAAATTATAACTGGTAATTTTCCCAGTAGCAAACCTCAAAACCCTCACTGCCCCTTTCTTAATCGGGTTCAGTGGGGAGGACAGGTATTGTACCTTAAAGAGACACAGAGTATGTTGATAGGATCACATATGCCAAATTTTGAAATCGATGTTAATACATCGGGAACCACTAACTGTTACTGAAAATAACAAGTTAAAGGTCAATCAGTACATTAGAGCGAAAATACGGCCATTCAAAGTCGGGATTTTGATCGAAAACAGGACAATGTGGCTCGAGTGGCGCGCGCAAATTCGCCAAACGTAATTTTGAAACCTTGTCATAAGCTGACAGGAAGATATATTCGATTCGATAGTGTTTATTAGACATTGTAACTAATAGGTAGATTAATTGGATGCATTATTTAGAATATTAAACGTTTCATTGATTTTTCCATAAAATCAAGCATTTTAGAGATATTATGCATAAATGGATATGTTTGCAAGTCTAGTGATGAGATATGAACTTCAATCAGCATATTAGATATTTTGTAGCTTATCAAAACCAAATAAAATTTTAAGAAAGATACTCTGTGTCACTTTAAGTGTATGGTTAGACTACCCCCTGCACTTTACATAGGTACAATACCAGTCAGACGACCTTCAAGAAAGAAAAAACGCACATTGCGAAGATAACAACGCTGGAAACAACAGCAAATAACAGACTAAGTATATCAAACCAAAAAGATAAGTATTACTCCATTCACTCAATTATCAATAAATTTAGATATAAAACATTACTAATTACAAATAAATATAAATACAATTCAAACACAATTATTCAAATACAATTTTATCTTATCACAGTTAAAAATACCATCTCAAATACTACTTTAAACCTTTTTACTTCAATATAATTTCCATACATAATATATTCTTTCTATCTCTTTCAGGTACCACGCCATTTCACAGCACTATTTATTTACTGACTATTCATAAAATCAACCCCCCCCCCCCCCTCACTCTATTCAAAATTCTAAATTAATTTTAACCACTTTAGAACTTTTATTAGTTTTACTTGGGTGCCTAAGACCTATTCTAAATTCCATGCCCCTTTTTTTGGAAATAACTCAGGCTTAGACCCCACGTCGGCGACATCACCATATGGTGAAGAAGACGTTAAACCCCAATCCAACAACAACAACTTCCTCATAGAACTGGTATATTTTATACCCTTCCAAACTAGAGAAGGTCCTCCTTGTTCAAAACGGAAGACAACCGCTACAGTCAACTTGTTGATTATCTCTCCACTGGTCAGTACCCTACATCGCTTTCCGACATAAAGAGTCTTGAAGAACGTAAGAAAACCAAGAGGCAACTTCGATCACAAGAAACAGCGTTCACAACCCAAGATGGCATGCCCTATCACAAGGGATGTCGCGTCCTTCGGCAGAATGAAGTACAGTCAGTCATCAAGAGAATGCATGAAGGTATGTAATGCAAATTGATTTCACCTTAAAGCATTTAATTAACTAAA
The DNA here is from genome assembly GCA_916613615.1 of Steromphala cineraria. NCBI lineage: Eukaryota > Metazoa > Mollusca > Gastropoda > Trochida > Trochidae > Steromphala > Steromphala cineraria. Next base: position 629,774 of record OU744726.1, read on the forward strand.
ACAGAAGGGTGCAGTTCAATTATCATGACCACAAGGACCTTATTAATGACCAATTAGTCACTACTAAAAATGGCCATGCAAAAACATCCAAATGGCCATCAAATTTATGAATTATAGATTCGCTTTATAAAATTGACACTTTTAGCCATTTTACACAATTGATTCTTTTTGAGATAACTTGTCTACAAAAATAGGATACACATGTTTCAAATAAACAGTCAAGTGATGTGGTTTTAATGAAAGCACAAACTTACTTTTCATTGCAGTAATTGTAGTGACTTATAGATTAAAAGCTATTTCGTCATTTTCAATTAAACAAAAAAAAAAGTTAATAATGTACAGTGTACACTGTTCTCGGTCTTCCTGGAAGCAGAACAAACATTATACATGTGCTCTTTGGCAAATCGCATGGGGATTATTGGTAATTCTATCTCACAGGGATCAAGCCTTGTCCATGAATAGTGTGTATCTTTTAACATTTTTCTACAGACTTACCAAAATTGCTATATAACTGATAAGATCATTATTCAATACAGTACAAACTGTAGGTCAGAATTTCCCCTATGTTAATGAAAGTAAAAGGTGGGGAAGAAATAGCCTAACTTGGCCAGAAATTCACCCATGTTAATGAAAATAAAGGGTCGGGAAGAATATTTTTCTTTGTATGTTTATTGTAAGTCTATCAAGATCATGAAAAATGCAACGAGAACTCTCTTTGCTTGCATCAGTGTTGAATTTCGTTTAGTTAAAAACATTTGGGGAAATATGGATTATCAAAAAATTAAGAACTTAAGGTAAATGTATAGATCATAAAAATAGAGCCATTGGCTCTGTAGCTCATCAGGCATCATATCAAGTTTGCTTTATACAGGCAAGATGAGCTAAAAATGAAACTGATGTTACCTATTGCAAGAAAACCTATTATTATTCAACACTTTCTAGATCGCCAATATCAGACAGTGAAAGAAGTCCACACTAAAATATCCAAGGAGAAATAAATTTGCCATAGACTGTCATCTAATGGAGAAAAATAGGTTTTTACGGTTGTGACCCTTGTGACCCTATTTGGGGTCATGGGGTCACGAAATCTACAATTTAGAATCCCCATTGGCCAAGGAGTCTGCACATATAATTTCAGCTCTCTAGACCTTTTGGAACTTTAGAAGAAGATAAAAATAGTTTTTTAAGGTTGTGACCCCTGTGACCCTATTTGGGGTCACAGGGTCAACAAAGTTACAAATTAGAATCCCCATTGTCCAAGGAGTCTGCACATATCAATATTAACTCTCTAGACCTTTTTGAACTGGAGAAGAAGATGAGAATTGGTTTTTAAGGTTGTGACCCCTGTGACCCTATTTGGGGTCATGGGGTCACGAAATCTACAATTTAGAATCCCCAATGGCCAAGGAGTCTGCACATATCGTTTTTAACTCACTAGTCCTTTTAGAACTGGAGTAGAAGATAAAAATATGTTTTTAAGGTTGTGACCCCTGTGACCCTATTTGGGGTCACAGGGTCACCAAAGTTACAAAATAGAATCTCCATTGTCCAAGGAGTCTGCACATATCATTTTTAACTCCCTACTCCTTTTGGAACTGGAGAAGAAGATGAAAATAGGTATTTAAGGTTGTGACCCCTGTGACCCTATTTGGGATCACAGGGTCACCAAAGTTACAAATTAGAATCCCCATTGGCCAAGGAGTCTGCACATATCATTTTTAACTCTCTAGTCCTTTTAGAACTGGAGAAGAAGATGGAAATAGGTTTTTAAGGTTTTGACCCCTGTGACCCTATTTGGGGTCACAGGGTCACCAAAGTTACAAATTAGAATCTCCATTGTCCAAGGAGTCTGCACATATAACTTTTAACTCTCTACTCCTTTTGGAACTGGAGAAGAAGATGAAAATAGGTATTTAAGGTTGTGACCCCTGTGACCCTATTTGGGATCACAGGGTCACCAAAGTTACAAATTAGAATCCCCATTGGCCAAGGAGTCTGCACATATCATTTTTAACTCTCTAGTCCTTCTGGAACTGGAGAAGAAGATGAAAATAGGTTTTTAAAGTTGTGATCCCTGTGACCCTATTTGGGGTCACAGGGTCACCAAAGTTACAAATTAGAATCTCCATATGCTAAGGTACTTGTACACAAAATTTCAGCTCTCTTATGTGTATGGTTCATAAGGAGAAGTCGAAAGTGTCAAAAGTTTACGGACGGACGGACGGACGGACGGACGGACGACGGACGGACGGACGACGGACGGACGCCGGACGACGGTCCATGCCATAAGCCCATCTGGACTTTCAGTCCTGATGAGCTAAAAATAGAGATATCAATAGAGGACTCATGTATCTTAATAACAAATGAAAAAAAATATTAGAGCCTTATTTATTTAGAGGCACATATACAAAACCTTATTAGTAAATATGCCACCAGACCAAATAACACCATTAAATTTCATTGTCTAGAGGAAAGTCTGACCTTTGAAATTAGCCAAATTTGTAAGTTTACAAGACAAAAGCCTAGACAATTCATTGACTGCAGCAAATTTCATGATTTTTTCAGGATATAAGTCTGTGTAGAAATCTCAATTTTTGCTTTTGCTTGTGAGTAATCTCCCCTTGAAACTGAAACTTCAAACCTAGTTATCTCGGTAATTAAGGAAGATAATTGCACAAAACTTTCACAATGTAAAACTAGGCACATTCAGCCATTATTGATATTCTAAAATATCTAATTTATTTTTGGCAATTTCTCACTTCTGACAGTACGCGTCTCTTAAAATCTTTATAACCATGACAAGACATATGCTATAACTTATTCGAAAGCTGAACTATTGTGGTTTACAAACATTAAGTACCTGTCATCTATATTCAGTGGTCTTTCAGTTACAGCCATTTGAAAAATGATCTTTTTACTCCTTAACTCTGTTAGGAAATGTCTCATATCAAATCTGTTTCTTGCATTCTGTTTACAATAACTGTTCAACAAATCCAGTTCAGAGTAATATATATGTATATAAGGAAATGATGGAACCAAAATGTTAAATGTTTTGGTGATTTTCAGTTTTTATGGATTATTCTCTTTCAAAGATTTTAGTGTCATAACAGATATAGACAGTATGGATAGGTTCAGTATACTCATAAAAATAACAATGAATCAAAACAATTGTTTTCTGTCCTTGACAGGTCCTTTAAGTTTAATATGTTTGGAAAATCCTTATTATGCAAACATAAGATCCATAATTCCTTAACTAATTAAGCTATTGTCAAATTGATACACCTACTCATGCACTATTTTAAGTACTTTCACTATGTTACCCTTTATCAAAAAAAAGTTAGAGTTCAGGAACTGGAAAAACAGACATCGAGTAGGAGTATATGAATATGAATTTTTTTAGTCGTTTAATTAAAGTTAAAAAAATAATCGGAAGACATCTAAACAACACATCAATTTATGCATCTGACCAAGGCCAAAATGTTTTTCTTGAAATACCTTACTAACAAATTATCAATAGATATTCTTAAATCCAATTAAATCAGTTTTGCATGACAGACTTCAAACCTCTGTATCTCAAAAGCGTTGACAGGTAATTCAACAAGTTTCTCAACCACTTCAGGAATAACATTGTCTGTACAATAGTGTAATAGTTGACATTGGCCGCCATGATGAATTTTCTGCCAAACCCCTATCAGTGTTGTTACTCATGTTTATTATCTAAAAAAAGTATAAGTTTGCTTATGTAAGGAAGTCAATTTTGGCACCTAACCTTCACATCAAGTTTTGTTTTATTTCTGCAATAATGTTTTTTGATTGTCAGTATCCTATCTTCAGATATGGGGTAATAATAAGGGTGCAATTACATTTTTGAAAACATTTTAGGAGTTACATTTTAAAAAGTACAGATAATGCGATGATTTACCCCCGAATTAGGTAGTTATATTCATAAAATTCAAAGAGGCATATTGTTATATTGGTGTAAATTACTTAGGACAGAAAATTGTATTCTGCGTGTTTTTTATCAAGTATTCAATCAATGGTGCTGAGAACCAGAATGTACGCATTTTGGCCAATAATAATCTATTATTTACTTAAGGTATAAGTGACATGTGGGAAAAACAGGAGTCAACTTCTTACTATTAAAATTTTTCTCTTACTCCTGTTTGGTTCTAAGTATAGACGATTTTGTAATTCTGTTATTATCTTATTCTCAATTGATATGGATAAAGTAATAAAAGAATCACTTGAAAAACAAGAAGACATGGTCATCAACATCCCCCGCCAAATAAGTTTTCATTAAAGCTCCCAATATATTCCTAAATGAGCTGTAAGTCTGTAATCAGTAATTGCATTTACCTCACATTTGAACTCCATCAAGGTATTGATACCCTAAAGACACACTGCAAATTTTGTTATTCTTTCTTAAATAGTTTCTGAGAAAAGCTGTCCCATTTAGCTCTGACGGATGGACGGACGGCAAACGGAACCCAAACCTATATTACCCTTCCACTTCGTGGCGGGGGATAAAAAAAACCCAAAAAACTATTGACAAGTTTTACGTTTCTGTAAAGTTGGATTTACATAATTCAAATGTTTTCCTTAGTGTCATAAAATGGTACTCATTTAGCAAATGTATACATTTGTGATAGGCTCTCAATGTAGCATTCAGATGATCTCAATCATTCTTATTCTAATAAAAGTACCGAGGGTACAGAAGCTCACCTTAAAATGAATGATGTGGTATTGGTTTAATTATACATGTAACCATCTTTTATATAATTGATTATGGCTGCCATCATGATTTTTTTATCTTTTAAAATACTAGTCTTCTTTTGGAAACGACTAGAGCTTGAACAAACATTAATACACGAATGATATAATCATGATAAGTTAACAAGCAGTAGGTTTTTGTATAACTTTTTTGTATATCTATGGCTGAATTGGTGAACATCTTGTACTTTTTAATCTTCAAAATGCTACTTTTATGTGGGCATCCGTATTAATTTCATTATTATATCTTGATTGGTTTAGGTGTATCCATTTAAATGTCATTCATTACTTACAGGATGGTGGGCACTTACATTTGTTTTGTAGTGAATCATTAATATGATTTCAAGATTATTTCACTGATGGTTATGCTGCATGGGATATTGAGAATCCCAAAAGTACAGATTGAGAGGAAAGTCATAAACACAGCAATGCATAAGACACGTTTATTTTGTTCACATAATATTTACATGTCAAGTGACCATGAGATGTCTTTCATTAAAGTATCAATTTATTTAACACTCATACAGTACTATAATGGTAAACATTTTTGCATTGTCAAATCAACAGAGAGATATGACAAATCAAATTTCCTTACTTTTCTTACTAAACCCTTTTCGATATTCATCTGCATATTTATTCCACATCAACTTATCATGTAGATTGCTAAACACAAAGCTTATTGTAGACAAGTTTTGTGTAAGTTGTTATTCTTAGAAAGAACATATCACTGTCATGAGAATACAAGCCCATAACTTTTATTGCATACACATGGGCCATGGCCATATAGCATAATGCTCTACCATATCAATTGGGTCAGGTTGATTATGCAACAGACTAGCAGCTGACACTGTGATGCTAGCAGCCTGCCTTGGGATGTGTATTAGACAGCACAGTGGAATATCTGAACTCTGGTTGACCCCTTATGTGTGGTATTTAAAGGAATAAAAGGGAAATACCATTGTTTAAAATTTAACATGTTTAATGTGATTTGGTTTTTGCAGCTAGTTGCCATAGAGATTTTAAACAAATTAATCAATTATGTTTGTCTTTCATCTTAATTTTTTTTAGAAACACTTAAAAATATAGAACAACTTGCACGACAATCTTAAATATTCCATATTTAAGATAATATTATGATTAGTAAGTTCAAATTAGAGAATTTATATGGTGCCAGTGATCACTTGATGAAAGCTTAAAATTTAATAATAATGATGTGTCATCTGCAGCTGAAAAGTCAATATGGCTGCTATTGCGGCCATCTTGGATTCTGAAAACTGAAACGTCTACCTTTCTGTGCGGAATCACTATAGGTATAACATACTACAATATAAAAATGATATCTAGATTGGTTTAGGAGAAATAGTCTTTGTCATGAAATCTAATTGAAAATTCAATATGGCTGCCATGGCGGCCATCTTGGATTCTCAAAACTGAAACGTCTACCTTTCTGTGAGGAATCACCATGGGTATAACATATTACAATTTCAGAATGATATCTGTATTCGTTTAGAAGGAGTAGTCTTTTTCATGAAATCTAATTGAAAATTCAATATGGCTGTCATGGCGGCCATCTTGGATTCTCAAAACTGAAACGTCTACCTTTCTGTGGGGAATCACCATGGGTATAACATACTACAATTTCAGAATGATATCTGAATTCGTTTAGGAGGAGTAGTCTTTTTCGTGAAAGTTTACGGACGGACGGACGGACGGACGGACGGACGGACGGACGGACGGACGGACGGACAGACAGACGGACGACGGACGAAGCGCCATGACATAAGCTCACATTTACTTTGTAAAGGTGAGCTAAAAAGCCTTTTTGACTACTACTTTTAACCACATTGAACCTCTGTTGGCCATTTCAACCTACTTTGTTCAAACTGTAGAGGCGTTATTATTCATGTGGCCAATTTCTTTATCGAGATTTCAATATGTTGGTATACCAACCAAAAAGTTAATTGTCTTTTTGATGCATATGAAAATTATCCCCCTGCGTTCTTTGCCAACAATAATAACCAATAGAAGTTTTACAGTGTAAACCCCTTTTTGAGGGCAGCATTTCTACCCCTTTCATTTTTTTAATTGTTTTTTAAAAATAAGTGGGAAAAAAGAAAATAGAGTGAAAAAAGGTAATTTGAACAATCTTGTGGCTGAAAATCAAGGACATATTACTAAAATTTGCAGTTGCACACTGAATCTTATCAAAACAACTTTATGTACTCTGTAGCCTTCCGCTTAATAAATAGTGCTCCTCTAACTCACATCTAAAACTTAGTTACACAGCGGCAGCCTTCCGCTTAATAAATAGTGCTCCTCTAACTAACATCTAAAACTTAGTTACACAGCGGCAGCCTTCCGCTTGATAAATAGTGCTCCTCTAACTCACATCTAAAACTTAGTTACACAGCGGCAGCCTTCCGCTTGATAAATAGTGCTCCTCTAACTCACATCTTAAACTTAGTTACACAGCGGCAGCCTTCCGTTTAATAAATAGTGCTCCTCTAACTCACATCTAAAACTTAGTTACACAGCGGCAGGCTTCCGCTTGATAAATAATGCTCCTCTAACTCACATCTAAAACTTAGTTACACAGCCGCAGCCTTCCGTTTAATAAATAGTGCTCCTCTAACTCACATCTAAAACTTAGTTACACAGCCGCAGGCTTCCGTTTAATAAATAATGCTCCTCTAACTCACATCTAAAACTTAGTTACACAGCCGCAGCCTTCCGTTTAATAAATAGTGCTCCTCTAACTCACATCTAAAACTTAGTTACACAGCCGCAGGCTTCCGTTTAATAAATAATGCTCCTCTAACTCACATCTAAAACTTAGTTACACAGCGGCAGGCTTCCGCTTGATAAATAGTGCTCCTCTAACTCACATCTAAAACTCAGTTACACAGCGGCAGCCTTCCGCTTAATAAATAGTGCTCCTATAACTCACATCTAAAACTTAGTTACACAGCGGCAGCCTTCCGCTTAATAAATAGTGCTCCTATAACTCACATCTAAAACTTAGTTACACAGCGGCAGGCTTCCGCTTGATAAATAGTGCTCCTCTAACTCACATCTAAAACTCAGTTACACAGCGGCAGCCTTCCGCTTAATAAATAGTGCTCCTCTAACTCACATCTAAAACTCAGTTACACAGCGGCAGCCTTCCGCTTAATAAATAGTGCTCCTCTAACTCACATCTAAAACTTAGTTACACAGCGGCAGCCTTCCGCTTAATAAATAGTGCTCCTCTAACTCAGATCTAAAACTCAGTTACACAGCGGCAACCTTCCGTTTAATAAATAATGCTCCTCTAACTCACATCTAAAACTTAGTTACACAGCGGCAGGCTTCCGCTTGATAAATAGTGCTCCTCTAACTCACATCTAAAACTTAGTTACACAGCGGCAGCCTTCCGCTTAATAAATAGTGCTCCTATAACTCACATCTAAAACTTAGTTACTCAGCTTAGATTTTAAGGTTTAATGTAGGAATGTTTAATATATATAAGTATGAATCTGATGTTTTTCTTTTTCATTTGAAGGAGCATATTCACAAGAGGGCACTTGGGCAGAGACAAGACTCTATCCAAGGTTGCTGATAACTACTTTTGGCGAGGTATGAAGGGTGATGTCACAGCTTACATCAAGAACTGTACATGTGATGCCTGCTGCAGGGTGAACCCCAAGACAAGGATCCAGGCTCCAGAGCTCCATTCTATACCAGTTCTGTCAAACGTGTGGAGTCTAGTTGGAATTGACATTATTGGACCCTTTCAAACCAGTAGGACTGGCAACAAGTACATTGTTGCAGCAACTGACCACTTTTCTAAATGGTCCGAGGCAGCTGTAATTCCAACAAAGAGTGCCAAAGAGGTTGCCAGATTCCTATTGGATGTCATCAGCAGGCTCGGACCAATGGACTCGTTGATCAGTGATCACGGCCGCGAATTCATCAATGCGGTCATTGACGAAGTGACCACTGCCTTGGACATAGAGCACAGGATTTCTTCCCCATACCATCCCCAGACGAATGGTCAGCGAGAAAGAGACAACAGGACTCTGAAGGCAAGTCTGACAAAACATGCTGAAACAAGTGAAACATGGGATGAAGTTCTCCCCGGCGTCTTGTTTGCCTACAGGATCAGCAAACATGCTTCCACGAAGTACTCCCCTTTCAAGGTGATGTACAACCGCCAGCCAAGGATTGCAAATGGACCACGCCCATCTTCACTAGGACATTCACATCAAGAAACTATCCTCAATATGTTGGAAACCACTACATAGAGAAACAAGGATGTGTCTGAAAACATACAAGTAGCGCAAGAGAGGCAAAAGAAGAACTTTGATGCCCGCCATGGATCAAGAACTCAAAGAAGATAAGGAGATTTGGTGACAAGCTGGCTCTGATGTGGGTTGGCCCATACCTGGTGACAAAGGATCTAGGAAAAGGAAGAGTGAAGCTGAAGAACATAGATTCTGGAAGGATATTGGCTAATACCTACAACTCAAGCATCCTCAAGCTCTACACCCCTGAACTTTCTGAAAATACAACAAAAGAAACTCTGTCTTCCCAAAAACTCAAAACTACCCGCCATACCAAGTCCTCAAGAACCTCAGCTACTGCCTCCACTTCTGCCTCTTCCTCCAAGAACTCACCAACTGCCTACCCCTCAGCCACTGCCTCTTCCTCAGCCTCCAAAAAGTCATCTACTACCCCCACGTCAGCAACTGCCTCTGTCTCAACCTCCAAGACGTCAGCCACTGCCTCCACTTCAGCCCCTACCTCCAAGACGTCAACCACTGCCACCAACACCTCTGCCACTGGCTCTACCTCGAAGAAGTCAGCCACTGCCTCTGCTCCCAAGATGCCAGCCACTTCCTCTGCCTCAAAGACGTCAGCCACTGCCTCTGCTCCCAAGACGTCAGATGCTACCCTTGCCTCAGCCTCCAAGACATCAGCCACCTCTTCTGCCTCCAAGAGCTCTCAACATCGATCATTCTGCCCTCCCACTGAAGAAATATGCCAAAAACTTTCTAAGAAACTATCCATCAACTACAACTGTTACCCTGGCCACACTACATCTTCCAATCTGAAAAAGCCGATGATAATCCACAAGACAAAGGGAGATGGCAATTGCTTCTTTCGATCAATTGCTCATGCTGCAAGCAGACCAGAGGCTTCTCATTTGAGTGTTCGTGATCATGTCGTTAGGCATATGCAATCAAGAAAAATCACCAAAAGGCTGCAAGGATATATCAACCAAAGTGTTCCATCCTACGTGAAGAAGAGTAAAATTGACAAATGTGGTTCTTGGGCGACAGATGCAGAAATTGTCGCCACAGCATCTCTCCTTGAGATAGACATTTATGTTTATTGTAGACTTGGACAAAATTCCTTTGGTTGGGCAAGGTACCCAAGAAACTTTGAAACATTAGACAGCCCACTGACACAAAATGCCCTTTTCCTGTTGAATGAGGACAATACTCATTTCAATGTTGTATTGAAAGTTTAAGAACAATAGAAATTGTGCTCTACTCTTCACATAGTTCTATGTGGGTATGAACTTTTTGATGGATATCCCTGTTACTTGTATTTGATGGTATTGAATGATGTGTATGATATATAAGAGGTTAAAAAATCAGTAAATTTAACCGTTATCCGACCAACATGTCCATAACTCACTAAACTCTAGAGAGATTGTTTATCCTAGATATGATTAGGAGGTTAAAGATTGAGATATTGAAGCATTAATACCCTTAAGTGAATGCTGTCATTTTTTATTTGTTATGCATGTATTCATGTATCAAAAATAAAACATTATAAATAATATGTCTGTTATCTTGTCTTGGTAATTCAATGCTAATATTTGGCTTGGAACTTTTTCCAGAGACTGATAGGAACATACTTAGTTGGTCATAATTTAGTGGGGAAGAAATAGCCTAGCCAAGCCAGAATCTCCCCTCTTGTATATCATTAACCAAGGGTGGGGAAGAAATAGACTAGCTAGGCCAGAATCTTCCCTCTTGCACATCATTAACAAAGGCTGGGGAATAAAAAGACTAGCCAGGCCAGAATCTCCCCCTTGTACATTATCACCAAGGATGAGGAAGAAGTAACAGAGGTAGGCCAGAATCTCCCCTCTTGTACATCATTACCAAGGGTGAGGAAGAAAAAGACTAGCTAGGCCAGAATCTCCCCCCTTGTATATTATGACCAAGGGTGGCGAAGAAATAGATAAGCTAGGCCAGATTCTCCCCCTTGTACATCATAACCAAGGGTGGGGAAGAAATAGACTAGCTAGACCAGAATCTCCCCCTTGTACATCATTACCAAGGGTGGGGAAGAAATAGACTAGCCAGGCCAGATTCTCCCCCTTGTACATCATAACCAAGGGTGGGGAAGAAATAGACTAGCTAGACCAGATTCTCCCCCTTGTACATCATAACCAAGGGTGGGGAAGAAATAGACTAGCTAGGCCAGAATCTCCCCTCTTGTACATCATTACCAAGGGTGAGGAAGAAAAAGACTAGCTAGGCCAGAATCTCCCCCCTTGTATATTATGACCAAGGGTGGCGAAGAAATAGATTAGCTAGGCCAGATTCTCCCCCTTGTACATCATAACCAAGGGTGGGGAAGAAATAGACTAGCTAGGCCAGATTCTCCCCCTTGTACATCATAACCAAGGGTGGAAAAGAAATAGACTAGCTAGACCAGAATCTCCCCCTTGTACATCATTACCAAGGGTGGCGAAGAAATAGATTAGCTAGGCCAGATTCTCCCCCTTGTACATCATAACCAAGGGTGGGGAAGAAATAGACTAGCTAGACCAGAATCTCCCCTTGTACATCATAACCAAGGGTAGGGAAGAAATAGACTAGCTAGGCCAGATTCTCCCCCTTGTACATCATAACCAAGGATGGGGAAGAAATAGACTAGCTAGGCCAGAATCTCCCCCTTGTACATCATAACCAAGGGTGAGGAAGAATTAGACTAGCTAGACCAGATTCTCCCCCTTGTACATCATAACCAAGGGTGGGGAAGAAATAGACTAGCTAGACCAGAATCTCCCCTTGTACATCATAACCAAGGGTAGGGAAGAAATAGACTAGCTAGGCCAGATTCTCCCCCTTGTACATCATAACCAAGGGTGGGGAAGAAATAGACTAGCTAGGCCGGAATCTCCCCTCTTGTACATCATAACCAAGGGTGGGGAAGAAATAGACTAGCTAGGCCAGATTCTCCCCCTTGTACATCATAACCAAGGGTGGGGAAGAAATAGACTAGCTAGGCCGGAATCTCCCCTCTTGTACATCATAACCAAGGGTGGGGAAGAAAAAGACTAGCTAGGCCAGAATCTCCCCTCTTGTACATCATAACCAAGGGTCGGGAAGAAATAGACTAGCTAGGCCGGAATCTCTCCCCTTGTATATTATGACCAATGGTGGCGAAGAAATAGATTAGCTAGGCCAGATTCTCCCCCTTGTACATCATAACCAAGGGTGGAAAAGAAATAGACTAGCTAGACCAGAATCTCCCCCTTGTACATCATTACCAAGGGTGGGGAAGAAATAGACTAGCCAGGCCAGATTCTCCGCCTTGTACATCATAACCAAGGGTGGGGAAATATAGACTAGCTAGACCAGAATCTCCCCCTTGTACATCATTACCAAGGGTGGGGAAGAAATAGACTAGCCAGGCCAGATTCTCCCCCTTGTACATCATAACCAAGGGTGGGGAAGAAATAGACTAGCTAGGCCAGAATCTCTCCCATGCACATCATAACCAAGGCTGGGGAAGAAATAGCCTAGCCAGGCCAGAATCTCCCCCTTGTATACATAATCAAGGGTGGGGTAGAAAAAGACTAGCTAGACCAGCAACTCCCCCTGTACAAGGTAGAATTAAGGGTGGAGAAGGTTTGGCCTAGGACAGTCTTTCCCCGGGGAAGATTGAGCCTAGGGGGGGAAAGTTTGGCCTAGGCTGAAGTTGCCCCGGGGAAAGTCTGTCGTAGGCCAAACCTTCCCTGGGGAAAGTCTGGCCAGGGGGAAAGTTTGGCCTGTTACAGGTATATATGTGTGTGTCAGAATTGAGGTTGAATAACAATAACAAACAATGTGAATGAAACAAATAACTGTAAACAGCAGCTTTTTAAAGTTCCTTCCATGTGATGATTGATAGAAGGGGAAAACAAGAAAAAGGAGGAATGTAGAAACTTTTCTTGTTTCAAAGAAATTGGATAAAGCAGCAAGATAAAGACATAGACTGAGAACATGATGAAGTGAAATGTGAACAGAGTGGGCAGAGAAAGGAATCATAAATATCAGAGACTTATGTGATGAAAAGGGAATATTATCAATAGAATCCTTAAAAGAAAAATTCTGTATCAAAGGTACTTTCTTAGATCTGGAATATTTATTACATTTATTACCTGAATCATGGAAAAACACTATTAGACATTGCCATTCTATCCCTATCAGGAGTGTGGCCAATGTGATTCCCCCTTTGTAGAGGCCAACAATTTATAATCTTCACTAGCCAAAGAGACTGTACAGCTTTCTCGGCCTCATGGTTCTGGAGAAGAAGATGAAAATTTTGACTTTTGCCCTTATTAGGGGTCACAGGGCCACCAAAGCTACAATTTATAATCCTCACTAGCCAAGGAGTCTGTACACAAAGTTTCAGCTTTCTCGGCCTTAGGGTTCTGGAGAAGAAGTCAAAATTCCACAATGGATTGACGGACGTACGGACAACCGAGGGTAATCCAATATGCCCCTGCCATATATGGCTGGGGCATAAAAATGAAATACTAAAAGTGAATTGCATCTCAAAGTTTTAAAAGAATTCAAGATCTTCTCCACAATTAAAAAAACTTCTGTGTTGAAGTGGCAGATAAAGAAAAACATGAAATACTAAAAGTGACTTTTTGTTGATCAATTAAGCCAAGAATGTTAGCCATGAGAAAGATAAGCTTGTGTTTATGTCTCCATGTTGCAGGCCCGTAGTTAGCGGGGGGGGGCTGTGGGGGCCCGGCCCCCCCACTAATTCTAGAGGAAAAAATTTTGTACAAGAAATGTACAGACTATCAAAATACCAGCCCCCCCCGAATTTGGAATTCAGCCCCATACAAGCTCCTATTCCAATAAATGAGCACGTAAAACACGTGTTAAACCCTGATATGACCTACAACAATGGTTCAAGCCCCCCCCAATGAGCATAAAAGTTCGAAACCTCGGCCCCCCCACTGAACGAGGAAAATTATTTTACCCCCCCCCACTGAGCAGAGAATTTCAATATCTCGGCCCCCCCACAACTGAAATTGGTGCTACGGGCCTGTGTTGTATTTCTTCACCAAGACACGACACCAATCAGGTTTGCTGGTGATGAATATACCATCTTGACTGACTCAAAAAGTAAACTCTAAACTCTGTCAAGTGATGGAATCTCTCAATGATAAATGATAACAGAAAAACAGATAAGGAAATCTTCAGATGGAAAACATTCTACCCATAAGAATGTAAATTAGCTTTTATACTTTTATGAAACATGCTCTTTAAACCTGCGTACCTTGCGAGTACAGCTACTATCTATCATACTGTCACTGAAAATTGTCTGAGATTCATTAAGCATTCAACATCTCTTATATAGGAAGACTAGCAATAATTATTTGCATCATCATGCTTTTTCATGCTCGTTATTTTTCATGTACATCATAATAAATATCCGTAAGAGCTTGTTCTTTATCAACCAGCTTCTAAATGCCTCTCAAAGAAGTTATAATAAATCTTACAGCTTGATTCTCAAAAATAAAAACACAGGTGTTCTACATAGCATTGTCAGTTGAGGTTCATATATGATGGCAAGTGCATTATTCACTGTTCTGCTAGTATCATTAGATACGTGTTGGAGAAGAAATGCAATGGAACATTCAACAGAAATATTTCAGTTTGTTGCTGGTTACATAGAAATGTCAGCACATTCTGTATCCTCAATTTAGCCTGTTTGGTATCTTGATATTTTCTGTGTCTTCCAATAAAAACTGAGATGGATTCAGGGAATGTGCTTTGCAAGCTAACAGTAGTCTATATATATGCAGCTGTGTGGAGGATAAAGGTAGAGGGACATTGTGACATGTCAACTTACACTCGTACACCATGTAAACTAAGTCTGACATTGAGGTTAACAATATACCTTCAACTTCAGTTTACACAAACTACAAGTAGAGGGACAACATGACATGTCAACTTACACTGGTACACCATGTAAACTAAGTCTGACATTGAGGTTAACAATATACCTTCAACTTCAGTTTACACAAACTACAAGTAGAGGGACAACATGACATGTCAGCTAACACTTGTACACCATGTAAACTAAGTCTGACATTGAGGTTAACAATATACCTTCAACTTCAGTTTACACAAACTACAAGTAGAGGGACAACATGACATGTCAGCGTTACACTGGTACACCATGTAAACTAAGTCTGACATTGAGGTTAACAATATACCTTCAACTTCAGTTTACACAAACTACAAGTAGAGGGACATTGTGACATGTCAGCTTACACTGGTACACCATGTAAACTAAGTCTGACATTGAGGTTAACAATATACCTTCAACTTCAGTTTACACAAACTACAAGTAGAGGGACAACATGACATGTCAACTTACACTCGTACACCATGTAAACTAAGTCTGACATTGAGGTTAACAATATACCTTCAACTTCAGTTTACACAAACTACAAGTAGAGGGACATTGTGACATGTCAGCTTACACTGGTACACCATGTAAACTAAGTCTGACATTGAGGTTAACAATATACCTTCAACTTCAGTTTACACAAACTACAAGTAGAGGGACAACATGACATGTCAGCTTACACTGGTACACTATGTAAACTAAGTCTGACAGTGAACATAACAGCATACCTTTATTTTTACTTTACACTTAATTAAAAGATGAGGGACATTGTGACGTATCATGTATTGTATCGTCGGCCATATAATCGCGATGCACCGGTGTATCGGTGTATCGTTGCACCCTTAATTGTGACATGTCAGTTTACACCGGTACACCATGTAAACTTTTTTCTTTTCTTTTTTAAATTGGTTCCATTGATTACACATACATACAGTTGTCATGGTTTTACAATAAGAATAACAGACAAAGGCATGGTCAGTTGCGATAAAAAAAAAATGATATATATAGGTACATCAGTGTATATGTATTGTAATAATTTACTTCAGCAATCAGTCAAATTGGTCATGTAAGTACTGGTAAGAGAGGCTTCCATTTGCGATTAAAATTTTCTAAATCGTTATTCTTCTTTGAAATATATTTTTCAACAAAAAATATTTGTTTCAGAGTTATCAAATATACGTTAAGTTTGGGAATTTTATCTTTTATACAGCATAAGTGAATATGTCTCTTTGCAGAGATAATGATATGATTCAGTAGTCTATTTTGATATAAGGTACCAAACCAGACCATATATTTGGATAATATAATGTGGGAATATAATAAATTATTGTTAAGCCAAATTTGTAAATCATTCCAAAAAGTTTGGGTCACCTGACATTCCCAGTACACATGACAAAGGTTTTCATTTTCATCATGACAAAAACAACACAAACTATTATCAACCTTTTTCATTTTAAGCAACTCATTTTTTGTATAGATAATACCATGTAAAAATTTGTATTGGAAGTCTATTAGTTTTTTATCTTTTAACCCATTTTTGTATACTGTAAATATATTTTTCCAATCAAAGTCAATTTCAGGGATTATATTTTGCCATTTATCATAAATTTTGGGCTGTTTTGCATTTGAAATGAGTTGTCATAAAAAATCCGGCAGCCTTTTGATCTTTTCAATAGATTCATCTGACAAAGGTTGATATTTAAATTCCTGATAGGGATAGAATGGCAATGTCTAATAGAGTTTTTCCATGATTCAGGTAATAAATGTAATAAATATTCCAGATCTAAGAAAGTACCTTTGATACAGAATTTTTCTTTTAAGGATTCTATTGATAATATTCCCTTTTCATCACATAAGTCTCTGATATTTATGATTCCTTTCTCTGCCCAATGCTTTATAAAGTGTTTTGGGTTTTTGAAATTGAGGTTGAACCACAGAGGTTGAGACAAAATTTCATCAATGTTGTCTGAGTCCACATCATGCTGTTTGTGCAAAAGTCTCCATGCTTTTAGAACATCATGCCAAAAGGGGTTTTTAACTTTCAAAAATATTTGAGAATTTGCTCCAAATCTGAATATAGATTCTGAAGGTATTTTACATGGGTTGTTTTTATAATTTTTTCTAAAGTAAGATCTTAAGACAGATAATTTTAAGGCATTAATAAATCCATTTGTATCAAACATTCTCAATCCTCCTTCTTCAAATTTGTTTTTCATTACACTTCTTTTAATTTTATCATTTTTATCATTCCAAATAAATTTGAAAAAGATTTTATCCAAAGAAGTGATTAATTCTGCTGGTGGATTTGGCAAAGAATTGAAAATATGAACTAACTTGGAAATTGCTAATGTTTTTATTACTGTTATTTTACCAATAAGAATTAAGTTTCTTTTTCTCCAAGATGCTAAGAGTCTATTAATTTCTTCCAGTCTCTTCCTGGTGTTAATTACCCACAAGTCTTCAAGATCTGGTGTAAACTTAATACCAAGAACATCAAATTCACTATTAACCCATTCAATATTAACTTTAGCTTTGGATCCAATCTAAATTTATTTTCAAACCTGACATCTCATAAAATGTGTTAATTGTGTCAATAGCAGCATACAGAGTTTTTTCAGTTCCATCAAGAAATAGTTCAGTATCATCAGCATATTGATCTAATTTATATTCAGTGTCATCAATGACAATCCCTTTGATATCTTCATTATTTCTAATCATACAACCAAGAATCTCAGCTACAAAAAGAAACGACTATGGTGATAATGGGTCTCCTTGTCTACATGCCCTTTCATTAGATAAAAAGTCAGAAAAATTACCATGTTGAATGACACAAGATGTAGTATCATAAGTTAATATATTTATCCATCTTATAATTTCAGGGCCAAAATCAAATTTGTGTAAAACTAGATTGATAAAATCTTTAGAGACAGTGTCAAAAGCTTTTTCAAAATCAATCAATAATTAGCAGTCCAGGAATGTTTTGTTTTTTTGTTTCAAACATTATGTCATATAGCAACCTTGTGTTTTCACTAATAGTCCTGCTTGGTCTAAAACCGGTTTGATTAGAATGATGAGTAGTTTTTAATCTCTGTGCAATACAAGAGCTGATAATCTTATAAACAGCATTTAGTAGAGTGATAGGCCTCCAGTTTTTAAGTAATGTTCTATCTTTGCTAGATTTTGGGATGCAGGTGATAACGCCTCTCTTCATACTGAGAGACATTTCATTCCTCTCTGATACATCTTTAATAAATCTATAAATCCATACTTTTATTTCTTTCCAAAAAAACTTAAAGAAATCAATGGGAAAACCATCAATCCCTGGGCTTTTGTTATTTTTCATTTTGTAAACAGAAGTGCTAATTTCTTCCATACTGATTTCTCTTTCAAGATTGTCTTTCAATTTCCTACACTCAAGTTGGAGTCTTAATGTCTTTTAAGCAATCTTCTTCTCTATATTGATCATGAGAAGAATATAGATTTTCATAAAAAACCTTAACTTCATTAAGAATTGATTTACTATCTGTTATTTCTTTGTTGTCATTAGTTTTTAACTTATTGATAGATTTTTGGGAGAAATTTCTTTATTCTAGATTACAAAAATATTTTGAGGGTTGTTCACCTTCTTCATGCCAAAGAATTCGGTTTCAAATTTGAATCCCTTTCATCTCCTCATTTTTTATTTCTTCCATTTCGTTCTTATATTTAGAAAGCTCATTAAGTAATTTTTCGTCAATATTCTGAAAGTTAATTCTGATATTATCTTCAACCTGTTTTATTTTTTGTTCTAGTTCATCTGTATTTTTTGCTTTTTTCTTTTTAATGTAGGAAGAGAATGATATAGTCTTTCCCCTAATATTCATTAATAATACCTCTAAAAATAAAGAATCAGAAATTGTAAGATCAACATTTTCAATATTTTTGTTGTCATCTATCGCTTCTGTTGAATATTCCTTAATAGTATCCTGTAATACAGTTCTGACTAAATCACCATATTCAGGGTTTAGCAGTAAAGAGGCATTAAACTTCCAGTAACCATGTCCTCTTTCTTGATTAATAGTATATTGTATTTGAAAAGGTTAATGATATAGCTGAGTGATCACTTTTGTAACCTGGGAGAATGTCTGAATCCAAAGTAATATCAAATATGTCTTCCGATACAATAAAGAAATCAAGTCTAGCTTGTTGTCTTGGATTTTTCTTCCACCAGGTGTATTTTCTTTTTTTATCATTAAGTTTTATCCAAATATCAATAAGATTGTAAATTTCAATAAATTCCAATACTGTATTTCTTGATTTTGGATTATTAACATGTTTATAATTCTCGAGATCAAATGTTGGGTCTAGCACTAAGTTCCAGTTTCCAACTATTGCCAATGAGTCATTCTCAAATTTTAAAATATTTTCAAATAGATTGATATAAAATTGAGGTGTATCATTATTGGGACCATAAAGATTGGTTAAGGTCATTCTTTTATCTTCTATTGAAATATCAGCAATAATGAAATTACCATTATCATCAAAAATGTTCTATGTATTGTAAGATCAGTGTCATTGTTAAAAAGTATGGCAACTCCTCTTGAGTTTGATTTATAGGGCGCTATGATTGATTGCAAGCCCCATTCATTTCTCATGGTATCAGTAGTAGTTTCATCTATGTGAATATCTTGCAAACATAGTATAGTACATGATTTCTTTCTATAGATGTTCATTATTTCCTTTCTTTTGGATTTATTTGCAAGTCCTCTGCAATTAGCTGAAATTATTTTGATCTTTTTGACATTACCCATTATGAATTAAGAAATATTTCTTAAACATTACAAGAATAAGTAAGACCAGTAAAATCTGCCAAGACAAGGGGATATCAGAGTAAACTGAGTTGAGTTGGTGTATAACATTAATAATGTATCTGTCTTCTAACTGCTTGTTTTCTTTTTGAGTAATAGTACCGAATCTGATTGGAACCATTTTTCTTGTAAATGAAAAGTAAAAAAGACACCATGTAGACTTACTCTGACATTGGGGTTATCAATATACCTTTAACTTCAGTTAATGCTAAACCACAAGTGGAGGGACAACATGTCATGTCAACTTACACTTGTAAACCATGTAAACTTATTATGACATTCAACTTAACAAAATATCTTCAACTTCGGTTTACACAAAGCTACAAGTAGAGGGACGACATGTCATGTCAACTTACACTTGTACACCATGTAAACTTACGCTGACATAGAGCTTGGTTATTTATTAAGTTCACCTTCACAGAAATAAATTTTAGATTTTGGGTCAATATTCTCTGAGGCTCCTTTCAAACATTATATCAACTTACCGGTCAAATTTAAACAATGACTTGCATTGAAAAAATACCCTTATGATTAAATGATTTACATTTTCAGGTTTCTTTTAATTGATGTTAATTGTATTTATGATTCACCTAAATGATATTAGTATTTACAATATTTGAACATAGAATTTCTCTAATGGTTCATAATGTGATGGTTTTGAGGAAAATGTAAACTTTCTTATGATAATTGATATATCAATAAATGAAAAAATGAAAATTCTGGGGTTTTTTTTAAAGTCCTTTATTTCCTGAATGTAACTGTAACAATGATATTACTTTGACACATAAGAATTACTAATAAAATCATATATCAATCGACCTTTTTGATACAGGATACATATATGGATAAATATTTATAATGTTGAATATCAAAGGTATCAACACCTTTCTTAAAAAGTTAATTCTAACATCTATCATAGCTTGCATCAAAACTCATACTATCGTCTCATATTCACATATATGATGTTAGAACAATTAGATTTTCCAGATTTAACCATAAATCTAATTTCAAATGGAGTATACCACACGTGTCATGCTAAATGTAAAATATACTGTAGATTTTCAATCCAATATTTTTCAAGATCATCCCAGATACTACATTATGTGTGAGCTCTCTATTGTCAGTGTGAACATTAATTTAGAAGTATTTTAATTTTATCTGAGATTGAAATGGAAAGAAGCATTCTTGTTTTGACAGTAAGAATCATCCACATGAAGAAGGGACAAGAATTAGCCCTGTAATATTGTCTGAAATAGAGAAAGATGATGTCGCCCAGAACGATATCTCTTTGAAGAAGGGGCAAGAAATGAACTATAGAAACATTGTGGGAAATAAATATAGGAATATAGAATGAATTGTCTACTGAAGAAAAGGACAGGATGAATCTAGAAGTTTTGTGTGAATTTGCCTGAAGAAGAGGCAAATAAAAAAATCTTGCGAAATGAATACAAATTGTCATTGAAAATATTGTCCTCTTACAGAACTGAAAGGTGAATCTGATACATAGTGTGTGAGAAAAAGACAAGTTGTCTTTCAAAAGATTGTCCATTTGCAGAACTGACTAGGTGAATCCAGACATATTGTGTGTGATAAAGTGTAATAAATGGCTAAAATGTCATTCATAAGTTTGTCCACTTGAAGAACTGAAAGATGAATCCTAGGCATATTGTGTGAAATAAATAGACAAGTTGTCATTCATAAGATTGTCCACTAGAAGAACTGGCAAGAAGAATCAGAGACATATTGAGTGTGATAGATAGATAAATTGTCATTCATAAGAATACCCTACTGACAAAGGGACAAGAAGAAGATCAGCAAGATCTGTGAAATAGATAAAGAAGTAGTCATCAATAAAATTGTTAATCTAAGGAAGGGAGAAAAGTGGCCAAGAAAATGTCAAATAAACAATGAAGTTTCTATCCATAAGATGACTAAACTGATAAAGGGACAAGACCTAGCACAGACACTATTGTATAACACGGCAAAAGTGAGAACAAATTGAAATTGAAAACTCATATTTGGTATATGAAATCAAAATGTTTAAAGGTTATGCTCCGTAAACAGAACTAAATCTGAAATTGACCGTTTTGGGGTACCCTTGAATTGAAACCCCTAAAAGACACATCTGCACCAAAAAGGTAACATCCATACAAAATTAGAAGTTCCTGAGTCAAATAGTTTTCCAGAAATGCTCTGGAAATGAAATGAATTCAGAAAATAGGCCATGTGGGCCAAAAAAGGTGAAAAATATATATAAAAATATATATTATTAAATAACCATACAGATCTCCTTCTCCAGATAAAACCTTCTCTGGAGAGCACCTTCAGGGGTAAGGGATAGGTCATAAACCCGAAAGCCAACACGCCAACAATGTAGGTGTTTTTGCATCTTTAGCTTAAACTAAACTCACAAAACATACTGGGGTGCTTGTCATAATAATAATTGATTGAAAATGATTGAGGTTGACTTGAAGCAAGAAGGACACAGTGGAAGACATTGGAAGCTCAACCCACCCTACTAGACCACATTACTACCAACTTGCTGGAAGGTCAGTTGGATGTTGGACCAACAACAGAATAGTACCAGGACCAACATTCATCTGAAGGTGGCACAGAAGTGAAATGAACAAAGCAACCAAGGTTTACCCAAATATCTTAACAACACCTTCTGCAGTAAGATCCTGGAGATGGGGTGTACGATATGAGAAACAAGACTACCGAGTGGAAGGTCCATTGGATCTGGGACCAACAACAGAATAAACATTCATCTGAAGGTGGCACATACAAAAGCAACCACGGTATACCCCAATATCAAATTGTTAGCCATTCTAAAAACTGACACCACCTTCTGGGGTATGTTTCATTTAGAAACTGATCAGGAATGAACCTTTGTTATATCTACCTCTAACAATCTTAAACTGTGATTGATGGAAACAAACAAATTAAGTCAACAAAATAACAGTATCTATATGAATAATAGAAAGTTCCAGAGTTTTGTAAACATGTGTGAAAGATAAAAAGAAAAGTTGATGAACCCTAAAATTACATACACAACACACTTGACAAAACATTGACAAATATTTTAAAGAAGATCTAGAAGAACAGCAACTTGTGCAGGAATGACTCTCAGAAAAAAAAAAAGAATGTTCGGTGGTCCATTCACGGGAAAATTAGCCGCTCTTTTGGACAACTTCATAAGAATTGGTACTTAGAATTTGAGTCCAGAAAACAATTAACTTTGATCACAATTCAATGCTGAAAGGAAAAATGAAATACTTAATTGTCCAGTGATTCTGTCAAAAGTTGGAGAGACAGCTACCATGCGTACCCCACCTATTTCGAACTTTTTATGCCTTTCTAAGAGCAAAACGGGATCCCTCTTTAATCATAAACCCTTTTTAAGTAACTTTCTATCTTATTGTATACATGAGGTGTATTTTAAATGTTAAAAGTGTCAATTAAAAATGACAATATATTTGATCATGTTTTCATGTACATGCTAGGCTAACATTTTGTTTTAGAAGTATTTTTTTCAATATTGGCAATATTTTAAAACAATTCATGTAATATAACAAAATGGAAGCCAAAGAGCTGAGTGATCTGGACTTGCTATATTCTTGTAGACTGGGTTGGTAGTCAATTAAATATTTTGCTATAGGTTCTTGATGACAGACTACATGCACATGAATGAGTGAGTTATCTACCACCATCCAAAAACTCCAAGTGTGCTAACCTCTAACCTCACATTACAAATTACAAATCTCAGTCTCATCTAAACATGATAGGGAGATTAGGAAGAAATAACAATTTAATCCCAAAGAGCAAGGTCTCAGAATGTAACAAGAGTC
This sequence comes from Steromphala cineraria, assembly GCA_916613615.1. Lineage (NCBI taxonomy): Eukaryota > Metazoa > Mollusca > Gastropoda > Trochida > Trochidae > Steromphala > Steromphala cineraria. The sequence continues at coordinate 653,439 of OU744726.1, forward strand.
ATCAGAAGATGACCAGAAATATTCATCCCTACATAAAAACATCTATCTTTAAATTGTGTAAGATTAGATCCAGGATAAAGTCATCTGTTGAAATTGTTCCATTTTAATTGAAACTGCACAAAAAACTATCTGAAGAGTTCAAATTACCAAAAGGTACATTTTCACATGCTAAATGATCCATGTTTCAAGTTTCCATGAGCTAGATCTTAGTTTTAGAGTTTTGATCCGGAAACAAATTCTAAGTTACGTTTCCATGTGGCAAGTTTCAATGAGCTAGGTCAAATAATTATGTAGTTAAGCTCTGAATTGAAAATGAAATATTAAAAAAGGTCTTGAAACAAATCTTAGTTTAAATGATCAATAACTTTGATTTTTATCAAAAGGGAAGTCAATTAGTTAGGGGACAGTTTTGTAAACGAGAGATCCGAAAGTTTTGGTATAATTCCTCCTTCCTTTGTCAAAACAAAAATCACCGCCTATGACTGAAACATTGCCCAAGCAGTGAGTTTAATGGTAAAGGAAGGAGGAATTCCGTTCAGTTTTTGACTAAGAAGGGAAGGCAGAGAAGGTTGTTTATTTCAATACTGGATAAGGAGGTTGTTAACTGATGGGAAGAAACATGCTTGATCCCTGTTTATGGAGGTATAACGTCTGAGCATTTGCAGAGCTTCCCCTAATTGGTGCCGAGCATAGACATGTTGATTGATTGTGAGTGTTTTTGACTGTGTCCCAATTGATGACATGCAGTGGAAATTTGGAAAGGGTTCCAAATTGGCTGATTTCATGTCTGTACCAAATTGTGGATGCCCTGTATCCCTTGTTGGTCTGGGTGTTCCCCAGATGTACTTGCTGCCACAGTAGCAGTTAATGCTGTAGACCAGGTTGTTTTGTGGTGCATTCCCTATCATAAGCCCTCATAATGGCTTCAAAAGGTTTGACCATGAAGAAGTAAGTGACTATGACCGCTATCTGTTTAAGTAGTCAACTCATGTGATTGTACGCCAATGTATGGCAGTGATAGGGTTAAGCTTAGTAGTGGGTTGCGACCGGTCAGGGTTAATGTGAAGGTGGCGTAAGACATGCAGGAGATGAGGGGGTGAGGGCATCCTGTCTCAGGGTACGTACGTTATGCTAACTCCACTAACCACTACCCTAGGCTCAGAAGCTGGATTCGCTCGCGCGGCCCGACTTGGGATATAGCCAATCAAATAATTTTCTCGCCACCTTCTCGGTAAACTTTAAACGAAAAAATGATTTAATTGGCTATATCCCAAGTCGGGCTGCACGAGCGAATCCAGCTTCTGAGCCAAGGGTACATATTAGCGGATTTAGCGTAACTTTCGTACCCTGATACAGGATGGGGTGAGGGAAGGACAGGTTGAGCATGCATCAGGTTAATCATGCATCTCACTGTCCCACATTGGCAAACAATCACATGAGTCGCTTACTGAAGCATCAAGCAAGCATAAACACCTATTTCTCCATGGCAACACCTCTCAAAGTCATCAAAAGGGCAATGACAGGTAACACACTACAAAACTCTTGATCTACAACATCAGCTGTGACTGTGACAGCAACTACATCAGGGAAACATCGAGACCAGCAAGGAACACATGACATCCACAATTAATACAGACACAAAGTCCGCCATTTCGGAACACATTTCCAAGTTTCCAAAACACATCATCACTGGTCCACGGTCAAAACACTCACAAGCAGCCAACATGGTTACACTCAGCACAAATTACAAGAAACCTTGCAAATACTCAAACATAATCCCTCCATAAACAGGGACCTGGCTATCTAAGCCTCATAGCTAACAACTTCCTTATAAACCACAACCAAATGAAACAGCTTTCCCCCCTTACGTCCCTGCCTAGTTTACCTACAGACCCATGCCAGTCATATTTGGACAGTATAGGTGTAGCATTTAATTCACCTTATTTTTTTCACATTTGTAACGAAAAAGCTCAGCTACAACTTCATAATATCTGTTTGATATTTTATCAATAACATAGGAATATTGGAAGACAGCAACTTAATCAAATTAGGTACATAGTTGTGAACAATTAAGTTTATAATGGTGATCTACAGGACAGGTGTCTCAATTACAAATATGTTTATCAGATAATAAAATAGGAATTCTGCATTTAAGCTGAGATGTTTTCAGTTCAACATGCCAAGTTTTATAATGTTACTACAAGAACCTTGTATATGGGGAAAACGTCACCGTCCAAATATAACTGAAATGGATCTGTACCATTCCCCAATAGTCCTCTGAAGGGAATTTTTGCAAGTTATTTCCATAACAATTTTAAAATATCACTGTAAAAATCATTAGTGTTGATATTAAAAATAACAAAAGCATTTCAATCGGAACTTTAAATATTTTTCAAGGGTTATATTTTGCTATTGAAATTTTCCAGATTTTTATTATTTTGATTAGTGACAATCTTGTGATTCGAGTTTTGAAGTAACAGCTCACCCAAATTTTCAGAAAGATGACCAAGATTTGTTTCGTGTTATCTACAAAAAACTTCAAACCTCAATAAAATCTGTTACTTAATTTGGGAGATAATTTCACCAAAATGTGGGCAAGAACATTCCCCATCTATTTTCGATCGTAATAGATTTATTGCTTTTTTTCAAAGTACTAAAAAGTTTCTGAAATTTTGCCGTTCTTACAGTATGCCTCATTGAAAATCTTCTAACTGTCAATTTGAAAGCGAGGAGCTTGCTTTTTAAAGTTTTGAGTTCAATCATTCTTTATTTTCAATGTTTCTTTAGCTACAGTAATTTAAAAAAAGATTTTTTTAAACAAATGATTTTTACGCTTTGCATGGAATTGGCACAACTGTGTTAGGGAATTAGTGTATTCTCAATCTATTTATTGTATTCTATTCTACATAAATTTTTACATTTCAAATCTTTATGATATAAAAGATGTTATCTAAAGAAATAATTGGTCTTAATCAAAAAAGTTACATTTTTTGCTAATTCACTACCTTTTGAGGGATATTTTCTTGGCAATTTTACTTTCCTAACTGCTTCAGATTAAAATTAGCTTTTTACATTTCAGTAAACCATATGTACTGAGGAATCAAAATAAGTCAGGACAAATTAGTTTGTCCTAATTTTTGCTCACATTTCAAAAGTCCACGATATCTCTTAGCAATATTGAGCTATCTTAAAATAGATGACATCTTTACATGCCCAACTTCAAACAAAAGTTTTCATTCACGACATTCAACAAGTTAATCTATCTAAATTTAACATTTTCACAAATCATCTTCACAATACAAAATGATTTTTTTCCTGATTTCATTTTTGTGTCGGTAACCACGATTTCAAATTGACATTCATACAATTCCACGTGGTGAGGGACTGCATTCACACAAGTTTTCATTCACACGCATTCAACAAGCTTATATCTATAATTCAATTTAAAATAATCTTCACAATATACAAAGATTTTTTAATACTTTTTTTCTGGTTTCCTTTTTTTTGTCGGTAACCACGATTTCAAATAAACATTCACACAAGTCCACGTGGTGAGGGACTGCAATCACACAAGTTTTCATTCACATTCATTCAACAAGTTAATATCTACATTTAAACAAACGATGACTTTCACAATATACAAAGTTTTTCTATTTACTTTTTTTTCTGGTTTCCTTTTTTTTTTTTATATACACGATTTCACAAAGACATTCACACAAGTCCACATGGTGAGGGACTGCAATCACACAAGTTTTCATTCACACTCATTCAACAACTTTATATCTACATTTTACCAAACCATAATCTTCAGAATATACAAAGATTTATATTTACATTTTTTTCTGGTTTAATGTTTTTGTCGGTAACCACGATTTCAAATAAACATTCACACAAGTCCACGTGGTGAGGGACTGCAATCACACAAGTTTCATTCACACTCATTCAACAAGCTTATATCTATTATTCAATTTAAAATAATCTTCACAATATACAAAGATTTTTTAATACTTTTTTTCTGGTTTCCTTTTTTTTGTCGGTAACCACGATTTCAAATAAACATTCACACAAGTCCACATGGTGAGGGACTGCAATCACACAAGTTTTCATTCACACTCATTCAACAACTTTATATCTACATTTTACCAAACCATAATCTTCAGAATATACAAAGATTTATATTTACATTTTTTTCTGGTTTAATGTTTTTGTCGGTAACCACGATTTCAAATAAACATTCACACAAGTCCACGTGGTGAGGGACTGCAATCACACAAGTTTCATTCACACTCATTCAACAAGCTTATATCTATTATTCAATTTAAAATAATATTCACAATATACACAGATTTTTTTATACTTTTTTTCTGGTTTCATTTTTTTTTTGTCGGTAACCACGATTTCAAATAAACATTCACACAAGTCCACGTGGTGAGGGACTGCAATCACACAAGTTTTCATTCACACTCATTCAACAAGTTTATATCTACATTTTAACAAACAATAATCTTCACAATATACAAAGATTTTTATTTACATTTTTTTCTGGAATAATGTTTTTGTCGGTAACCACGATTTCAAATAAACATTCACACAAGTCCACGTGGTGAGGGACTGCAATCACACAAGTTTCATTCACACTCATTCAACAAGCTTATATCTATTATTCAATTTAAAATAATATTCACAATATACACAGATTTTTTTAATACTTTTTTTCTGGTTTCATTTTTTTTTGTCGGTAACCACGATTTCAAATAAACATTCACACAAGTCCACGTGGTGAGGGACTGCAATCACACAAGTTTCATTCACACTCATTCAACAAGCTTATATCTATTATTCAATTTAAAATAATATTCACAATATACACAGATTTTTTTAATACTTTTTTTCTGGTTTCATTTTTTTTTTGTCGGTAACCACGATTTCAAATAAACATTCACACAAGTCCACATGGTGAGGGACTGCAATCACACAAGTTTCATTCACACTCATTCAACAAGCTTATATCTATTATTCAATTTAAAATAATATTCACAATATACACAGATTTTTTAATACTTTTTTTCTGGTTTCATTTTTTTTTTGTCGGTAACCACGATTTCAAATAAACATTCACACAAGTTCACGTGGTGAGGGACTGCAATCACACAAGTTTCATTCACACTCATTCAACAAGCTTATATCTATAATTCAATTTAAAATAATATTCACAATATACACAGATTTTTTTATACTTTTTTTCTGGTTTCATTTTTTTTTTGTCGGTAACCACGATTTCAAATAAACATTCACACAAGTCCACGTGGCGAGGGACTGCAATCACACAAGTTTTCATTCACACTCATTCAACAAGCTTATATCTATTATTCAATTTAAAATAATATTCACAATATACACAGATTTGTTTATACTTTTTTTCTGGTTTCATTTTTTTTTTGTCGGTAACCACGATTTCAAATAAACATTCACACAAGTCCACGTGGTGAGGGACTGCAATCACACAAGTTTTCATTCACACTCATTCAACAAGCTTATATCTATTATTCAATTTAAAATAATATTCACAATATACACAGATTTGTTTATACTTTTTTTCTGGTTTCCTTTTTTTTGTCGGTAACCACGATTTCAAATAAACATTCACACAAGTCCACGTGGTGAGGGACTGCAATCACACAAGTTTCATTCACACTCATTCAACAAGCTTATATCTATTATTCAATTTAAAATAATATTCACAATATACACAGATTTTTTAATACTTTTTTTCTGGTTTCATTTTTTTTTTGTCGGTAACCACGATTTCAAATAAACATTCACACAAGTCCACGTGGTGAGGGACTGCAATCACACAAGTTTCATTCACACTCATTCAACAAGCTTATATCTATTATTCAATTTAAAATAATATTCACAATATACACAGATTTTTTTATACTTTTTTTCTGGTTTCATTTTTTTTTTGTCGGTAACCACGATTTCAAATAAACATTCACACAAGTCCACGTGGTGAGGGACTGCAATCACACAAGTTTTCATTCACACTCATTCAACAAGCTTATATCTATTATTCAATTTAAAATAATATTCACAATATACACAGATTTTTTTATACTTTTTTTCTGGTTTCATTTTTTTTTGTCGGTAACCACGATTTCAAATAAACATTCACACAAGTCCACGTGGTGAGGGACTGCAATCACACAAGTTTTCATTCACACTCATTCAACAAGCTTATATCTATTATTCAATTTAAAATAATATTCACAATATACACAGATTTGTTTATACTTTTTTTCTGGTTTCCTTTTTTTTGTCGGTAACCACGATTTCAAATAAACATTCACACAAGTCCACGTGGTGAGGGACTGCAATCACACAAGTTTCATTCACACTCATTCAACAAGCTTATATCTATTATTCAATTTAAAATAATATTCACAATATACACAGATTTTTTAATACTTTTTTTCTGGTTTCATTTTTTTTTTGTCGGTAACCACGATTTCAAATAAACATTCACACAAGTCCACGTGGTGAGGGACTGCAATCACACAAGTTTTCATTCACACTCATTCAACAAGCTTATATCTATTATTCAATTTAAAATAATATTCACAATATACACAGATTTTTTTATACTTTTTTTCTGGTTTCATTTTTTTTTGTCGGTAACCACGATTTCAAATAAACATTCACACAAGTCCACGTGGTGAGGGACTGCAATCACACAAGTTTCATTCACACTCATTCAACAAGCTTATATCTGTTATTCAATTTAAAATAATATTCACAATATACACAGATTTGTTTATACTTTTTTTCTGGTTTCATTTTTTTTTTGTCGGTAACCACGATTTCAAATAAACATTCACACAAGTCCACATGGTGAGGGACTGCAATCACACAAGTTTTCATTCACACTCATTCAACAAGTTTATATCTACATTTTAACAAACAATAATCTTCACAATATACAAAGATTTTTATTTACATTTTTTTCTGGTTTAATGTTTTTGTCGGTAACCACGATTTCAAATAAACATTCACACAAGTCCACGTGGTGAGGGACTGCAATCACACAAGTTTCATTCACACTCATTCAACAAGCTTATATCTATTATTCAATTTAAAATAATATTCACAATATACACAGATTTTTTAATACTTTGTTTCTGGTTTCATTTTTTTTTTGTCGGTAACCACGATTTCAAATAAACATTCACACAAGTCCACGTGGTGAGGGACTGCAATCACACAAGTTTTCATTCACACTCATTCAACAAGCTTATATCTATTATTCAATTTAAAATAATATTCACAATATACAAAGATATTTTTATACTTTTTTTCTGGTTTCATTTTTTTTTTGTCGGTAACCACGATTTCAAATAAACATTCACACAAGTCCACATGGTGAGGGACTGCAATCACACAAGTTTCATTCACACTCATTCAACAAGTTAACATCTATTATTTTACAAATTATAATCTTCACACAATTCAAAGATTTTTTTATTTACTTTTTTTCTGGTTTCATTTTTGGTTCAGTAACCACGATTTTGAGATAGACTGTCACACAAGTCCACGTGGTGAGGGACTGCAATCACACTTATAAGATTTTTCTTTTCTTTTCATTAAAGTTCAAAGAATCATTACTAATAATCAATGATTAATGATTAATGATCAACATAACATTAATGTATGCCCTTTGCAAAGGCCAAAATGGTTTATGACCTTATTAAAAAAATATCAATAGCTAAAATGCTAAGTTTAATTTGCCCGTTTATCTATTTTCTGCAAAGACTGAATCACTGAACAAAAACTGAAATTATTTCTTTTTGATGATGTATTACCTACCGGTAATAATTACCTTTTTGAAAAAATTCATGTGATGGTCAGAGAGGAAATCTTGAAGTTCTTAGTAGTGTCACAGCAGTACTTATTTATTATTTCATAAATGACTTCACACCTTGAAGTAAACTAAGTACAAGTAAATGCAGCCATTCTAAAAAAAAGTAACAAAAATGATCCCTAATCAACAATTAACCACTGACAAGACTACAAGGACGACTGTGCCCATGGACAGAGATATATTCCTATCATTGTACAAGCCCAGCAGAAGACCGAACTACCTGCAATCTGAAACCACAGTGTTGTCACCGGGCCTTCATTCAAGATATCATTACATCAGGTCATCTGTATTATGAACAAATAATTGATTTGTAGATTTGTCAACTCTTATAGAGAACATGAGAACATGTTGCAATCATTCAAGATAAGCACCAGAAGAATAGACATACAGACAACCTGCCATGAGAACATATCATCCTTATCCATTAGAATCAGTAATCAACATATCACCTCAAGACGAGGGGGAATCTATGTACAAGTGAAATTCAGCAACAACTATGGACTCTCACTTTGAAAATGCATGTTCGATATGACCAAAAAGGGACGGAAGAGAATATGAAAGTAAAGATTCACATAGAAACAAATTATCAGTTCAACATCCTAAATTTGGCCAAACAAATAATGTGTACTTACAGGCGCCAAGTCGGTTCATTTATGGAAGCTTCACAAGTGGAGGAGATTCTGTGACTCGTGAATAAGTCGAACCTGGCAGTTTCTCAATGGAGGGTCCTTCTTGCTTGAATCAGCTTGGAATACCAACATGTTGAATAAATCAACAATACCATAAAGCTTAATTTCAAAGCTAATGAAAAATCATAAAAAAAAAAATAGTGATGTATATATGAAAACAATAAACGTGAAATGCCTCTCTGACGAAAACAAAATGCATCAGACAAGCAGTGGAACAGCAGCATCAAGAAAGAAGTTAAAGATGATGCAACATATTTTCCATGAAACCCGATGGTAGTGCTTCATGATTTATGTGTGTCAGAATTGAGGTTGAATAACAATAAGAAACAAAATGAATGAAATAAATAACTGTAAAGAGCAGCTTTTTTAAGTTCCTTCCATGTGTTGATTGATTGAAGGGGAAAATAAGAAATGTGGAAACTTTTCATGTGTCAAAGAAATTGGATAAAGCAGCAAGATAATGACATAGACTGAGAACATGATGAAGTGAAATGTGGACCACTCTGTACTGTCTGTCATCATGAACTAGCACAGACACTGTTGTGAAATAAATATCATGTCTTGTGTGAGATGAATATGATGTCTAGTGTGATTTAATCACTTTTTTGGTGTCTGAATTGAAGAGGCTGAATAACAGAAAGAAAACTGAAAACAATGTGAAATGGAATAAACAACTGTTAACCATGGTGCTGCTTTCTTGAAGTACACCATTAATGTGTTGATAGAAGAAAAAGAAGAAATGAAAAAGGTATGAAGAAATTTTCATTGTGTAGCAGGAAAGAAAATCCAATATTTCCATGTCCATGCGGGATTCGAACCCCGGACCTCCGGGTTGAGAGTCCTACGCTCTACCTGTTCGGCCAAAGAGATATCCCTCCAGCCGAAGCCAGTAGGAAGTAGTAGACCTCACCCTGTCACATTGTTGTGAAATTAATATGATGTCTTGTTTTTATTCTGCAAATAACAAAAAATTTACTAAGGTAAATTTGGTTTTCCAGAGAAAAAGAATATTAGAGAAAACACTGATTATGAAATACATTTTCAAATTATTGAAAGACAAGCAACAACTTAGATTGTTTTTAAATATTATCAAAAACTACCTGCATAAATACCTTGTAGATATTGATTTCAAACACTGATATGATAATAGCCATTAATTCAAGGCAGGCTTACTATTTCACAGCATCAACTGTGTGTATGAAATAAGATAATTCAATATCTAGTGCTGTAACATTTAGCTGATGAGAATCATTCATTTTAGTAAAACTTGAGAGATGTGAAACCTCCGTTAACAGAAGCTCAAGGTGATCTTGAAAAATATTGAAGAAACAGTCTATATCCTAGATGAAAACCCTTTCACTAAGAAATTGTTAGTCTCAGAAAATAATTCTTGAATAATTTGTTACAGTAAATATAAGAAAGGAGCCTCAGTAAACCTTAGAGTAAAATTCAAAATACTCAAATCAAATAAACACAATTGTCAGTAATGAAAGGTTCAACCAACTCACATGGACATATTATACACTTCATAGTGAATTTCAGATTTGAAACCTAAACACAAGTAGTCTGGCAGTGTTTAGTAAAGCCATCTAAGATTTTATGACATAACCATTTAGACCCAGATCAACTAAGTAACTACTAAATTTTAAGTTTTCTATATCTAAATCTTAGTAGACTTAGCTTTATTCAAGAGTGATAAAGAATGAGCAAAGCTGAATTGAGCTAAGCCAAAATATATGAAACTAGACTTAAATATATTAAACATATTTGAAGTTAGATCCAGGGGTTCAAACATTTTATAGCTCAGCCAACTTAATAGTAACAACACAGTATATAGAAAGCTGATCGATTGATCACCCTTTTTTTAAAGTGGAATGAAAGGGGTCAGTCATTAACTTTTCAGTGTCAATGTAGTGAAGTCCAGGTTAAATTGATAAGTCAATATATTTGGACTGACAGATTTCAACCCCTGCAAAACTAAAAGTCAAATCACCAAAGCTAACAAATTCATAAACAAATATGGACAATAAAATGATAAAATGAATGATAAATGTTGGTACCAATAACTAAGCTTTAAAAAAGATAAGCCGGCATTATTTAAAATATTTATATCACACAACAAGATATCATTTAAATTAAGTTAGATAGAGAAGCATAATACATGAATATGAAACATTATGATACACAATACTTCATACAAAGATTTACAAACTTTCATGAAGTGCCCATGAATGTCCAAACTTATACATCTCACTAAGTTTCACAGAAGAGTGAAATTGCTTTGTGTCCATAGTCCTTAGTTGGTGACTAGCACTTGTCTGATAACCCAAAGTTTGTAAGAGGAGGTAAAATGTATGGACTAAGTTTAAAACTAAAGTGAATATATGATCAATGATCTATGATAATTTTTATGTAATTGCCTTGTTAGAAAGCTTAGAGCAAATACCCCCCGACTCAGAAATCTTATCTTGAGGTACTCTGAACAATCTTATTTGACCCCTGACTTCTATCAACCTTTTCAGTCAGAGCCAAACTTTAAGTTCCTGCCGCTTTTGTAAGTGAATATTTTTTTGGAGGCAAGTTGATTACTATTTGGTGATGACAGGGTCACATCAAAGGTGATGTTACTGTTTGTAACCCTGAAGAATCACAAGGTCTGCAAGTCAACAGTGTCACGTCACTAGACATCATCAATGACTCAAACACAGATATCAGAAAGTCAGGGTGTTCCTTTCCATAACTATGTTAGAACTGGTCAGTTCATCAACGTCTCTTACTAGGGCCAAAATGTAGCAGGGTCCTTGTTCCAGGATTGACGCCCTCTCAAGGGGAATGAGGGTTCATTTTGTTGTCGTCATTGTCTAGATGTAATAATTGCCATCCTGAAACACAAAATAAATATATTATAAAACAGACCAAGGACATTCAATAAAGAATACATTTGTACACACAAATGTCTATTGAGCTATTAACACACACAAGTTAAATGAGACCTCACTATCAGAGATTGATAAAATGTATGTTTACTGGCTTGTAGTGAGTAAGAGTTTAATGCCGCTTGGGCAATATTTCAGCAATTAGCAGCAGGTAATGGCTTGTAATTGGTTGGTATATGCCAATAATTTGTAGAATAAACGCTGAAGCAACTAGATGACCATGCAAAGTTTATTCAGAAGGCAGCATAGCAACTGTCCATTGCAAATGATTTTCTTTACAACTTATTAGTTAGGATGATACACATTAGATTATGCTGGAATACAAAGAATATAAGATACATCTGAACTTACCATAAACATGAAGAAGGGTGCATCAATCAGACAGGGAACTTCTCATGGGATAGGAACAGGAAAACTGTGGTGACAAGAGATTAGAGGAAATATATTATTAAAAGTAACATTTTTCACACACCCAAAAAGTAAAATAAAAACTCACAGTGTTCATAGCATTAATTTGTTGGTATAAAACAAGAATTTGTAGCATGAATAGCAACTAGGTTACCATACAAAGTCTATTCAGAAGGTAGCAAATTAATTCTCAAATGATTCTCTTTACAACTTAAATTAGAATGAAAGCCATTGCATTATGCTAGAATACAATGCACATAAAATACATCTACACTTACTGTGGGTTTTGTACAAGTGTGCATCATTCAGACAAGGAACTTCTCATTGGAACATGAACAGACACAGGAACACTGTGGTGACAAAAGTTGTCAGTGTAGCAAGGCTGCTGGAAAGATTTGAACTGTGGAGACAGTTGCTGAGACCAATCAACCAATAAGCTTCCCAGCTTGGACTGCAGCTTACATAATAGCTTTGACAACCCCAACTCTTGAGGCTTACATCCCTTTTGTACCTCACAATAATAAGCTTAGACTTATAGTCCCTCAAAAAAAAAGAGTTCAATTCTTTTTTTTCATACAAAATAAAATAAAAGGAGCCCTGAACAATGCTAAAAGCTGAGGCTCTAGACTTAAGAAGGCTCCTTTACTTTATTTTTATAATAAGCTAAAAACAAAAGGAAGTGAATGAATTACTTTATTCACCAAAGCAACAAAGGAAACAATAACAAATGATGGAACAAACAAGGGTAGAAATATAACAAAACAATAAAATCTGGCTTCAAAACTAAAATAAAGCATACAAAATTTTAAGAAACATCAAAACCCTTATGTTATATTGAATTGGTAAGGTGGAGTGATTAGGGTTTAATGCCGCTTTTCACTTATATCATGGCTGCTAGTATTATTGCAGGGAGAAAGCCAGCAACACTATTGTGGTTAAGCATTGCAGTGAAACCTGCAAACAATAGCTGGAACTAACAAACCATTGGTTGTACTGCACTGAAATTCAGTGAACAACTGCTAGTGGATTTAAACCCTGACCTCCAGTTTTATTGGAGAATCATATGATCAGCTGGTCTACTGACTGAGTGGAAGGGATAAACATTAGACATTCACATAATCAACTCTCTTAGAAAAATTCAAAGCAGTTGTCTCCTTTTCACTATTGCTCCTGATTATAATCAATTTCTGAAGGACTGAAAACTTGAAGTTAAAAATACACATACATTTTCAATAATTCTTTAGTTTTTCATGAATCATGTATCTACTTAAATTTTATTCTTGAAAAACAAACCATTAAAGCTTTCTTTTGGTCACAATTAATGAACTTATCTGTTCACATTCCTTTGCAATAGACATCTAAAAAAAATTGTAATTCCTTGTTCCTTGTTCCTGAGGTGTGTAATTACATTATGAAGCATTAAGACAAGAACCTTAAGGTCACTTCAAAGATATTTACTTGAGGACAAAGTAAAGAGAACCGTCCTGTACAAAATGGATACAAAATAGAAAAACGTTAATGTCTTCCCATTACAGAGGTAACCCACACACAAATAATTACTGGGCTGCGTAAACCTATCTAACATTCCATTAGTATTTAGGGGAACATTATGTGTTTGATCAAGCTGTACTACTGACCTGACTACAATATATCACTGAACTATGTGATAAGGTACGTTGCAGGTACTTGCCGGGGAACTTAGAAATTGGACCGAAACATTCTCAAAAGTATCTTCTGAGATGCTTGATGCTTGGATTATTAGAATATCATTAAATTTTCTGAATCTAACTTTGAAGTCTTTCCAGGAATAACTTGAATTTAAAACTTGATATTTACTTTCTTTTTTCTTCATTTAGGATTCAGGATTTCTCTATTTGAAACACTTAGACATTTAGCCTGTTCTTTAAAAGATTTTCTTAAAACATAAATTTGTCTCACTACAAGTTTTTGTTTTACTGCTGTAAATGTCATTTTTAGCAAAAAAGTGCAATTTATGAATAGCCCTGTCAACAAATCATATGGCAAGGTGCAAGCCATAACAAACTTCTTCAACACTTCGAAATAGAAAGTTATGTAAAGAGAAAAATGCTCTGTATGAAGTATAAACATCTGTAAAGCAATAAATATATCATGAGCACATATTTTGAGTTAGGAACACATTTAAGTGTCAAAGCTGCCAGTGCCTTGAACATTTTTATCATATTACATATCTTTGGTTCAAATTTTCACCAAAAAAAATTAAAACCTTGCAAGCTTCTTCTGAAGAATTATCAAAATTGTATATTCTAACCATGTTTATGTTTTTTTTGTTTTTATTGATTTATATCATAATAAGATTATCCTATTGAGAACATTATTTTCTTTGTTGATTGGTTTAACAAACGCATATCTTATACAGAATTTCATGAATTCCTTTATTAAATATAAGCATAGCAGATGTACTTATTTTTCGTCTTTTTTCTTCAAACAAATTATCTTGTTAAAAACACCATTTGTTTGACTTCTTCAGAAATGCACCTTTAATAAAAGAATTTCATGAATTCCTCCAATTCAGCTACAAATCACTTAGAATTGAGGTTGTATATCTTGTTGTGTGCACCACCCAGTGATTGCCTCTTGTTCTGTCTCTGTAATTGGCTGTTTTTTCACTTTTCCCATAACCTTACAGTCCAGCCTATCTAGCCAATTAGTTTATGTGGAAGTTTACCAATAAACACACCTCATTACAGCTCCTTTACAAGAAACCAGCCCAGTTTACACAGGTCAGATAATCCCAATCTAGGAGACAGGCCCCCTATTCTCGAAACGTTCTTAGATCTAAGAATTCTTATCTACTTACGCGAAAATACAAGGATTCCTACGAAAATGTTTACGACCTATTCGCGAAATGTTCTTATCACGTTCGTAACACTATCCTGACTAGTCAAGTTTAAGTAAAGTTTCTTAAGTTACGAAAGGAACTCTTTTGTCTCAAAGGGAGAATAATAGAGAATGCACAAGTTGACGAGGTTGGGGTAGGACGTGCTTTCACTGAGCTCTCAGGAAAATTGCTAAATTTCACAATTTAAGCATTGTCCAGTGGCAGTGATCACTCCTAACAATTAGACAGGCCCCCCACTATACCCCCAGTCTATTCTTACCGATAATTTATAAATCTTTACCAACAAAAAAACAAAAATTTTGTGTATCTGACTTGATACTGACTGGCCGCCATCGTGGATTTGTTCGTGGTGACAACGTGGGATCCATTCTGTGTGCGTTTTATGCCCTGCCTGGGTATTCTAAGGCATGATGAAAGGACAGAAGAACAAAAGTGCAAAAACCAAGGATTCATCCAGGATAAAATCTAAGGATTCAGAGGATTCATGGACTTGTGTGACATGCGAGGATATTTTTGTTGATGACACGGATCAAGTCGTAGAATGTGAGTACTGTACAGATCACTACTGTAGGAAATGTCTTGACATATCAGAAGTACAGTTCAAAGGCTTCGCCATCCCATCACTTCACTGGTTCTGTCCCAATTGTGAAAAGTCCGTCTTTGAGAACATAAATACTGAGAAGGAAATAGATGTCAGATGCAAAGAATTTTTTCTTGTATTGAAGAAAGGATTACAAAAATTGAAAAGACTTTAGATGATAAAGTAGGAAGAGAAGAGGTTGATACAATGATAACGGGAAGATTGGGCCCAATTATGGCAGACACAGTGAGCCGGAGCCCAAGTCACACAAGTGAGGAAAACCATAAGTTGTTATTATTATTAAATGAAATAAGTCAATCCAAGTACGACCATTTTTTAACAGTTGGAGATTTTAATTTGCCCCAAATAGACTGGGAAAATAGCACTTGTGAGGGGAATTATGAACATGATTTTATAGAAGTATTAAGAGACTGTTACTGGTTCCAGCATGTCCAGAGTCCTACCAGGTGTAGAAGTGGGGCAAGACCCACCTTGAAGATGAAGATAACTGTGAAGTAACAATTTCATCACCGCTAGGGAAGAGTGACCACGCAATGATTATTATAGATCTGCAAGAATTTGAAGATAATGTGAAAGAGAAAAGTATGTCAAATGATCTTGATATTGACTGGGACACTTAAATGCAAGATAAAGATGTAGATGAACAATGGACATTAATCAAAGATAAGATAAATGAGGCCGTCATTGATCACATACCTAAAAGGAAAATCACCACAAGAGGTAGTAACATCCCGCTCACAAGGAAACTGAAGAATAAACTACAAAGAAAAGAGAGACTTTGGAAGAAATGGAAGGAGAGTGGGGACCCATTAACATATGAACTCTATAAGAGAACAAGAAACCAAGTCAGAAGACATACTAGGAATTCAGTAAAGGAGTATGAACATCAGATAGCAGATGCCGCAAAGGACAGTCCCAAGAAATTCTGGGCGTATGTGAACAGGAAACGGACGTGTAAAGCAGGTATCCCTGACTTATACTTAGACGATGACAAGATTAGAGTTACAGAAACAGATGAACAGAAGGCGAACGTGCTTGCCGAATTCTTCACATCAGTTTTTACTATAGAAGATGGATCCAAGCTACCAGATATTACACACAAGATAAAAGATGTCCCATCAGCAAATACTATATTCCTATCAGAAGACGTAGTTAGGAAAAAACTTCAAGAACTTGATATAAACAAATCTCCAGGACCTGATGAAATTAGTCCAGTGCTACTGAAGGAACTCAGCAATGTATTAACCAGACCGATATACTTACTCTTCATAAACAGTATAGCAGCAGGGAAAATACCTTCTGAATGGAAGCAAGCTAACATAACAGCCATACACAAGAAAGGAGATAAGAAGTATGCAGGAAACTACAGACCAGTTAGTTTAACCAGCATTATATGTAAAACTCTAGAGCGAATTGTACGAGAAAATATGATAACACATATGAAGGAATATAATTTATTCAGCGATAAACACTATGGATTTATATCCGGGCGTTCGACTGTACTTCAACTGCTGGATGTCATGGAACACTGGACATCTATTATTGAAAGAGGAGGGACAGTAGATGTAGCATATTGTGACTTCATGAAAGCGTTTGACAAAGTTTCTCATAGACACTTACTTCATAAGCTAAATATATTTAGATTTGGTGAACAGTATTCTAATTGGATTAGACATTTTCTAAGTGACAGAAGCCAGAAAGTTATTATTGGAGGTGTACCATCAGAGACAATGCCAGTAACAAGTGGAATCCCCCAAGGCTCGGTGCTCGGCCCACTTTTGTTTGTATTGTTCATAAACGACCTCTCGGATTGTATGGAACAAGACAGCGACATATATCTCTATGCTGATGACACAAAGACATATCAAGTAATCATTAACCGCATCGAGGACAGTCAACGCCTACAGGAAGATTTATACAATATGTCAATCTGGTCGGACGACTGGAAACTGAAATTTCACCCAGATAAGTGTAAAACCATGACTATTGGGAAAAATAAGATCACAGAATATTACAAGATGAGACCAGATTCTAAACATATGGAAGTGAGTGATGCAGAAAAGGATGTTTGGGTGTTAATAGATAATGAACTGAACTTTAGAAAACATATGGCGGAAAAGATAAATAAAGCAAACTCAATTACGGTATTCATGAGGCGATCTTTCCAATTCATGGACAGAAAAATGTTTTTAACTTTATATAAATCACTGGTGAGGCCACATTTAGAATATGCCCAAGTCATCTGGAGCCCATATAAAAAGAAAGACATCCATGACATAGAAAATGTTCAACGAAGAGCAACCAAACTAATTCCAGGAATGAAAGAGAAACCTTATATAGAAAGACTAAAGGAACTGAAGCTCCCAACCCTGCGTTACAGGAGGACTCGAGGAGACATGATCGAAGTGTACAAATTAATCCATGATAAATATTATTACGATAAAGCAAGACTGCTGAGAACAAGGAATGAAAGTATTACAAGAGGCAATGAATTCAAGCTGTTCAAGTTTCCGGCACGCCTTGCAGTCAGGAAAAACTCCTTCAGTAACTGAGTGGTGGACACATGGAACAATCTCCCCAATGCAGAGCTTCGAAGCAAGGCTAGATGCCTTCTGGAGTCAACAAGAATTCATCTATGATGTCGACGCAGATATCCCTACAGACAGGGTACAAGAACTAGAGCTGGTGTCTGAGGCTCTCTACAGCCTGCTACCAGAAGAGGATCTGTGAGTATCTGTGAGTCTGTGAGTCTGTGAGTATCTGTGATTATACTCACTCTGTGATTATAGAGGGATTTCCCCATGACGTCATGGCCACAAGGTGATTCCCTTGTGTGTTGAATCAGCAGAGAGACCTCCCGATATCATAGCTGCATCACAACGACATTTGGATGCCTCCTTTTTGACACCAGAAGAACAACTGGATGTTCAAGTATTGACAGATTACCTATATAGGAAAAAAACAGTGTTGACAGTGTGCAAAAAAATGCACTGAATTACAGTCAGGTCGAACCGTCAAAGACACCGTGGCTCGCAGCGGTACTAAAGTAAAGTCAAGCGAGCATGATCGTCCAACGGACTTACGTAAGTGTTGAAATCGTTTATTTATTCTCGTTGACCTACAATAAATAAGTTAGAGTCTTTCACAACACGTTTTCAATTAGCAGAAATCATGAATGTTCATTATAGATCTAGGCAAAGTTGATATTACTACAATTAAACATATTCCCCAAAAATCGAAAATAGTTATTTTTATAACGACTATTGTGGATTTTTTGCCAAATAAAGGCTTGATTATATAATGTGAATTACCAATAATTATTGAAAATAAATAACCTATATATATTTATGTCAAAGTCTATAAATATCAAGGTACATTAGACTAACATTTAGTCTCAGAAGTATTTTTTTCAATATTTACAATATTTTTGAACAAATCATGTATTATAACAAAATAGAGCCCCGAAGATGCTTTAACTTCAGCTGAGCAATCTAGACTTACTATACTTTTCTAGACTTGGTTTGTCATCAATTAAATATTTTTGCTTTAGGATCTGGATGACAGACTAAAGGTACATGTGTGATCATAATAACTAAAACATTTACATTTAGAAAAAACATTATGTAAAGGCAAATTTGCAAAAGCTTGAAAAAATAGTTGGGTTTTTGTTGTTGTAAAATTGAAGCAAATTGGATGATGAAAATGAAATAGTTCTGGCTAGTGTTCTAGTTTGTGACTGTGAAACTTTTAAACTAGCTTGGTTCATGCTATATTCCACCAAATCCACTCAAACAATCCAAAATTACTCCTTTGTTGTTCCAATGAGCATTAAGGTGATTAAACTGTGTTTGTATGCCTCTATTGAACACATTTCTATCAAAAAATATACTTTGACAGAAATGTTTCAAGTTAGTCTTTAGTAGAAAAACAAACACTGTTATCTCCATGTCTCTTCTGAAATTGGGGTAAATTCAGTGTAATCAGTACGGATATTGATGATGTGAAAGATAAGAAAAGACTTGAATTGTAAAATTGTTATGAATGAATTTGCAATAAAACTGTTTTCCTCTAAATGGCTCTAATACAACTCAACTCACAAATTAAACCCTGACCTAGATACAACCCAGGGACCATTGAGTGCTGAGGTAAACCCAACCTGGTATACAATTATTGTATTCAAATCCAAAAAATTAATTTGGAATAGAATCCCAGAAGTAAGGGCTCTTGAACCACACGGAAACCCAGCGTCGTATGCAAGAAATATTGTAATTAGCCAATCTGCAGTTAAAGTGAATGATTGATTTCCCCCCATTACTTCATGACTGTATGTTTACAATTAAAATGTAAAAAAGAAAATTAAAACTGATGAATCCACTTGTAGATATGTATCACCAGCAACATCACTGCCATTCTAAATACTGTTATATCTGTCCCTCCCTTGAATTACAACACAGATTCTTTCCTGGTCCTAGATACTATACTCTTACCCCGGTATATAAAATTGAATTTTATACAATACAGTTCCATTTTTAAACAAGATAATATATATAATACTTACATGTCAAGATAATCTCTGGATAAGGTCTGTATTATTCATAGAACATTCACTTGTGTATATTTAATGACCAGCCTTAGCTTGTAGGTTCAACTTTAAACCAAACCTAATAACAGACTGTCTCTCTGATACAAAATCTTCTGTAATAAATCATTATTGTATAAAACTAGTGTGTCATATAAATATCTTCTGTTGCAGTTGTGGCAAGTGGGTTCTTCTATATCAACAGTTAACATTTGCCCAGCTAACACAGAAACGTTCCTACAACGTTTCTGAAACGTTACCTTTTGGTTTCAGAAACGTTTTGAAAAACGTTTCTGCAACGTAATTTTGTGGAGTTTTTTTTTCGTTTCAGAAACGTTGTAAGAAAACGTTTTGAAGAAACGTTCAGGAAACCTTTGAGAAACTTTCGACCTGGTGTTGTTTGTGGCTTATTTGTACTTTTAAAAAGTTACTGTTGTACATTTACCAATCGAACAAAGTTGGGTTTACTCCATCTTGGCCTCGCACAAGTAGAAAATGCAACTGAGAAAACCCAAATGTATGTTACAACCTTTAGAGAGAAAACATTTTTAGTGAAATCCGACATCCACACATGTTAAGATTTCTGGTTTGCATTTTCAACTCCTACGTTTCTAGAGGTATCACCTTTTCAATCATTAAGGCAATGTCAACAAATATTCCGGACGCAACCATACAATGCATTTAAAAGCCGTTTCTCAAGTCATTAAAGTTAATTTCATCACAGGATATCTATGCGGTGATTATGAAAAAAATAAACTGCACTGAAATCGAAGCTACCTGTGTGAAAAATATGGACAAAGTCCATCGCAAATAATGCCGCATTTGCTCTTAAATCTCTCTAATTTTTCAAGTTTTAAAAACAGCACAATTCACAGTTTCAAATTAACTCGAAATACTTTAAAATTCAACACATTGAATTTACTGCTAGAGCAGATTAAGACAGTAAAATTAATTTCTCCTTAAGTTAAATAACAATAAGATTTCTCCTTAAGTCAAAAGCTTTATTTCGCTGAATTTACAGGTATGAGATCACGTTATCTTCATCCATGTCATGCCAACAATAGGTCCGCTGTCACTGAAAAAACAAATCTCTCATTTATTAGTCAATTCTTAGCATATAAGATAGCTACAGTATTGAATAAGATAATGAAATCAATATGTTAATCTGTCCCGTCAATATATGTCGAACTACATATAAAACTACCATATCTCAAATAATTTATAAGTATAACAAATTATTTTCATGTCTTGGTGACTTGTATGACAATAATTTACCTAAAATATTTGTTGATACATGTATCTCATTATTTGAAATATAAATAGCACAGAGAACTAGTAACTAATTAATGTGATATGTAGTCAATTCGTTAATAACAGCATAATATAACGCTTCATAATTTCATACACAGATTTGACCACAGGATTTAAGACAGATTTATAATAATAAATCTGAATTTTGTCAACTTCTTAGATAGAGTAAATAGTACTAAAAATATACTTTTAGGCTTTACTGTGGATAGTCGCTTTGTGCCGTGAGGTCAAACGTCGAATAAATATGCCTTATATTCTTAAGAATAAAAAAATTATCTTTAATTTTGTAGGTGACCAGGCGATTGCTAAGACAAACGATTATACTAGGATTTACGGTACATGAAGGCCTAGCTACTTGCAATAAATGGTGCTAGCAATATATATACTCATAAAACATTGAATAAGCAAGTAGTAATTATTTATCAAAAACAGATTACATATTTGACCTGGCGTTTATTCAAGTGACTGTAAGGCGAATATGAATCTGCATTACATTGTTTGAATAAACCCGGCTTTTATTCATGACAGGTTATTTCTTTAGTAGGTTTTACGGTATTTATAAAATACACGGTCAAAGTAGATTATTTAATGAGTAAATCGCATATTACAGAATCAACTTATTCTATAATTACGTTTCGTTTTAAATATGCATACATTGAAGTGATAGAAGTTAGGAATATAGTAGTATGAAATCAGCGAGTTCGGCTTGATGTGCAAATCCGAGCCAGTGCCTGTTCGTCACACGTAATATTCTCGGCTTGTGTCGGTCGACGTACACTTGAGCGACCCCGAATGTACAACATTGTTGCATCTAAGACTGTTGAGTCTCCAATGTTTTCTCTTTAACCCTTTGGGTGCTGTCCAAGTATCCAACATACTCTATTTGGATTTTGGTTGTTAGTTTGTTAGTTTGTTTGCTGTTTGTTTGTTGTTGTTTTTATTGGGGGTGAGGCTTTAGAATGTGTCATTAAAAAAGTTGGACGATAATTTTACTTGACTTTTTAAACAGAAGTTTATAAAGTGATAATATTTCAGTACTAGATCTTAATACTAATGCAGTTGCAAAGTTGAGAAATAAGTATTTCTATTTAGTCACATCTACATGATTTTAATTGAATAAAGATATGAGATGTGAGATTTGAGATCTTTATAAATAATTTTCAATGTCGTGTATTAAAGGGACAGTAGCACGTTTTAGGGGATAAGGTGATGTCAGGCAAAATGAAAATTAATGGTTCGAATTGAAAGACAAAGTATTTGAACTAAATGAAGCAGTAATAATTAAAATATATAATGTAAAGCCATGCGATTTCTTTTCTAACACAAAATAAATTCAAGGTGTTAACACAAAATGGCCGCCAATGCATTTTATGGGATCTTCATACTTTGTCCTCTGATTATGGATGATTGATTTGTGTTATGTTATTTTTGACACTATCAAGATGATACAATTAGCATGAACGTACAATTATCAGTGAAAAAAAATCAAAATATGAAATGTTCAAAAAACTTGCTACTGCCCTTTAAATGAAGTGGTACGAACAGGGTGGATTTTGAAATGCAAACAATAATTGTGACATTGAATTTTCCTAATGCAACCGGTAAACGGTTTCCGAATATTTTATGTGAAATCGAGGTATGTAACATGCACAGTGGTGTGCCATAATCATGTCATGTTTTACGTTATTCTAATATAGTTAGACTTACATGTTAGTTCGATGTACAGATCAGTGTCAGTTATATTCGGACGGTGAAATTTTTTCCATAGATTCTCGTGTTAAATTAGTGTAGCATAAATAATTTTCACATTTGCACATAGAAGAAATGGAAACGTGTCCCATAGAGCACCATTATAAACGTGTACACATTAATGTACACAATTTGATAAAATTGAATCCGTTCCCTAGATAATCAATGAAAAATTACAAAGAATTATTAGGTTGTAGCTGAGATGATTTGTTATAATCGTGCAAAAATTGAACAGATTGCGGCGGAAAATAAATGCATTAACATTTTTGATACACTTGCTTAACATGTATGTCTATGGAAATAACGTCTATAAACAAAACATGATATAGGGAAACGATAAGTACATATCCGTGAAAATGATTTATGCTACAGTGAAATAATATCTACGGGGATAATGTCAACTTTGACATAAAAATTGCACACTATTGTATATATATTTGTAAACTGGGTCCACGCGATCCAGTCATTTATGAATGCGGCCGTCCAAAGTGCGTTCGCTTTGGCACCAAGGGGGTTAAAAACGTAAAACCCGTAATTTCAGTAACGTCAAAATAGGTTTAGTAGACAGGCTAAAGGCTATAGTAAGGCCAGTGTGTCAAGTGATAACAAAACTTCTCATCAAATGGTTATAATATTATATTACAGAGTAGGGAAGTACGTAAATGTTTAAAACAAACATGTAATTTCAATTTCAAGCTTACTTTCGATCTGTTTCCAAGTCATGACATATTGTCAGCGTTTTATAAATCTGTGTCATCAACAGCACAAACTTCAGAACATCGGGAATCGGGACCCAAGTGGAAACTGTAGAACATAAAAAAACATGGTAAAACATTGTCATGGCATCTCTAGAAGAATTAAATTGACGCGAATATTAGATTCCAATACATCGTACTTTTGCATGACAGTAAACATGAGGTTTGAATAGTAAACTGCATAAACAACAAAACTTACGGTACTGTGTATGGCCTACTCTTCGGGTTCATCCTCCATTATAAATGTGCAGATATTTCAGCAGAAAACCTGACGGCATCGGAGACTGATTGGAATCTAAATGAGAGAATAATGAAAGAAATTTTAAATGAGAAATTATACCTGGGGCACATATTTGAAAAGCAACACACCAATGGACACTTGCAACTAAAGTTGCAGGTTAGCTATAGGCTTCTTTTATCACATCAACATACTTTCAAAGTACATATGTCCCGCTACCTTTAGATATTTATAATAGAAACGCAGGAAATACACGTACCTTGTAACAGACTTCAGCTTGACTTTTGACAGTGCGCCTTCCCGTTACCATCGCTGTGTCAATGTGTGACGTCATGTTATGACGTCATAATGCATAGTGACGTTTCTTGCGGTATTTTACGGTCAACTTGTATGATGAAATTCATTTTTTTACCTTCTGTCTAAAAAACTCGAGCTTGCGTAATGGAATTGACTTATTTAGCACACTCATTTTTACAAACATGAGAAACATTAATGTTAGCTTGGTGATTGAAACTATTGATGAATATTTTTCAATGAAAAACTGAAACGTTTTATAAACATTTCAACAACGTTTTCTTCCTTAGGATTCGAAACGTTTTCAAAACGCTACAAAAACGTATATGAAAAACATTTCTGTAAAGTTTCAAAGAAACGTCACGAGAACGTTTCTTCAATACGTTTCTAAAACGTTGTGCAGAAACGTTTCCAGAAATGTTTCTAAAACGTTGTATAAATGTTTCTTGGAAACGTTTCTCACAGAAACTTTCAGGAAACGTTTTAGAAACGTTTTGTGTTTGCTGGGTGAGATGTTCATCTGCTGGCCACCTTATTATGGTTGGAGGAGAGGCAGAGAAGAAAAAGCTTGGAGAGAGAAAATAGAACCCCTACAAATGACTTAAGCAACTTAAGCTTGAAAATACCCCAGAGTGATCTTAGATATACATCTTTCACTTTCTTTCATGATATGTGTAAACTATGTCAAGGAATTGTTTTGGGGTAAATTACTTCATTCATTTTAATTCAATATGGTAGGTAATAAACAATATGGGCAAGCAGATATAATGATGACAATTTTTATCTTGTAAATAAACATTATAAAAAATCATAAAATATTTTGTTATCATTAGTGATTGTACATTGATTTCCATGAATTTTACATATATTAATTATCACTATCCTTTAAAACATTCTACTATTGTTTTTTTCACATTAAGTCCTGAAGTACGTACTAAGAGTTTTAAAAAAGTAGGTCCATTGTTCTTTATCTAATTGACTGACTAATGCTAGTTACTGTATTTCCTCAAATTGATGCCAGTGGCATGACTGTTTGAAAATTTAAGACATCAGTTCTCAAAAAAATGCTGGGTGAAAATGACTTATTTATAAGGGAGTACCCATTTGGTGATACAATATCGATACAATATCATACTGGGATACATTGTGCACTACATACTGCATAGTTTTTAAGGATGTGTACTGATAAATTTAGAAATTCTTGAGGTATGTTTATATAAAGTATGAAAAGACTTAGACAAACTTCTTGAAGCAAAACAACCCCTTTAATAGCCAGTGCATTAACCAAACCAAGATAATTTCATAATTTTGCACAAAATTGATATAATTTTTCTAAACAAGAACTGGTTGTAAGCTTTCTTTACTTCAATTATTGTTATTTTGGGAGTCTCAATCTAGGATCTGTTTGACAGTGTTTATGAGTGGGAGTTGAGGCAGACTGAACCTCCTATTATTATGTGACTATAAACAAATGAAAAAAAAAAGATTTAATACATATAGTTGATTGAATACATTATTTGATGAAAAATATGTATTCTAGTGAATACATAAAAGTAAGGAAATCAGATATTGATTTTATTTTAAACATTAAATGATGTATTTATAGGCAATTGAGGATATTAATATCATCTTATACTTATGTAATATAACTGAATCTTGATTGGATCATATTCTTTATCAACCAGCTAGGTGTTGACCAACTTATCTTACCTCATAAGCAAGATCTGCATTACTAAGTAAAAAGGGAATATTTATGTTCAAATATTACATGATTTCTTATTTTATCAAACAAGATAGACTTATTTGAAAAAAATCAAAAGACTGTTAATCCTTGAATTAAATCCCCTGCCTAAAATAAACGCTGGGTCTAGGCCTCTTGAAATAAATAATCGCCAGGCTTGAATAATCACTGGGTTTGATTAAGCAATGTAAAACAAATGTTGGAATATTTTTCTGACATCCACATATTTATGCAGTCCATAAAAAACTAGATTAGCGTTTGCGGGATACCGCAAAAGCAGAGCAGCCCCGGAACTTGGGGTTTCGCCTTACCCTGTTCCGCTTTTTACAGGCCTCACCAAATTGGGAATTTTCTCGTGACCTTGACCTTTGACACTCAAGGTCACACAATCAATGAACACATTTAATTAAATTTAACATTATTGTAATGAAATAAAGTGTATTATTGTGTTTACAAGGTATTGCAATAACTCATATCTCATGACCTTGACCTTTGACCTTCAAGGTCACACAATAATTGAACACTTTTTATTGAGTATAAAAATCATGTATTGATTAAAAGTGATCATAGTTAAAATAAAGCATTTTCGCTAAACCATGCTTAAGTCATGACCTTGCTGTGACCTTGACCTTTGACGGATTGAAGCCGAAACCTTTTCAAATTTTTTTACTTTTCCAAGGATGATATATACCAAGTTAGAGCTTCATAGCACAAAAACTTTTCAAGTTATCGCGTTTACAAGGAATTTTTCGGTGATTTTATAACTCGTGACCTTGACCTTTGAACTTGAAAGTGAACATGTCATAATGATTCCCTGGAAGTATTAACATTAAGACATGTTCATGAGTTCTGAAAAGCTAAATGGGATAAAGTTATACCCAAATTTAGTGCATTTTGTAATAACTCATATCTCATGACCTTGACCTTTGACCTTCAAGGTCACACGATCATTGAACACTTTTTATTGAGTATAACAATCATGTATTGATTAAAAGTGTTCATAGTTAAAATAAAGCATTTTCGCTAAAACATGCTTACGTCATGACCTTGCTGTGACCTTGACCTTTGACGGATTGTAGCCAAAACCTTTTCAAAATTTTTACTTTTCCAAGGATGATATATACCAAGTTAGAGCTTCATAGCACAAAAACTTTTCAAGTTATCGCGTTTACAAGGAAATCTTAGAGTGAATACATATCTCGTGACCTTGACCTTTGACCTTGAAAGTGAACGTGTCAAAATCGTTCCCCCGAGGTATGAGTAATAAGGTATGAATAAGAGTTCTGGAAAGCTTAGTGGAAAAAAGTTATAGCTAGTAGTACGAGTGCGGCGGCGGCGGCGATGGAAACTTCACAAAAACTGATAGCAGCCCCGTCCTTAGACGGGGCTGCTAATTATAAAATACTCTATTTCACTGTAAAAAAATAAGAAAATGCTAATGATGACTGTATTGTTTCTTTTTTATTCTAAAATTCATATCATATAATGACTTAAAAAAGAATAATCCACTGCCTCGAATAATCATCGCCAACCTTGAATAATTGCGGGTCAAATTGGTCGCTGAAATCGATAATTGCAGGGCGATTATTCAAGGATTTTCAGTAATAAAATGTAGGTCAAGTTGATGTATAAACGTTTTATGTACTGCTGAACATAATGGTCAGTTTTTGTTTGTTTATCCTACTATTAGCACAATACTTTTAGTACATTTTATTTATGACTGAAGTTTCTTGGTATCCAGTAAATCAAACTTGTTTTTTTACAGATAAGGTGACATTTTGAAATAAGCATACAAATTGAGAATTTATGGCTATTTTGTTTTATTGTGTTTTGTAAACAACAAAAAATAACCTCAACAGAGCCCCTCCAATCCTTCTAGTCTTGAGTAAGGTGAAGGTCAACGGCACATCGCCCGACTTTCTGATTCGGCCTACAGGTTGAATAAGTATCTCTAAAATGTAACTGTGATTGCTAAAAAGAACATACTTGCTTCATTGTTTTACTTATCAATATGACAAATAAGCCCTGTAGACAGCTTGTCTTGCATCTTGAAAGCGTTGTATTTCCCTGACAGAAAGGCCTACAATCTTCTGTTCTAGAAACGGCGATGAAGTTTGTATTTTATTATTTTTGTTTACAACTGGGGGATTCCCGCAATGGTCACAAGCGATGGCTTGCATGATCATCAATATTATAAAATTCAATAATATATCTAGTTTTCACAAATTAAAGAATGCAGATCGCGATTAGCCAGACTAACTCGGCTGGGAAACCCCCTTCATTGTATCCAGGTCAGCTGGTACCAAAGGGAATTCCCTCTTTTCAATGCCAAGCGGCGTGCGACAAGCACCTTGCCGCCATTTTAAAAAGGATTGTAAAAAACCTGTCTTATCTTTTTTCGTAGATTTAAGAATTCGTAAGGCTAAGAATGTTTTGAGAATAGGATAGAGAAAGTTCGTAAGCGCTAAGAACGTTTTTAAGAATTCTTAGCGCTACGAACGGTTCGAGAATAGGGGGCCAGATGCACACTTCTACAACAATGTCAGAAGATAAATCAAATTACTTGGTAAATGTTTTAAAGCAAAAGTATCTAAGTAAAGTCTTGAGGAACTATACAAATCATTAAAATATTCAATCAAATTGAATACAATCCTGCTCTTGGTCTTATGGCAGAGTAAATTTCCATTCTATTGCACAGTTAATTTATAAATTAATTTCAATATCCAACTTTCATAAGCACCAAATGTTCCGTCACAAAAATCCTAAATAAACACATTTCAAGTCCATCAATTAGCCATGCTATTCCATTACTGGTTGATGAATGTCTGATGGCTCAAGTTCATTGTGTTTGACAGACAGACTCCAAACAAGAAACCACCAACAACAAATACACAGGATCTGGTGAAGACATCAGGAACCACCGAGGTACAGGATGAGCATCCTGATTCTACCAACCAGTCTTGTGCTAACGAGGCCCCATGAGATTACGAGTGCGCATGCGCCAGCTCATAGCGAAGCATGCTTTCAGCCAGACAAGACGTGGTATGAAAATCTCGTCAGTGGACAAGGTTTACTACGTGTTCCAACTTAAGCGTTGTGCTTCCGAGGAAGCCTAAGAACGAACTTACAGTTAATTTATCATTATTTCCTAGCTTATATTATCATATTCTGATAATATTCAGGCCTGCGGCGCCTTACCTGACTTTGAACATTTATTTCAAGCTGTTGACTCGAGCCAGCTCACGTAACATGGCGGACAGTGGTTCCCCTAAACGGAATACTGCCGAGGCAGGTACTTCCAAAGAGAAACATGACAAAAGCAAGACTAAGAAGTCTAACAAACGTGTACAGTTTACACTTCCTAACAGTAACACAAGCCAGACCCAGAATTATGACGGCGTCATGACTGAGTTGCTTTCTGAAATCCGTAAAGTTAACGGCGGATTAGGGTCGATGAATAAAACAATGTCTGAGGGCTTTGAAAGAATGCAAGACCAATTAGAGTTTCCAGAAACTAATTTTGACATATCAAATGATTTGGATACAAATTACGACAATGACGAAATCCCATGCGGTCAATTACCACCTGCTGCGCAGGCGCGAGATCTTAACGAGACGGAAGCTCTGGGTGACAACAATGGCGACAGAGAATACTTTGCACAGTTTCGAGATAACCTTAGGTTAACTGTAGACAAGGGAGAGCCCCTTGATAGTCACTTGGTCAGTGTGATTAAGGACTTGTTTGTTCTCTACGCACATAACGAGAGGAGTGATAACGATATGGGACTTAATGAGAAGTTCAAATTTAACTCGACACCAGAAAACTGCCCAGTGCTCAACGTGCCCACATTGAACAAGATAGTATGGGATAATATCTCCGGCATCGCGAGAAACAGCGACAAGAAGCTACAAGCTATTCAGACTGGCGTAATTAAAGGCTCCATAGCAACATCACGTTCGCTCGAGATGGTCTTCAAACGAAAAGAAGAAATCCCTGGAGACTTATTCGAATCACTGATGAAGCTTCACGGTGACACACTGCAGATATTGGGCCACACTAACCAACTCATTATTCAGAAGAGGAAAGACTCTCTCAGAAATGACATTCGACCCGAATACAGAAGCTTGTGCTCTCCCAGCTCTGTTACAACCCCAGACTTGTTGTTTGGCGAGGACATCATGAAAAACGTGCGCGAGATTGGCACAGCTCAACGGCTTGGAAAACCATCTAACTGGTCTAGAGGCAGGGGTCGGTACAACCCATACAACTACCGCGGACGCGGAAGAGGCCAGGCCTATGGATACTACCCCCAGCGGTAGCCCATGAGGTCTTTTTTAGGGCCAAGAAGAGGCCAGGACAAGAAAGAGAGGGGGGGGAGAGGCAGACAGAGAGTCCCTCCTTACCAGTAGACGCTGCCACCACGGTAGGTCAGCAAGGTGAGCCACTTTGTGATACTAAGATACATTATGCTGGTGAACTGTCACAACATGTTGATTCATGGATGTCATTAACATCAGATCCCATTATTTTAGACCATGTTAAGGGTCTCAAACTAGAGTTTATTCAAGAACCATTTCAATTTTTTGAACCAAAACAAATAGAATTTTCCAGTGAAGAAAATAAGGCCATTAGATTACAAATAAATGAGTTTCTTGATAGAGGTGTTATCGAAAGGGCATCTGAATGCCAAAAACAATTCATATCAAACATTTTTCTGAGGCCAAAACCAAATGGAAAATATAGAATTATTTTGAACCTTAAAGAATTGAATAAATTCATTGAATACCATCATTTCAAAATGGATTCTCTTGAAACAGCTATCTCTTTAGTGACACAGAATTGTTACATGGTATCAATTGACTTGAAGGATGCTTTCTATGCAGTCAACATTAGTCCGAAACATATACAATACTTGAGATTTAGGTGGAACAATGAGTTGTTTCAGTTCACTTGCATGCCTTTCGGTTTATCTTCGGCTCCAAGAAATTTCACAAAAATAAGCAAAGTTGTATATTCATGTCTCAGGTCAAAAGGCATAAATTCTCAAGGATATATAGATGACTCACTCCTTACTGCAAAAGAGTATGACACTTGTAAAAGAAATGGAAAACAAACAAAAGAACTGCTTTCAAAATTAGGCTTTACTGTCAATGTGGATAAGTCACAATTAGAACCAGCACAAATGGTGAAATACCTAGGGTTTTGGTTAGATTAAAAAAACATGTTAGTTCATATGGACAACAAAAAGGCATTTGATATCATATCACTTGGAGAACATATTCTCATAAGTACTAAGTTGACAGTTCAAACTCTAGCTACTTTCATAGGCAAAGTGATAGCAACATTCCCAGCAGTTAATCACGGCAAATTGTACTATAGACAATTAGAATCTGAAAAGATTTGCTGCACTACAACGTAATAATTGGGATTTTCGCTCCCTTATAACTTTGTCAGGAAAAGCAAAGGTGCAAATTAAATGGTGGATGGACAACATTAAGGGTTCATCAAAGAGCATGGTTTCAAAAAATCCAGATATTACTGTACAAACAGATGCTAGCCTTGAGGGTTGGGGAGCACACTGTAATGGCACTACTATTAATGGTAGATGGGCAACACACGAACAGTCAAAGCACATCAATGTGTTAGAAATAAAAGCTATTCTCTTTGCAATACAGTCATTCAAAAATATCTTCAAAGGAAATGCAGTTTTCATTCAAACAGACAATTCTACAGCCGTTACTTACGTCAGAGAAATGGGCGGAATGAAATCAAAGCCATGTAACGATATTGCAGAACAAATTTGGAAATTTTGCATAGATCACAAAATAGCTCTAACCATTTCTCATATCCCAGGCGTTGACAATACCAAGGCCGACCGGGCATCTCGAGTATTCAATGATCGTACAGAGTGGTCACTAGATTCTACAATCTTCAATAGAATAGTCAGCTCATAAGAGATTAAGCCTAGTATTGACCTGTTTGCATCCAGGTTAAGGAGAGATGGGACGAACAACTCAAATATTTTAGAATTTTCTAATTTTTGGTACATTGGTTATTTTTTATATGTAGAATGCTTATATGAAATATAAAATGGGGGTCACCGAACGATTTTCGGAGCTACAGCCCATTGAAATTTGTGGCCACGGGAGAAATGTCAAAAAATGGCATTAATGTTTGAAGTTATTTTTTAGATAAAAAGAGTTGTAATACTGCTTTAATATTTCATATTATGTGGGATTAAATATAAAAAAGTATTGTAAATGCCTTTTTTTGGAAAAAATAATATTTTTTAAAAAGTTATGATGGTATGAAAATGAAAATTGCGATTTACGAAAACATTTTCTAACCGATTGTATTGATAAATTATGTTCACACATTTTACGATTTTCTCATACTTTGTGACATGAAAGAAAATCGCTTCTTCTTTCCAAAAATATATAATTCATTAGGGGTCACCGAACGAATTAAAAAGTTATGACGCGAAATGTACATTATATGAAAGCCGAAATTAGATTTTTCGCGTCGCCGGACTGTGCACAGTGCAGCTCGTCACGGCGTGTTTTCACAACACAGAGTAGCGCTTGCGCCGGGCGCTTTGCGGACCATATCAAATGATAAAAGTATATTTGAAAACAGACTGAAAACAACAAGAAACACGTTTTGATAAGTGAATTAAATTGATTAAAATTTGAGATGCATAAGTAAATTTTTAACAAAGTTTAGGAACAAAGTTTGGCTCGAGGCTAGACAAATCAGCCACGATCCCACTTCCGGGTTTGTAATGGATACGACATTCTATGTTCAGGACGAAATAAAGTTATGCAGGTAGCTACAGAACACACTACGTATTTTAGACAGATAACCCTACATTGTAAAGCAGTACTATTCAGCCCTGCACCCCGAAAGTCTTTCATAATGTAGATTATTTGATCAACATGTTACATTTATCTGTCGGAGATTCTTCACAACTCAAGTCATCTTGATTTTTATGAAAATGTTTGTGCCGACCGAAAGTTCCAAGAACATGATTTAATTTAATTCTGCAGTACTCTTCAGATAATATCGACAACATCATTACGATTCAAAGAGGAAATTTCGTGCAGGCTTTTATTTTATTTTTGGGTCTGGCTGACAGAGTCTCTGGCTGCTAACAAATGATAACAAAAGTAAAAATAGAGCCATTGGCTCTGTAGCTCATCAGGCATCATATCAAGTTTGCTTTATACAGGCCAGATGAGCTAAAAATGAAACTGATGTAACCTATTGCAAGAAAACCTATAAAGAAATTACAAAACAAATGTAACAATTTCGGAATAAATTTCCTTACCCAAATGATTTATTAATATTCAACACTTTCTAGATCGCCAATATCAGACAGTGAAAGAAGTCCACACTAAAATATCCAAGGAGAAATGAATTTGCCATAGACTGTCATCTAATGGAGAAAAATAGGTTTTTAAGATTGTGACCCCTGTGACCCTATTTGGGGTCATGGGGTCACGAAACCTACAGTTTAGAATCCCAATTGGCCAAGGAGTCTACATGCAGTCTTTCAGCTCAATAGACCTTTTGGAGCTAAAGATGATGATGAAAATAAGTTTTTAAGGTTGTGACCCCTGTGACCCTATTTGGGGTCATGGGGTCACGAAATCTACAATTTAGAATCCCAATTGGCAAAGGAGTCTGCACATATAATTTCAGCTCTCTAGACCTTTTGGAACTTGAGAAGGAAATGAAAATAGTTTTTTAAGGTTGTGACCCCTGTGACCCTATTTGGGGTCACAGGGTCACCAAAGTTACAAATTAGAATCCCCATTGTCCAAGGAGTCTGCACATATCAATATTTACTCTCTACTCCTTTTGGAACTGGAGAAGAAGATGAGAATTGGTTTTTAAGGTTGTGACCCCTGTGACCCTATTTGGGGTCATGGGGTCACAAAATCTATAATTAAGAATCCCCATTGGCCAAGGAGTCTGCACATATCACTTTCAACTCTCTACTCCTTTTGGAACTGGAGAAGAAGATGAGAATTGGTTTTTAAGGTTGTGACCCCTGTGACCCTATTTGGGGTCATGGGGTCACGAAATCTATAATTAAGAATCCCCATTGGCCAAGGAGTCTGCACATATCACTTTCAACTCTCTAGTCCTTTAGAACTGGAGAAGAAGATGAAAATAGGTTTTTAAGGTTGTGACCCCTGTGACCCTATTTGGGGTCATGGGGTCACAAAATCTACATTTAGAATCCCCATTGGCCAAGGAGTCTGCACATATCTTTTTTAACTCTCTAGTCCTTTTAGAACTGGAGAAGAAGATGAAAATAGGTTTTTTAGGTTGTGACCCCTGTGACCCTATTTGGGGTCATGGGGTCACCAAAGTTACAAATAAGAATCCCCATTGTCCAAGGAGTCTGCACATATCATTTTTAACTCTCTACTCCTTTTTGAACTGGAGAAGAAGATGAAAATAGGTTTTTAAGGTTGTGACCCCTGTGGCCCTATTTGGGGTCACAGGGTCACCAAAGTTACAAATTAGAATCCCCATTGGCCAAGGAGTTTGCACATATCATTTTTAACTATCTAGTCCTTCTGGAACTGGAGAAGAAGATGAAAATAGGTTTTTAAAGTTGTGACCCCTGTGACCCTATTTGGGGTCACAGGGTCACCAAAGTTACAAATTAGAATCCCCATTGTCCAAGGAGTCTGCACATATCAATATTTACTCTCTACTCCTTTTGGAACTGGAGAAGAAGATGAGAATTGGTTTTTAAGGTTGTGACCCCTGTGACCCTATTTGGGGTCATGGGGTCACAAAATCTATAATTAAGAATCCCCATTGGCCAAGGAGTCTGCACATATCACTTTCAACTCTCTACTCCTTTTGGAACTGGAGAAGAAGATGAGAATTGGTTTTTAAGGTTGTGACCCCTGTGACCCTATTTGGGGTCATGGGGTCACGAAATCTATAATTAAGAATCCCCATTGGCCAAGGAGTCTGCACATATCACTTTCAACTCTCTAGTCCTTTAGAACTGGAGAAGAAGATGAAAATAGGTTTTTAAGGTTGTGACCCCTGTGACCCTATTTGGGGTCATGGGGTCACAAAATCTACATTTAGGATCCCCATTGGCCAAGGAGTCTGCACATATCTTTTTTAACTCTCTAGTCCTTTTAGAACTGGAGAAGAAGATGAAAATAGGTTTTTTAGGTTGTGACCCCTGTGACCCTATTTGGGGTCATGGGGTCACCAAAGTTACAAATAAGAATCCCCATTGTCCAAGGAGTCTGCACATATCATTTTTAACTCTCTACTCCTTTTTGAACTGGAGAAGAAGATGAAAATAGGTTTTTAAGGTTGTGACCCCTGTGGCCCTATTTGGGGTCACAGGGTCACCAAAGTTACAAATTAGAATCCCCATTGGCCAAGGAGTTTGCACATATCATTTTTAACTATCTAGTCCTTCTGGAACTGGAGAAGAAGATGAAAATAGGTTTTTAAAGTTGTGACCCCTGTGACCCTATTTGGGGTCACAGGGTCACCAAAGTTACAAATTAGAATCTCCATATGCTAAGGTACCTGTACAAAAAAATTCAGCTCTCTAATGTATATGGTTCATTAGGAGAAGTCGAAAGTGTCAAAAGTTTACGGACGGACGGACGGACGGACGGACGACGGGCCATGCCATAAGCCCATCTGGACTTTCACTCCTGATGAGCTAAAAACTGATGTCAAAAGGCTTTATTTGTTGTAAATTTAGCACCAAATGATTCAGTCATTATATTCAATACACAATTTAACCTATTGATAAGGGACACATGATAAGAGCACACATAACTAATAAACAATATGATATCCATAATCCACATAGTGAAAAGGAAATTTTTTCAAATAGCTATATCACACAGTCAATATCTGATACATGAATAGTTTGTCAAATACAT
Source organism: Steromphala cineraria (assembly GCA_916613615.1). Taxonomy (NCBI): domain Eukaryota; kingdom Metazoa; phylum Mollusca; class Gastropoda; order Trochida; family Trochidae; genus Steromphala; species Steromphala cineraria. The sequence continues at coordinate 689,481 of OU744726.1, forward strand.
TGACTCTTTTTATCAGGTTCCAAAAGCAGGCAAATAGGTCACAATTGTTATGATTTGAGGACAACATCCAATGTTTAAAATTCTAAGGGGGGTATTTTTTTTAAATTTCAGATTCTTAAATAACAAAATATCTTTCAAGACAAAATAACTTCTAAGAATTCAATGTTTTCATAGTAAATCATCAAACAGCAGTAAATAATAATTGTGAAGTGAAATTTCTAGTAATTGAAACTGTAGGTAGTAAGATCTTACATCATTCATCAAATCTATGGACTGATACATAGTAAACAATATATGATATTAGCAGGTATCTTTTAGACCTAATCTTAGCAAAAAGGAAATGATATTCTGCTAGCTTGTTTTTGGAAGATTTCTCCATTATAGAACTTTTTGTCCATCAGATAAAGTAAACAAATATCTAACTCACAAAGATGTGCTCATAATCCTCATTCAATGTATTTACTTTCTCTTTTAAAAATTTAGGGACCACAATTGAATTATGCAATGTAATTTTTCAAATTTATATTTCATTCACATAAACTTATTTGAAGACAAATTTACTAAAATATATTGGTCTTGTCAGTTACAGTTGTAATATCAAAGCAAATTTTGTACTTAATTATAAATTACATGATGGTTGGGTCTTTTTGTTACTTTTCTAGTACCTGTATGTTGATTCAATGATGTTTTAGTTTCTTTATTACTAAATAGATAATACATATACTTGGCAAATGATATTTGATTCCAAATTGAACATCCTCTACCAAGGCTTTTTTTTATGAGAAATTGCAATATTTGCAGTAATGTGTTTGTACAATAATAAAGACTCAGAATTATGTACAATTGAGCCCTTTTGGTCTTGTGACCTGCAAATGTGTCACAATCTGTGAAAATCCTGTTTGTAACAAGATTTTTCTATAAACATTTCTTTGAACAATGGCAGTGTGTCAATAAAACCAACTAAAGTTGGTGCATAATCATTGAACTTATCACATTAATTGAATTGACAAATACCCTAGAATAAAGGTTTTGGCATTATGGCCACATAAAATAAATTTGTTGAATCTTTTCAAGAAATCTTTTCAAGAATCCAAAGAATGATTTCAAACAACTGTGATGGGTACAGCAGGTACAGGTTTATAATAATTGAACATCTGTTGACCATCACAAGTAAGACCAGTCACATCTCAGGCTTGTTTAGTTTTTGGTTTGTGGGGTAAGATGGCAATCTGGGTGATGTGGGCATCAGTTTCTGTGGAAACAATAGACAAAGTCAATCTATCTGATAGATTTAAGAGAATACTGTATTTCCTTAAATGAGCGCCTGGGCCTCTTTACCCCCCGGTGCTTATTGGAGGTCTGGTCTGGCACTTTTCTTTCATAGAAAATTGAAGTTTGTGTTAAACAGTATTTTACAATGAATATCTGTAACAATATTACTAAGGAACATAATTCAATGGTTTGGACCTGGGTGCTTATTGGAGACCCGGCGCTTATTGGAGGAATTACGGTATCTCATAATTTTCTCAGCTGTCCTGATGACTTTGAGCAGATAACATCCCAGATAATGTTTCAATGGGGATTTATCTTACAATGAAAATGGTATTCAAGACAAGGTAACTAGTCTTTCATCAATTAATTTATTTGTGAATGAATTTATCCTAGTTGCAAAATAGAAATTGAGAAACAAAAGAGAAATTATTTTTTCTAATAATTTCCCTAATGTTATCAAGTATGAAGAAAAACACATCGCTCATGGTCTAATAGAATTTATTACCTACGAGGGCAGTCATACCGAGGTTCATATTTTTCATATGTTGCCCTAGGGCAAAATATCAATTTTTCCTTGTGACGTCACGTTATAAACAATGCTTTGACGTCACCGTTCATCGATGACGTCACAATCTAAACGGGACGGCGACCGCTAGTCCGCCTATGCTGGGAAGTATATGAATTTTGGGACTACGGTAATAAACAGAATATTATATTCGTGCCCACGACATACTATGTTTACGACACTCGATCGTGTCGAAATATCAGTATATCCCTCGTGTCTAAATATCAGTATATGGCTCGCTCTCGCTCGGGAAATACTAATATTTTTCCACTCGTGTCGTAAACATAGTATGTCATGGACACTCATATAATATCCTCTATATAAGTATTTTTATGCTTCAAATTTCTAAACTGCTACAAATTTTTGAATGAGAATAATGAAATCCAATTACTTCATCAAAAATATTTTTAATATTGCTTATGACACTTTTCATCAAAAGTTTGAATTGAAATAAACAGCTAATGACAAGACGTCATACAAATATCTTGGTTTTTTTAATTTCATATATTAGTTGATTATCTTTTCTCCATTTTCATCAAGTTATGAAAAACAACTTTGAATTTTCAAAATAGTGGTGAATTTTGAGCTTTGATAAATAAAAATAATTTGTTATCAAGTTAAAACTTTACGAATAATCAACCAATTGCACTTTTTAGAAAAATGTGGATCGTTTTTTATGTGACAGTATTTATCATAAAAGAAATTTACCTGAGACGAGAACTGCACTGGACATAGTGGTCAAGTTGACAAGCAAGAACTTGCAGGTCAGCTACTCTTCTTCCTTCTGTCCAGTCTTGAATTTACTCGTGGGAGAGGAAACAAAGTCGTTAGAATCGGTGTCAGGAGTGTCAGCCGGGTCGACCACCTCTTCACGTACAACATGGCCGAGTGAAACTGAGACGGGTGCGGGCACTTTCTGATTTGGTACTTCTACCGCAGGATGATAGTCGTGGTCAATCAGCCAGGGCAAAGAAACGTGCAAAGTTTCCCTTTGACACACAGACAAAGCTTTGGAGACAACCTGGGATCTTTTGAAATTCGAAAGGTGACAAAATTGCCCCGATCGCGGTGATCGAGCATTGTGCCAACTCATTACGAAATCAGCTGATCGTTGTTTACAAACAATGCCGTAAACCGATCAGGTGCCGTAAAACTCTCAAAAATGCAAACTAAACGCTGATGTATGAATTTAATAACAGTAAACTGACATTTCATGCTATAAATACCTAGATACATTATTTTAAAATGCATAAATTTAGTTTCTTAAACATAGACGTAAAATTTCTAACAACGCGAAATACGTTAAAACTGTCATGCGCAGAAGTCGAAAATGCTACGTCCCATCTCTCCTTAAACCATCAATTACCAAAGTATATATCATGGCAAGCAGACCCCATGGCAAGTCATATAGACGCTTTCACTCTCAATTGGAGTAAAGAACATTTCTATTGCTTCCCGCCATTTGCCTTATTAACTAAGTGCATACAAAAGATTTATAATGATCAGGCAACAGGGGTTATTGTAGCTCCCATTTGGCCGACACAACCTTGGTTCTCTCACTTATTATGCCTTCTTGTTGACAGGCCCAGACTGATCTGCAGAGCGAGGAACAAGCTCAGCTTACCGTGGGATCCTCAGGCCAGACCGCCGCTGACGAACCTGACTCTAGGAGTGTTCCCTGTATCAGGCAGATATGGGAAGAACGAGGAGTTTCTCCAGAGGTCGCAGAGGTCATGCTTCACTCCTGGAGACCAACGACGAGGAAACAGTACTTATCCTACTGGAGAAGGTGGTGCAAGTTTTGAAACACGAGACACTGTTGTCCACTTCAGCCCTCTGTAACAAGGGTGCTTGACTTTTTATTTCTGTTGTACTCTGAAGGACTCAGTTACAGTACTATCAACACGGCAAGGAGTGCCATATCTGTGTTTATTCCACACACACCGCCTCTGGGTGTGGACCCCCTGATTACCAGGTTCATGAAAGGTGTATTCGAATCCCGACCAACCAGGCCGAGATACTCTGACACTTGGGACGTAGGAATCGTTCTGTCATATTTGAGACGACTGTCTCCTGTGCGGAAATTGCCGCTCCTGAAACTGACAATTAAGTTGTGTCTGTTAATCCTATTAACTACAGCCCAGAGAGGGCAAACATTGTGTTTACTGAATCTAGATGATATTATCATTTCAAACAAGTGTTCTAAAGTGACCTTTTTGTTATCCGAACACCGCAAGCAAGACAGTGTTAAAACAGTGTCTAGGGACAGAAACCTAACAATTAAGGCATATGCCCCAGATAGAAGGCTATGTCCTATTACAGCTTTAAATGAATATCTCTCAAGAACAGATAGTATCAGAGGTACAGAAAGTAAGCTGTTGCTATCATGCATTAAACCACATAAGCCGGTGTCTCGTGACACAATCAGTAGGTGGGTCAAGCAAGGTCTGAAATCTGCAGGGATTGATATTTCCATATATGGAGCTCACACGACTCGTGCAGCCTCCGTTTCGGCAGCTTGTACCCTAGTGCCTGTTGACACTATCCTTGCCAAGGCAGGGTGGTCGTCCACGAAGACTTTTGCAAAATACTATAACAAACCAATTCAGAGGGACAGCTCGTTCCAGCAAGCCATGCTTAGTACAAAGCATTAGATTTGTCAAATTGTCATATGTTCTGAAGTGTATCATGTTTGCTGTCAGTTGTAACAGAGTTGTTATATAAACATGATTGAACATTCCACATCTTGTCTCTCTTTTACCGCTGCTTATTATTCCAGCGTTTTCTCAGAAGTAAATTCTTTGAAGTCTCATGGGGCCTCGTTAGCACAAGACTGGTTGGTAGAATTGAAGGGTTAAACGAGACTTACCTGTAAGGTGAAGTTTGACCCTAATTCTGCCAACCAGTCTGGAGTGCTAGAGGTCACATGCCCACCCTTATTCCCTCCCTTATGGCATGTGACTCTAGCTCTCCATATTTATAATGGCGATATCGCTTTGCTGAGATTCTCTATTAAACCAGTCATATTTATTAGAATTTTGTTTATCAATTATGTGTTATAAGTCAATGTACTCTCCAACACTATTGGAGGAAATAAAGACAATACATTCATCCATTCATTCTACCATCTCAGAATCCAACTTTTTTTAATGTAAGTTGATTCTCCTGAAAGGATGCTCAGTCTTCCTACAAACATTTAGAAGTTCCTTCAGAAAACAATGTATAGCTTAAATGCTACAAGCTGATACTTCATATAAGTGTCCATTCATCAATACCCTGGTATTTCAGAAGATGAAGAAGGTATGTCTACATTAAAGAACAACTGGAGATACATAGGTCTTCATTAGGTTAGTCCACATTATCAGAAGGAAGTCAATAGTTCCTAGAGAAAGCAATATTCAATACCCTGGTCTATTACAGAAGATGTACAATAAAGGAACATCTCACACTCTCTGGTGTATATGGCTTTACAGGATTATATGAAACATATGTTAAATGACCAGAGACGATACACACCTAAACACATTGGATATACACAGGTCTTTATCAAGATGGTTCACCCACACTATCAAAGGCAGCCAATAGTTCCTAAACAATGTTCCGGTCTATTACAGAAGATGACAAATGAATGAACAATAAAGGAACATCTCACACCCCCTGGTGTAGAGGGATCTACAGGTTTATATGAAACATATGTCAACTGACCAGAGAGGATATACCCACAGGGACATGTATCGCTTAAATACAGCGTTAGAAAGACATACATACTCATAGACCCTACCCTAATACTATATATAAAGAAAAGATGACAACACCTATGTAGTGTTCGATTCGATCGGCAACATCAGTCTGCAGGTGTCAACGATGAGAACAACGTCTATGTATCCTTTCTTCGATAGCCAGCAGACATTATTTGTAAAATCGGCGGCTGTGCTGTCAACTTGTCAGCCATTGATGACCTTGACATTCGTTTGACCTGAACAAACCGCAGCAAATATGCAAGGGAGCAAACTCCGAACACGTTTCGTGAGCTCCTCACAGTGCTTGTAGCTATGTTAGTAAACAACAACACGTGGGGTCGAAGACACCGTCAGAGACCTTCCAGTTCCAGCTCATTCCGCCCAATTAATCCAATGAACACACTGAGAGCTGTTTTTTAATATAGAATATTGTAATATATCCAATCTAGACCAGGCAGGACCTGAGAGATTTCCGCAAGCTTAAAATTTTGGCTGAATCAGCTGATCAGCAACACAGAAATTGAAGGCCAAGTTCAAACTGTTCATTGGCAAAGCTTCTATTCTCGAGAATAACTTCGTTCAAGGCGACTCAAGTGCTGGCATTGGCAATGTGCCCCTCGAAAGGAGAAAAGTCACTATAAGGTGAGCTTTCACGACTACAATATTTATATATACTGTTGAAAATATCAAATCTAGGTTATTGTAGTGTCGAATTTGATTGGGCTAGCTTAGGGCAAGAAGGTAGTTTAGTTTTGATTAATAGCATTAATTTTTAAAACTTATTTTTTAATTAGGAATATATATGGAAAGGGTATTTAAAAAAACTAATCTAAAATTTGTAATAAAATTTATTTTAATATATTTGTTTCAATATATCTAATCAGTCTATTTTATCGTTATATACAATCTGCTAGATGTAAAGACAGCTTATAGTTAAGGCAACAATAGTTTAAAGTGTCCCAAATGCTTATATATACAGTAGTATTGTATTGGGTGTTATGCTTGAGTCAGATCTGTCAATGGGCAAGCAAATCAACCATGTTATAAAACAGTGTTCTTTCCAACTAAAGAACATTGAAAACATCAGGAAGTATTTAACAAAAGACTCCGCTGCGGCATTGGTGCTTGCATTAGTTGTGTCAAAGATAGACTACTGCAACAGTTTGCTTGCCGGTTCGTCAAAAGTCCTCATTTAGAAACTGCAGAGGATCCAAAATACGGCAGCCAGGATAGTGACTTGTTCTAGGAAGCGTGACCATATCACTCCTGTCCTCCAAAGTCTACATTGGCTACCAGTGAATGAAAGGATATTACACAAGACTCTCTGCATTGTGTTCAAGTGTATGAGAGGTGAAGCTCCCCAGTACTTGTGTGATCTGTTGACACCATACAACCCAGTCAGATCACTGAGGTCAGAGTCCCAACTACTTCTGACTGTTCCAAGGTTCAGATCAGGTCAACTATGGTTACAGATCCTTTATGTATGTTGCTGCCAGCGAATGGAACAAGCTTCCAATACACATAAGAAAAGCTGAAACAGTTCAAGTGTTCAAGACTACGCTGAAAACATATTTCTATGCAAAATGAACATTCACACGATCTGGGCGCTGCGAGCATGCATCACGCATGGAGCTATGCGCACTACAAATGGACTATTTATTTTTATTATTTTTTATTTTCGCATATAAAAAGTTGAATTGGGGACAGAGTCTGGAATCAAATATAATTCAAATTGATATTTTTATTCCATCTTCCATATCTTTCAATATTTTCTTTTTTAGTTTTCAAATAGCTCTGTATGTTCCAGAATTGATTAAAGAGTAAGTATTTGAGATTTTGATGTTCTGATTAAGAACAATTTACTGGCAAACTCTTATGCAACCTCATTTGGTTAGAACCCCAAACTATTTTCATGTTCAAGGTTATGTAGGGCAAACTGAACTTCGGACACCACCCGAGGTCGCCTGAACTTCAGACACTTTTGATTAGGAGCTGACGCAATTATATTATTAGTTTCTGCAATCTGTATTTTTAAAATGTTTCTTTGCAATCTGTTTTGCTATATATTTCTTTCAAATAACATTTTATCATCTGACATATTTATCAACGAAGTTTTTAAAATAGGGACAATTTACCGATTCACGTTGAGGGGGTTATTTTATTCTTATGTTTATTTTGGTTTATATTTTTCAGGTTCATACATACACAGTATGTACGGTATACATATCAAGAGCCTACATTGTGAGTTGTTATGATGCCATTAACAGTCAATGAAGTGTATCATGCAGATTATTTATATGTTAAGACAGCAATGACCTTACTAGCACAGGGGCGGATCCAGGATTTTTGTTTGGGAAGGGTGCACCCTTTGGGTGTCGCAAGCGCAACTTTTGAATGATTGTTTAAATCTATATTTGGAAGTCTTTTGGAAGGGGTGCACATCCCTTTTGGATCTGCCAATGCTAGCATCTAACCAAATTACCCATTTAGGACACTCTAAATGAACATTGTTGCCTGATTCTTGGGTTGTGGGCTTTAATCCTGTAGATAAAATCTTTTGTTGGACATCATGGTATTAGATGTAATCATATGAATATAGAAAATGATTGAAAGAATTATAATATCATTTGCTACAAGTGGTTGTGTACAAATTAGTTTCTAGTTTTTAGGCATTCCTTGTGAATCTTGCTAAATGATATGGTAAGGCGCCAAGTTGTACAACAATAGGTAGAGGGATTACTGTTTGGATTTCAATTTGGAAATCTGGAATACATGCTACAATCTTAAACTTGTTGCATGCAGCAGGAGAATGATTGATCTTTGAAATGAATAATTTGTCTTGAAACCTTACTTTAGGGTTTTAAATTGTACAAGCTGTAATAAATACAATAACCACCTTAAAACTTAAATTTCCTATAAAAATCAAATGTCCAACTGTCCTAAAATATTGCCAACATGCCATCTGAAATGACAAGTAACTATGTGACAGTATATTTAATTATGGATAACTTGTAGGCTATACATCTTTGTTTTCATCCTTAGAGATAATATATAAGTAATATCTGACGAGCCGAAGACTCTATGCATGTAAACAAAGAAAACACTGCGATACTTAATTCAATTTGATTCAATAGTTGATTGTAATTTTATTTTTTTGATTGTCAATTGCCAATAATGTGTTAATGTGTGGTACTGGTGTAATTTATTAGCCGTCAAAGATCTCAAGCTGTGTATTGAGGAGTGTTTAGTATAATAAATTATTTGTAATACATGTATGTGACTAACATAGCTCCTATGAATGGTACTTCCAGTCTCAAAAGTTTAATTTAAACTCTCTTTAAAAAGAGGCTGAAATATTTTGTGTTTCATCCATGATTAACTGATGTCTTTTTGTTTAATTTAATCTAACTTATAAACAAGATTTTACTGGACTGAAGGGCTTGATGGGAGTCACACTTACGTTCATTTACCTAGTTAAACGTAGTTCATTGAAAGTAGCCACAAAACCGCTAACGTGCCGAAAATGAGTGCATTTTAGTAACTACGTAAAACAATGTTTCATTATAGGTTCGTTCACTACGTGTAAGTACGATTAAGTACATATAAGAACGTTTTACTAGGTTTAACAACGGATAACTACGTTCATTGAACAACTGACTAGCTACGTTTGTCTACGTTTAACCACGTTGATCTACATTTAAGAACGTTTATTAGTACAACTAAGTAGGTTGAACTACGTTGAAACACGTTTAGGTACGTCAAAGTACGTTAAAGTAGGGTAAATCACGGCACTACAGTGGTAGGGTATATAAAGACACATGTTTATGTATTTTATTCTACCTCCAATTCGGACAAACGTGTATGATATTGACCGTGTAATGGCCTACGAAGGAGCAAATCACGGACCCACCATCTTCATTGTTTTTGTCCCCCGCCGCACGAAGTGCGAAGCGGGGAATATAGTATTCAGCTCTGTCCATCCGTCCGTCTCGCTTCTTGTTAGCTCGTTATCTCGGTTTTGGTGACCTTGACCTAATTCTCAAGGTCAGGACTGGACTTTGACCAGTGTGTAAAGCCTTGTATGCGCGACATCTCACTAACCCTTCTACCTAGAGCCTTCAAACTTTGAGTATCTGTCTTCATTGGGTGAATACGCAGAAAACATTTTCAAGGTCACGACAGGACTTAGCGCAATAACCTTGACATCGTTTTAAGAGTAACTTTGAGACACCAACCGGCAATCCCTTTTAGTCAATTTCTCTCTTGCGGCGGGGGACATGGTCACGTTAGTGACAACTACTTGTTCTCTGCGTTTTGTTGTCCATTTCGATTTTGTTAATATAGAGAGCAAAACATATAATTTCTTTGTTGAAAAAAAGCTAATGCTGTATCATTTTCATCTTCCTTTCACTCATCCTCTCTCAGTTGTGAAATGAATAGTGTTAAAAGGCATACTAGGTGTCTCAGTCAATTGTGACCAAAGGTACAAATAAATAAATCTACCTAGTTAGGCGTAGTTTATCGTAGATCAACGTTGTTCAGCTTACTTCAGTGTAGTTAGATGTAGGGAAACGTACTTAAACGTCAAAGTCTAAATATGAAACGTACCAATACATAGTTACACGTAATTGATACCGTAGTTAACCGTACTAATACCTTGTTTTGTGTACCTAAACGTTCAACTCAGATGAAACTAGTGTAGTGTATCGTAGTTTAACGTAGTCAGAAGTAGTACAACGTTCTAGAATGTACTTAAACGTACGAAAACGTACTCGATACCTAGTAAAGTGTAGTAAATCATGGAAAAGTTGTACTACGTTAAAGAACGTTCTTAACTAGGTTCAACTACGACAAACTAAGTTCACATTTTCCATTAACTACGTCCAACTACATTGAACTACGTTTCTGGAAACGTAGTTCGGAAATGCTAAACTTTGAACATGTCCAAAAGTTAAATCACAAACTAGGTTTGTCTCACGTCTAGGTCTACGTTTTGAGCACCGATAACTAAGTATAACTACGGATAACTAGGCTTAAGTACAGTTTACTGCGTTAAAATACGTTCTGCATCACTACGTTCATAAACGTAAGTGTGACTGGGGCATGAGATATTTTATGATTGAAGATGAAGGTTTAACACAAAATACAATGTAAATATTAAAAGATTTTGTGTGTGTTTATATGTATAGGTATGATATTATCATCAATACTATGCAAAGATATGTTTATATGCCACCTCCTATTGTCCTTCATTGAAAGAACTACAAATCTGTTTCTCAATGCTTGTGATATAAGAGATGCTGCACATATGTTATCTAAATTTTGAATTAAACCTCCTCAACATACATATTCTAAAGAATTAAAATGGATGGAAATTTTTTTGATAATTATTGGAATTTTGTTTTAAAAAATGGATAAGATGTTTCATGTGTTTGTCTAAATTGTGAAACAAAGGTGAGTGTGGAATTACTTTGTCAATTACAGTACCACACTGGCTATGAGTGGTAACAGAAGTGTTGTTCTCTTTTGCTCCAAACTCAATTTATGAAATTTATGAATTAATTTGCACAGCACAGGATGTAAGTCTATACATGTGTATGTAGAATCTACAGGTATACATTTGTTTATGGAATTAAAGACTTTACTGCCAACAGTGCATTTTCATAAAATTGTACCTCTTTCTTAAATAATCTGAAACATAGTGACGGAATCTGATCTCTTGGAATTTGATCTCTTGTACTTGTCACAGCAATTATTGACAAAAATACTCTGCCAGACCTGAGCTCTGTTGCATCAGTCATGCTTGTGTGTTTCTGTACCTTTGCTTGAAAAATAAAATGAATAAAATTTGTTTTGGGACATATGTTCATGATTGTTTTTTGAGTGATTGGTCTTTTAATAGTCAAAAGGCAGTTGCCATTGCAGAAGTCCAGCACAAAGGGAGTTAACATCAACTGCACAATAACACCTATAGCTTAAAGGGGCAGTAGCACGTTTTCAGGGGGAATATATTAAGCTGATGTCAGGAAAATGAAAATAAGTGGTTCCCATTGAAAGACAATGTATTTAAACTAAATTAAGCAGTAATAATTCAAATATATAACGTAAAGTTTAGCCATGATATTCCTTTTTCTTACACAAAATGAATTAAAGGTGTTCACAAAAAATGGCCGCCAATTGATTTTATGTGAATCTTCATATATACTTTGTCCTCTGACTATGGGTGATTGACTTGTGTAATGAGATTGTTGACACTATCAATATAATACATTTAGCATTAACTTACAATTATAAGTGAAATATTTAAAATATAAAATTGTCAAAAAAAGTGCTACTGCCCCTTTAATGTAAAGTATTTTACCTGTTAGCTGATGAATTTGCTTTACTCACTAACTATATTTGATCCAGGTAGAACTGATACACATAATCATAGTGAACAGTTGGTGTCTTGCCTTGGTGATTTGAATTTTGTAACAAATTGTGTTTTGGCATTTTAACATAAAAACATAATTTGCGTATAAACATTTTTAACCAGGAAACCTTGGGACAACCAAGATAATAATAATAATAGTCCATTTATAAAGCGCATATATCCATGCACATTGCATGCTCAAAGCGCTGAGTGACATATAACCCCTGGTCAACGAGTACAGAACACTCCCTAAGGAGAATACAACCGGTCGCCTGTCAGGCGCTAAAGGTTCAAATTCAGACTACCATCGTATCATACCAGGTACCCAATTACTGCTGGTTGGACAGAGGCACGCTTCGAACTAAGTCACTCACCCAGGGTGACACCACAAGTTTCTCAACTCATGTCTCAGTGTGGGGCAGGGAATCAACCCTTCAAACTCTCAGATTATCCAGCAACGGGTTACCCACCCATCCAGCGAGCTGCGCCCGTTGTTGCTGAACTACTCTGATATCGGTCGACTGAGCATTGCACAGGACCACGTGCCACCAAGATGAGCTTGGGGATTATTGGAAATGGTGGTTTAGGACTATAAGTCAATAATATTTTGTTACTCAGTTCAAAATTATATTTGAAATTTTAATTTTGATATTTTTGCTGAATTTGTTATTTTTTTGGTGCATTTCCTCCAAGAAAAAGATTGAAAAGCTGATTTTCACAAAAGATCCATCAAAGAATACTGTATTCATAATTTGTAAACTGTTATTTAGTAAAATCTGATGTGATCGGAGAAAATATATCATCTTTTTATATCTTAAGCTTTAAATAAACGTCTTTTTGGTATTCAACATAAAGATGTCATATGAAATCAATTGTAGACGATGATTAAATTAAATAGTTTCGCGAATATCTCTTCCTCTACGCGTTACTTTTGTTGTTAAAAATATACAGAATTATCATATTTTGTCGCATTTTGCGTAAATTCAATTAGACTTATGTTATTCCTGTTTTACATAAATAATTTCTTATGCGGTGAATTATGTATACATCTTTGTCACACTTTGTAAGTTTATTTGAAATCATCTCAGTTTGAAGTACATAAGTATTAAAAATAAATAATTCGATGACTATCCGTTGTAAAACAGGTCTCCCATTAGCCACCATTTAAAAATTTATGCATCAATTAACATACTATGATGATGAAATTTATGCTATTCGAAAAGAAAAATAAACATGGTATAAATTAACGGAAAAAATTTAACCGTAGCTATGGTGATTCCTCACATATTTACTTAGTTAAAAGGAATCTAGAATTATTTCATGAAAATCTATTGGAATATGATATGTTATCCTTTTGGCACACCGCTGTATATATTAGAAAATAATCTTTGAAACACTTTTAACACATGATCTTCAACTAACCCCGCTGTCGGTTAATAATTTTCAAACTCACGTTTGCAGTGGTATATCGTCCGGTATTCGATCAAATTCAAGATTCCATGCCGTTATTTTTTCGCTCATCTGAACCTTTAGCCCATAATTTGTAGTTTTCAGCAACAATCAGTAGCTCTTGACTAAATAACACAAATAATATGTACTGTAGTGAATCCCTGATCATGAGTATTCGCGATTATCAATGTTAGAAACCATTTTGATCCGGAGTATATTCAAGATTGTTTTCTAAGCCATGACATATATGTTCAATTTTGATAACTCTATGCAAATGAATTTATTAAAGATTGCTATGAAAATATTGTTACATCAGTTATTGCATATCGATAAATATTGTAAACATTTTTACCCCGAATCACGGCATGCAGGTGGCTTAAATCAAGTTATGACTTTTCAATGCCGGTGATTATTCAAATATTAACTGTGTAATACTAAGAGGCAAAAGAAAGGATACCATATAAAATGCAAGATAGTTAATTACGAAACAGGGATACTTCATGTCTTCAGGAGCCACCTGAACTAAGTTATGAATTTAAAAGCAATATTTGATCAAGGTATTTGAATTATACGCCTTTCAAAAATTGTCGTTTTAAAATCTCCTTAAGTAGATGAGAGGGAAAACAGTTTTTTACTTGTTTTTTTTAGCGTCATACAGCATATATGCTTCAACAAATTGATTTCCATAAAGGTTTTAGAGTTTCTACATTTCGTAACTTTTTAAGTTCGATTCATTACATTTTGGCCAAAAAACATCTTGAAAAAGCTGTTTTAGGACCTCAAGTAAATTTGAACAGTCATAACAATAAAATAATCACACTCTGATGAATAAAATTGAGAGTACTTTAATCATAGCCTATCGCAGGGTCCAGTTGTCGCCAGTCACTAGTCATAACATTGTGTAATTCACCCTCTTGAAAACGTTGAAGTCGTTTCTTTTGCCCCTCAGTCTTTCATTCTGACTCCACAAGCTGTTTCATCTGTAAGAATTGTGTAAATTATCTAAATTTTAAGTTTATTTTAAAAATGCATAATTCAAGGATTTTTACTTCCATTGCTATAAACCCAACTGCAATGTTTGATTTCTGTACATTTTCCGTAGGTTATGTTTGTTTCTTTATGGAAATTTAATTCATACCCTTACTTATAACCATTGTATCAATTTTCATTCAGTTTGAATTGAATATTCTTGACAAACTGAAGGACACTAATTAATACATTCTACTTTTTAGGCCTAAATAGATTATTCATGAAAGAATCTCATATATATCTTATCTGAAGTTTTCCGACGTTAAAGGCTTTTTAAAAAGTAATAAAATGATAAAAGAGATATGATAGAATAAATCAATGGAAACTGTGTGGTACGCCCTCAAATATCATTTCTGATGTAATGTAGCTCATAAGTTTCTTGATTTCTTTTATATCATCAGTGTATCTTTCATAAATCAAAATAGTAAAATTTGATTTTAATTCAAATGCAAAATTAAATTTATTATAAAATATTTCATTTGCTACTTATCGTATTTTCAAAATATGGACAATAGTACAGGAAGAGAAGCAATGTTGTGGGAGAAGTTGGTTTTATGTAGTCGAATTTCGGGATTTTTTATTTATCATCATACGTGTTTAAATAACGTTATGGTTATTTTTTAAGTTTAACCCATAACATTTTTCACTTTTAAAAATCTTATTTCAAATCTAGAATTTTTCAAATGATTTAATTCAACATGTTTAGGTTTCATTATTCCTGTTGTGTAGCCTAATCACACCGTTCACAAAAGTGCGTCATGGAATACTTTTGAAGGCCTTAGTCGTCTTTATTGACTCTTTAAAATAGGTCTAAACAGTGTAGTCGTTTGAGACCTTCAATTGTTTTATAGAGACAATTTTAAGGTCTAGGCGAGCATGACAAGTTGACTAAAATACCGTTCAACTCAACGTAAACTTTGACGGCTTGCCCGCGGTCACGTGACTTTTCGAAGGGACGTCACTCTAAATCGACTCGTTTCGCGAAACTGGAAAATGGTCAATTATGTAGTTAAACCTTTCACATGGAAACTGGTGAACATTATTCTTGGAAAGCAATTGGCACAAAATTATTTGAATTTTAGAATAACATATACCATAATTATAATAAGATACATGGACATTGAAGTTACATTGGGTCATGATTTCATTAAAAAGCATTGGAGTATTCTCTTTATCATGTATGAAGGATGAACCTCTATTTGTTAATCTAATATCAACCCAATACTCAATACCCTTTACCAGAATTGATTTCCATGGTAAGAACAACCCTACATTCTTACATATGCAATTCTTTTTTTTGTATGAAATATTTAAATTTTTATTATTGAAAACCTATTAGTGACAGAGATATATTAATCCACTAAAAATATGTTTATTATGTAATAACAAATAAAAACTAGGATTGACGCGTCAATACTTAGGTCTTCAAGATTCCTCTTTGACCTTCACACAGTGTTTGACCTTCACATGACTTTTTGTCTAAGAGGTATTGTTTATCCACATACAAAGTTGTATGTTTTGTTTTGATAACTTAAATAGTAATGGAGTAATGAATTTTGGAACTATATTGAAAACACTGAAATTTGAAGATTTTTAGACCCATACTCCATGTTGGTCCTTCTAGCTCCTTAATTATCAACATTTTTATGATAAAGTAAAACATAGCAAAAGTTGTGCTTGGAATAACGCAAGTGAAAATACAACCAATTTAAAAATATCTTTGGAACTTTGAAATGTGCTAAAAATGAGGATTTCCCAAAAATCGCAATATTCAAGGACTGGTCATGGACATAAACAAAATTATCATGACTTGTGGATATTTTTTTCTGTCTACTCCTTACATCTGCTTCACAAAACATCAATGATCAAATTTTTATCTTGAGCAGTTTTGAAACTAAAATTCTTAAAGTAAAATAACCCTAAAAAAATGTTAAAATCGACGAAAAATTTAAAAAATCTGTTTATATCCACATATTTCCTTTAAAATGAACTTTTATATAATAATAATCTGTAGTGAATTTGTTTAACAATCATTGTAGATCAGAATGCATCAAACAGATTTCTTATTTGACATTTCCTTACAGAGTAATGTCCCTTTGAATATAACATGAAAAATGATGCTTTTAAAAAATGTCCATTTTCAAGGGCAGATAACTCACGTTCTAGAGAAAAATTCCAAAAAACGGCTAGATACTTTCTTGGCAGTTTTTTTAACTTTCATTTGAGCTATCAAACACTGCTGTATGTCTTGCCGTTATTGAGAAGAAGATTTTCAAAAACGAGTACTGTAAAAATCGCGAAATTTGCACCAAAATTTCAGTTTCTTGAAAATAGACAAAAATCTATTATTACGGCCGAAAACGGCTATGTGTTTATTTGATGGAGAATGTTGATGCCAACATTTTGGTGAAAGTTTTGTTCGATTATCTTTCTTAGTTTTCGAGAAATTGAGGTATGAAGTATCAACTTCAAAGGGGGATAACTCAAGAACAAATTGAAATTCGAAATTCAAAAGCTTCGCAGAGCCAGTTCACGTGATACTCTATCAGTCCTGAAAGTTTCATAAAAATCGATCGATTGGTTAGGTCAGAATCGCTGTCACAAAATCGTACAAATAATAATAAAAATCCGGATAAGAACAATAGGTCTTCCAGACGTAGTCTTGAAGACCTAATAATGGACAAGAAGCAGAAATCCCATAAAGTACTCTTACAATTGAATGAGGAAAGGGCTAGATCTTCCAGTTTGGATTTAAGTTGAGGAATTGGTAGGGTCTAACCAAGGTTGTGGAGGGGGGCTTCAGGGATAAGTGATTGGAAAATTCACATTGTATCATGATGTTGTCAAAGCAGTTAACAGCTTCTTTGTTTTTGTGCAAGTTCACTTTAGATAGATATTGTATTCTGTTATAAAGGGAAAATATGGAAACCATCATGAACACTTTCATTTTCTATCTTAAACAAAACCTGAGTGTTAAAACTGAAATATTGTATACACTAAATTAAACACATGAAAATAATTGTATATTTGGTGATTTATTGAAGAGAACACAATTTGACAATGGTTTTTTATTCATTTTTAACTCATCAAAATGACCCTGTGGCCTTACAGCATGTCATGGTGTCCGATGTTAATCCGTCTGTCTGAAATCTTGTGTACAGACTCCTTGACTAGTGAGGATTTTGATTTACAGGGAAAAGCAATCATGTTGCCTACATACTCAATTAGAATTGGAAACCCAGTTGCCCCTACTACAATGACAAAGAATGGTGAAATGTTGTGTAGAGACTCCTTAGATATTTGGGATTCTAATGATATGGTATATTTGGTGACCCTATGGCCCCTACATAAGAAGAAAGCTCTTTCACCACACCCTAAAACAAAATTCATAATGTAGCCTGATGAGCTACAGAGCCAATAGCTCTATTTTTAGCTCATCTGGCCTGACAGGGCTTATGGCATGGCATGATGTCTGACATCCGTCTGTCCATAAACTTTGTACATTTTCAACTTCTTATTTAATTTAGAGCCCGTGGCCCCCTATTAATGGTCTCGCCTTTTTCATTTTTTTCCCTAGAAGCTTAAGGGCAGTGGAATGCTGAAACCTTGTCTATAGACTACTAAGTTAGATAAGGAGGATTTAATATTGGTGACCCTGCAGTTGCGGATCTGGGGGGGGCGGATCTGGGGGGGGGGGGGTAGTTATTAGCAGCCGTCTAAGAACGGGGCTGCTTTCAGTATTTGTGAAGTTTCCGCCGCCGTCGCAGCCACCGCCACCGCCGACGCGTCCGCGTTAATACTAATGGCTATAACTTTTTTCTACTAAGCTTTCCAGAACTTGTATTCATAACTTACTGCTTATACCTAAGGAGAACAATTTTGACATGTTCACTTTCAAGGTCAAAGGTCAAGGTCACGAGCTATAAAATCACTAAAATATTCCTTGTAAACGCGATAACTTGAAAAGTTTTTGTGCTATGAAGCTCTAACTGGGTATGTATCATCCTTGGAAGAGTAAAAGATTTTGACAAGGTTTTCGCTACAATCTGTCAAAGGTCAAGGTCACAGCAAGGTCACTACTTTAGCATGGTTTTGCGAAAATGCTTTATTTTAACAATGAACACTTTTAATCAATAGATGATTGTTGTACTCAATGAAAAGTGTTCATTGATTGTTTAACCTTGAAGGTCAAAGGTCAAGGTCATGAGATTTGTGTTATTGCAATGTGCAACTAATTTGGATATAACCTTATCCCATTAAGCTTTTCAGAACTCATGAACATGTTTAAGTGTCTACACCTCTGGGGAATTACAATGACATGTTCACTTTCAAGCTCAAAGGTCAAGGTCACAAGCTATAAAATCACTAAAAAAGTTCTTGTAAACGCAATAACTTGAAAAGTTTCTGTGCTACGAAGCTCTAACTTGGTATATATCATCCTTGGAAGAGTAAACAAAATTGAAAAGGTTTTCGCTACAATCTGTCCAAGGTCAAGGTCACAGCAAGGTCACTACTTTAGCATGGTTTTGCGGAAATGCTTTATTTTAACTATGAACACTTTTAATCAATAGATCATTGTTATACTCAATAAAAAGTTAAGGTCAAAGGTCAAGGTCATGAGATTTGTGTTATTGCAATGTGCAACTAATTTGGATATAACCTAATCCCATTAAGCTTTTCAGAACTCATGAACATGTAAAAGTGTTTACACATCTGGGGAATAACAATGACATGTTCACTTTCAAGGTCAAAGGTCAAGGTCACAGCAAGGTCAACATATATTGAGAAAATGGATTATTTTAACTTTTAACACTTTAATTCGTTACATTAATGTTATATTCAATGAAGTGTATTCATTGATTGCGTGACCTTAAGTGTCAAAAGTCAAGGTCACAAGAAAATACCCAATATGCTGAGGCTTGTAGAAGGCGGAACAGGGTAAGGCGAAACCCCAAGTTTCGGGGCTGCTCTGCTTTTGCGGTGTCCCGCAAACGCTAATCTAGTTTTCCCTTATGTTTAATTTGGTATATAATTTTCAGGTTCATACATACACGGTATGTATGTACGGTATACATATCAAGAGCCTACATTGTGAGTTGTTATGATGCCATTAACAGTCAATTAAGTGTATCATGCAGTTTATTTATATATTAAGACAGCCATGAACGTACTAGCACAGGGGTGGATCCAGTATTTTTTTTTGGGAAGGGTCCACAGGGTGCAAGGGTTGCAAGCGCAACTTTTGAATGATTGTTTAAATCTATTTTTGGAAGGGGTGCGCACCCCGCACCCCCCTCTAGATTTGCCAATGCTAGCATTTAACCAAATTAACCATTTATCCTTATCTAAATGAACATTTTTGCCTGATTCTTGGGCTGTGGGTTTTAATCCTGTAGATAAAATCTTTTGTATTAGATGAAATCATATGAATAAAGAAAATGATTGAAAGATTTATAATATCATTTGCTACAATTGGTTGTGTACAAATTAGTTTCTTTGGAATTCCTTGTGACTTTTGCTATTAATGATATGATAAAGGCGCCAAGTTGTACAACAATAGGTAGAGGGATTACTGTTTGGAATTCAATATTGAAATCTGGAATACATGCTACAATCTTAAACTTCTTGCATGCAGCAGGAGATTGATTGATCTTTAAAATTAATAACTTGTCTTGAAACCTTAGTTTATGATTTTAAATTGTACAAGTTTAATGGAGATAATAACCACCTTAAAACTTAAATTTCCCATAAAAATCAAATGTCCAACTGTCCTACAATATTGCCAACATGCCATCTCCAATGAAAATGACAAGTAACTATGTGACAGTATATTTAATATTTGAGAACACATAGACTATACATCTTTTTTTTCATCCTTAGAGATAATAGATAAGTAATATCTGATGAGCCCAAGGCTCTATGCATGTAAACAAAGAAAACACTGCAAAACTAAATTCAATTCGATTCAATACTTGATTGTAATTATATTTTTTTTTATTGTCAATTGCCAATAATGTGTTAATATTTGGTACTGGTGTCATTTATAAGCCGTCAAAGATCTCAAGCTGTGTATTGAGGAGTGTTTAGTATGATAAATTATTTGTAATATATGACTTATGCAGCTCCTATGAATGGCACTTCCAGTCTCAAAAGTTTAATTTAAACTCTCTTTAAAAAGGGACTGAATTATTTTGTATTTCATCCATGATTAACTGATGTCTTTTTGTTTAACTTAATCTAACTTAATCATAAACAAGAGTTTACTGGACTGAAGGGCTTGAGATATTTTATGATTGAAGATGAAGGTTTAATACAAAATACAATCTAAATATTACAAAATTGTGTGTGTGTTTATATGTATAGGTTTGATATTATCATCAATACTATGCAAAGATATGTTTATATGCCACCTCCTATTGTCCTTCATTGAAACAACTACAAATCTGTTTCTCAATGCTTGTGATATAAGAGATGCTGCACATATTATGTTATCTAAATTTTAAATTAAACCTCCTCAACATAATTAAAATGGATGGAATTTTTTTTATAATTATTGGAATTTTGTTTAAAAAATGGATAAGATGTTCCCTATTGGAATAAATTTTTATTGCAGAAAATGAAAGAATATACTTTGTATAATCGATTTAGACTAATCTTACACACTGATTGTTCACAAAAAGAGCGATTAGAGCGGATTTAAAAATCCCGCTGGTGGTGGCTGTAGACATTATCTAGGTCAAAGAACATTGCGCATACCCAGATTGAAGGGAAATCTCACATAACTGGTTAGCGCATTCGCTTGCGCTAAAAATACCTTTGCAATATGGGTGCCAACGGTCGAGTTAGTCAGCGGGCTCAATTTGAGCGATGGAAAATATTGAGGGAAACCTTTGATGTTAATTTTGAGGACTCAACAAGATTCCAGCAGAGCGTCTTCTAGCTGCATGGTAATATATCACTTATAAAATTTGCTTTAAACTTAAGATAAATCGAGAATATTGCCGGGATCCCGTCGACAACACGAAGTGGCAATATCAGTTTGCCCTAGGCCTAAACCGAAACTTGGCACGAATGCTCTAGATCTTTTCTCGGATAGCAAGCTGTATAGTCACCTTTTCGACTACCACAATTTTTTTTTAAAATCAGTCTTTTCTTAATAATATAATTCCACGAATCGAGCATGATATGATTTTTAAAAAGTCAGGAACGATCGTTACCATGATGTGTATTACCTATTTACGTTTATTTCAGGCCTGAACCGTCTCACGAGGAAATATCGTGCTTGACTGAGTGATCCCACTCACAGATCAAAACACGGAGGATGGGGATGTTTTCTAGAGGGGCATGACATTTGGAATAAGGTTGGACCCAATTGTCATAATATTAATATTATTTGATATCTATATGGGTGTTATCAATTTACAGTTGCATAGATAATAGTGATTGTGATAATTTTGAAAAAATATAAAAATCACTCAATGATACTTAGAAATATTTTACTAATACTTTCCAAAATCATGAAAACATTTTAAGCTTATTATATTGTTGGGTTTTTAAAAACTTATTTTATTTACTAAATGCTTCATCATTTTCTATGTTCATTTGTTGAGTGTTTAGTAAATGTTATGAATATTCATGATCACCAAATTTTCAAGTCTGGGATACCCTCAAAAAAAAAAATTCTTTAGGCCTAGATATTAATAAAAGTCTGAAAAATGATGAATTTAGAGTTGTGAAGATACAGACATGTCTCGATATGACACGTATCATAGTATTAAAGAACGATATGATTCAATATGATAGACATGTCACAATATATTATTTTCAGGGTATTTGAGAAAGAAAAAACAATAACTTTGACAAAAATCCTGTTATTTTTAGGCTTAGTAAGTAGTTTTAAGTCAACGATAAGTATCACAATACAGATATCATATAACAATACTTATTGCCAGGTTGGGGTATAAAGATTCTCGATGTATTGATATTTTGTCAAAACTCTCCACACTCACACTCTTATTGGTGAATAGTGACAATACATGTATAGTGATACATTCTTTGTATTGTGATAAGCAATGTTAACTTTGAAATTGCTTTTTTTGCCCAAACAAAAGAATATTTATCAAATTTAATGGGTTTTTTTTTAAAAAAACCTTAAGATATTGTGATGTGTATCGTATTTCTGTGAAAAATCTTTATCGTCACTCTTTTTATTAGAAGAGAAGGTAGTTTAATGTTTGTTTTAGTCTTTATTTTACTTTTTTATCAACATATTTTAATGTCTTAATACATCATATCTATAATATGTATCAAGATTTTTTTATGTAAATGACTGATTTGATGATAAGCATACATGTATGTTTTTATTTTGATAGTATTAAAGTAACACTAGTTTGTCTTGACAAGTGATTATTTACCATAATTGTTTTCCTTGTAAAAAGTTTTCAGTCACAAAAATTCCCCGGGGAAGGTTTGTCCTAGGATATTTTCTCCCCGGGGAGGTTTTGTCCTAGGCCAAACTTTCCCCCCCACCCAGGCCAAACTTTCCCCCTTGTTGAATCTATAAAATGTAAGTTTATTTCATGTCCTATCAGACAAGTATTTGGTATTTTTGTCTAGCAAGATTTTTTCTCCCACCCTTGGTTATTACTAGCCTTGGGGATATTCTTCCCCATCCGAGGTCCATCATTAAAGGGGAGTGGATTAGTGCCTAGCTAAATTCTATATACATTTTTATATGAGGGATTTTCCCCCCCCTACCCTTGGTTATTATGTATAAGGGGGGAGATTCTGGCCTGGCTAGTCTATTTCTTACCCACCCTTGGTTATGATGTACAAGGGGGGAGAATCTGGGCTAGCTATTCTATTTCTTCCCAACCCTTGGTTATAATGTACAAGGGGGGAGATTCTGGCCTAGCTAGTCTATTTCTTCCCCACCCTTGGTTATGATGTACAAGGGGGGAGAATCTGGCCTAGCTAGTCTATTTCTTACCCACCCTTTGTTATGATATACAAGGGGGGGGGGGGGGGGGGAGATTCTGGCCTAGCTAGTCTAATTCTTCCCCACCCTTGGTTATGATGTACAAGGGGGGAGATTCTGGCCTAGCTAGTCTAATTCTTCCCCACCCTTGGTTATGATATACAAGGGGGGAGATTCTGGCCTAGCTAGTCTTTCTTTCCCACCCTTGGTTATGATGTACAAGGGGGGAGATCCTGGCCTAGCTAGTCTATTTCTTCCCCAACCTTTGTTATGATTAACAAGGGGGGATATTCTGGCCTGGCTAGTCTATTTCTTCCCCACCCTTGGTTATGATGTACAAGGGGGGAGAATCTGGGCTAGCTATTCTATTTCTTCCCAACCCTTGGTTATGATGTACAAGGGGGGAGATTCTGGCCTAGCTAGTCTATTTCTTCCCCAACCTTTGTTATGATGTACAAGGGGGGAGAATCTGGGCTAGCTATTCTATTTCTTACCCACCCTTTGTTATGATATACAAGGGGTGGGGGGATTCTGGCCTAGCTAGTCTATTTCTTCCCCACCCTTGGTTATGATGTACAAGGGGGGAGAATCTGGGCTAGCTATTCTATTTCTTCCCCACCCTTGGTTATGATATACAAGGGGGAGATTCTGGCCTAGCTAGTCTATTTCTTTCCCACCCTTGGTTATGATGTACAAGGGGGGAGATTCTGGCCTAGCTTGTCTATTTCTTCCCCACCCTTTGTTATGATGTACAAGGGGGAAGATTCTGGCCTGGCTAGGCTATTTCTTCCCCACCCTTGGTTATGATGTACAAGAGAGAGACCATGGTCTTTCAAAGGGATATTAAATAATAGATAGTGAAGGGAAAGTTTTGGGTCAGTCCTAACTCTTAGTTTTATTCATAGATTACCACCCTGGAACATTAATTCCATGTAAATCAGCTGTTTTTCAAAAACTCATTTCCATTGGTGTCTCCAAATAAGGTTAAATCTGGCCATACCATTAAATCTGTTTTCCTATCCTTCTATGAAGCAATGCTGAATTAAAATTGAAACTTTGTGTACAGGTGCTTTTGGGTTTAACATCCCTTTCAATTTTTAATGCAGGGAGAAAGCCTGCAACACTATTGTAGCTATGCATTGCAGTGAAACCTGCGAGCATGAGCTGGAACTAGCGAACCATGGGTGGAACTGCACTGAAATTCAGTTTAGAATTGCAGCTAAACCTTACTGCTCGTAGAGCAGCTCTCTACTACAGACTGCAGAGCATCTGGCGAGATTCGAACCATGGACCTCTTGATTGCATAGCTACAATAGTTTTGCAATCTTTCTCCCTGCCATAATACTAGCAGTGATAGAAAAGAAATTAACTTGAAAGAGGCAATTTACCCAAATTCACCATGTATTTTATAAATGAAATAAAGCCTGATGAGTTACAGAGCCATTGACTCTCATGTTTGTTTTGTTGGAAACACCATTCTATGCTCTATTCTATTAAAGATAAAAACTGGGAATTTAAAGACATCAATTTCATCAAACTTTAATCTTTTCAACAATCTATAATCACCTGAAGAGTTTATTATCAACATTACAATACTGGTATGACTAATTTGTTATTTCTATTGTGTATTATGTTAAATTTTTTGTTTGAAGGGTTTTCAAGAGGAAAGAGAAGTGAAAAGGGGAAGATGTGACTTGGGACAGTAGTTTCCTAGACAGATGATGTGATGCGATGTTTTCATGGAGGACCAGTTGAAGAAAACAAGCCAAATGAGAAGATACAGAATTGGCATTAACTAATGGGATGTGTGTTTGCGCTTCATTAAACATAAACAAAATAAAAGATCTGTTTTAAAATTAATTAGTTTGTTGTATATACAATTAATTAGGATGCTGGGGATTTTAAAGCGACAGAAGCACGTTTTTTGATAATTTTATATTTTATGTTTGAATTATTACTGCTCCATTTAGTTTAAATACATTGTCTTTCAATTGGAATCATTAATTTTAATTTTCCTGACATCACCTTATATTACCCCTAAAAACGTGCTACTGCCCCTTTTAAAGTCTGTCTTCAATACTTTTAATTGACCAGGCTAATCTTTTTCTCCCTTTTCAATTTCTCTTATTAGGTAAATCTGTGGTCATTTGTATAATCTATCATATAATGCTTGATGAGCTACAGAACCAATGGCTCTAATTTTTAAGAGTTCATGTCAATTATTATGATGCTTTCTGCAACTGCCATTGAGAAAGGTACACAAAACAGTCCTGTCAAAATGTAAGATGTCACATGTAGGTAGACACAATAGTAATGTAATGGCTGACAAGAGACACATACATGTATCTGTATCACAAGTTTTACTGCATTTACATAATCCAAAAAGTTATCGAAAAGTCAATTTGATCAAGGGAAACTCTACAAGTCCTAAATATGCTCATATGATTACAGTTATTTTGTTACTTTTGTTATTTTTGTACTTAAATGTAAGACTGTTTAAAAGAAAAAAAAGACTTATGTTTAAAATGTGTTTTGATGTGTCAAACTTTTTTGACAGATGAATCACAAATGATAATTTTTATTAAGTTTTTAGGTACATGTTAGTGTGGCAGTATGGAATTCATTTAGAATTCACCTTGATTCACAGTGTTTGAATTTAACATTTATGTCAGTTGCAATGTTGTCATATGTCACATGATTGTGTTCACATAGTTTGATACTTTTTGTACTCAACATATCTTCAGAGATAGATCAACAATGACTCAACAGCAGAATGTCCAAAAGCCCCTGGCACCAACTGACAGTCCTGGATTCTATTTAATTTAATTTAGTTCCTGAAAAGAGGGGTTAAGGCAAATAACCAAAGTGGCTGTTTTTAAGTTGTGTCAGAAAAAAATATCTGTTTTATAGAAAATAAAAACACCTATATGTTAGCTTTGATTCAATCTGAATATTTACATCAATGATTTTATTCATTGATAATTTTCAAATTGTCATGAATTAAAACAAATCACAACTTTTGACTCTTACATTGTGACTCAATGCCACAAGGCAAATACTTGTATTTTAAGCATTGGTCTAAAACACTAACATTTAATGAGAACTTTTCCTAAATTCCCCTTTCTTAACACATACACATCCCCAATCTTCAATTAATATCCTCTTAATAGTATCATCAACTCCCTATTTGATAATCAAGAAACCATACACAAGGTTCTTACATAGGTAGATGAATACCTGTAATTGATTATCTAAATCATAAATATTGACATTCTTAAATTCTAGGGTCTAAAAAAGCAATTCAAAATAGTAATCAATTAATCAGCTCACAAGATTAGTTACAGATTAAGAAAAAGTAAACTACACTTTTAGATACAATATATATAATGTGGTTTAAACTTTATATTTATCATTTTTTTTTAAATTTAAAAAAAAACTTTGTGTGAATATTTCACCTTTGTTTCACTGGACATACAGGTATTATCTTTCACATTTGTACTTGCGCTTTACAAATGACACATTGCACAAAATCTTTTTTGGTGAATCACCGTAAGAATTTTTTTATTTGTAAATGGATTTTTAATGTAATGTATTCTGTTTTATTAAAAAAACCTAAGCTCGAATGAATGAATGAATTTTTCTCTGTGCAGTGCAGTTTTAAAAAAAACCCATAGTCTCCGCACTTGACAACAAACATGATTTAGATGTAGGCCAACAGAATAAGTGATAAACATTTCTTGATAACAATTTCTCCAGTGAATCAGACACCGTGACAAATATCGACTGAAGCCGATCGAATGTGTTTTGATTATCATGGAATATGGATATCAGAATCGCACTACGAACAATGAACTCGTGACTAGATAAATTGACTTTGTTGATTCTTTTTTAAAACACTGAAGCTAAAACAACTATCTGCATTAATTCTCTTTGTCGACGTGCGTTGTTCTGCTTGACTCAAAACACTACCTCGTGGCGATAGACAGATAGGTATAGACTTGGTTCCGTCTTCACTGATATATAAGGTCAAGGCCGTTTAGAACTTTCCTTATATGGAAACGGCACAAGATTTCTTAAAAATAGCGCGTCGGTTAACGGAAGAAATTAACAATAATTCATTGGTAAAAATTATTGCTTGGTACTGTTTAGGATTCATGTTGACTTTGATATGAAATCAGGTCAAAATTGTGACAGTATGATTTTAAGCCAAGAATGTTAGCCATATGAAAGATAAGCTTGTGTTTATGTCTCCATGTTGTATTTCTTCACCAAGACACGACACCAATCAGGTTTTCTGGTGATGACTAGATTAGCGTTTGCGGAATACCGCAAAAGCAGAGCAGCCCCGGAACTTGGGGTTTAGCCTTATCCTGTTCCGCCTTTTACAGGCCTCACCAAATTGGGAATTTTCTCGTGACCTTGACCTTTGACACTCAAGGTCACACAATCAATGAACACATTTCCTTGAATATAACATTATTGTAATGAAATAAAGTGTTAAAAATTAAATTAATCCATTTTTTCCATATATGTTGACCTTGCTGTGACCTTGACCTTCGACAGTTTGTACCCAAAACTTTTTGAAAATTTTGTACTTCTCAAGAGATAATATATATAAAATCTTAACTTCATAGCACAAAAACTTTTCACGTTATTGTGTTTACAAGGAATTGCAATAACTCATATCTCATGACCTTGACCTTTAACCTTCAAGGTCACACAATCATTGAACACTTTTTATTGAGTATAACAATCATGTATTGATTAAAAGTGTTCATAGTTAAAATAAATCATTTTCGCTAAAACATGCTTACGTCATGACCTTGCTGTGACTTTGACCTTTGACGGATTGTAGCCAAAACCTTTTCAAAACTTTTTACTTTTCCAAGGATGATATATACCAAGTTAGAGCTTCATAGCACAAAAACTTTTCAAGTTATCGTGTTTACAAGGAATTCTTAGAGTGAATGCATATCTCGTGACCTTGACCTTTGACCTTGAAAGTGAACGTGTCAAAATCGTTCCCCCGAGGTATGAGTAGTCAGGTATGAATAAGAGTTCTGGAAAGCTTAGTGGAAAAAAGTTATAGCTAATAGTACGAGTGCGGCGGCGGCGATGGAAACTTCACAAAAACTGATAGCAGCCCGTCCTTAGACGGGGCTGCTAAATATACCATCTTGACTAACTCAAAAAGTAAACTCTAAACTCTGTCAAGTGATGGAATCTCTCAATGATAAATGATAACAGAAAAACAGATAAGGAAATCTTCAGAAGGAAAACATTCTACCCATAAGAATGTAAAATTAGCTTTTATACTTTTATGAAACATGCTCTTTAAACCTGCGTACCTTGCGAGTACAGCTACTATCTATCATACTGTCACTGAAAATTGTCTGAGATTCATAAAGCATTCAACATCTTTTATATAGGAAGACTAGCAATAATTATTTGCATCATCATGCTTTTTCATGCTCGTTATTTTTCATGTACATCATAATAAATATCCGTAAGAGCTTACACTTGTACACCATGTAAACTTACGCTGACATAGAGCTTGATTATTCATTAAGTTCACCTTCACAGAAATAAATTTTAGATTTTGGGTCAATATTCTCTGAGGCTCCTTTCAAACATTATATCAACTTACCGGTCAAATTTAAACAATGACTTGCATTGAAAAAATACCCTTATGATTAAATGATTTACATTTTTAGGTTTCTTTTAATTGATTCACCAAAATGATATTAGTATTTACAATATTTGAACATAGAATTTCTCTAATGGTTCATAATGTGATGGTTTTGAGGGAAATGAAAACCTTCTTATCATGATAATTGATATATCAATAAATGAAAAAATGAAAACTCTGGGTTTTTTTAAAGTCCTTTATTTCCTGAATGTAACTGTAACAATGATATTAATTTGACACATAAGAATTACTAATAAAATCATATATCAATCAACCTTTTTGATACAGGATACATATATGGATAAATATTTATAATGTTGAATATCAAAGGTATCAACACCTTTCTTAAAAAGTTAATTCTAACATCTATCATAGTTTGCATCAAAACTTATACTATCGTGTCATATTCACATATATGATGTTAGAACAATTAGATTTTCCAGATTTAACCACAAATCTAATTTCAAATGGAGTATACCACACGTGTCATGCTATATTTTGTAAAATATACTGTAGATTTTCTATGCAATATTTTTCAAGATCATCCCAGATACTACATTATGTGTGAGCTCTCTATTGTCAGTGTGAACCTTAATTTAGAAGTATTTTAATTTTATCTGAGATTGAAATGGAAAGAAGCATCCTTGTTTTGACAGTAAGAATCATCCACATGAAGAAGGGACAAGAATTAGCCCTGTAATATTGTCTGAAATAGAGAAAGATGATGTCGCCCAGAACATTATCTCTTTGAAGAAGGGGCAAGAAATGAACTAGAAACATTGTGGGAAATAAATATAGGAATATAGAATGAATTGTCCACTGAAGAAAAGGACAGGATGAATCTAAAAGTTTTGTGTGAATTTGCCTGAAGAAGAGACAAATAAAAAAATCTTGCGAAATGAATACAAATTGTCATTGAAAATATTGTCCT
Organism: Steromphala cineraria; assembly: GCA_916613615.1. Lineage (NCBI taxonomy): Eukaryota > Metazoa > Mollusca > Gastropoda > Trochida > Trochidae > Steromphala > Steromphala cineraria. The sequence goes on from OU744726.1 coordinate 719,545, forward strand.
CTTACAGAATTGAAAGGTGAATCTGATACATAGTGTGTGAGAAAAAGACAAGTTGTCTTTCAAAAGATTGTCCATTTGAAGAACTGACTAGGTGAATCCAGACATATTGTGTGTGATAAAGTGTAATAAATGGCTAAATTGTCATTCATAAGTTTGTCCACTTGAAAAACTGAAAGATGAATCCTAGGCATATTGTGTGAAATAAATAGACAAGTTGTCATTCATAAGATTGTCCACTTGAAGAACTGAAAGATGAATCCTAGGCATATTGTGTGAAATAAATAGACAAGTTGTCATTCATAAGATTGTCCACTAGAAGAACTGGCAAGAAGAATCACATATTGAGTGTGATAGATAGATAAATTGTCATTCATAAGAATACCCTACTGACAAAGGGACAAGAAGAAGATCAGCAAGATCTGTGAAATAGATAAAGAAGTAGTCATCAATAAAATTGTTAATCTAAGGAAGGGAGAAAAGTGGCCAAGAAAATGTCAAATAAACAATGAAGTTTCTATCCATAAGATGACTTAACTGATAAAGGGACAAGACCTAGCACAGACACTATTGTAGAACACGGCAAAAGTGAGAACAAATTGAAATTGAAAACTTGTATTTGGTATATGAAATCAAAAAGTTTAAAGGTTATGCTCCGTAAACAGAACTAAATCTGAAATTGACCGTTTTGGGGTACCCTTGAATTGAAACCCCTAAAAGACACATCTGCACCAAAAAGGTAACATCCATACAAATTTAGAAGTTCCTGAGTCAAATAGTTTTCCAGAACTGCTCTGGAAATGAAATGAATTCAGAAAATAGGCCATATGGGCCAAAAAATTTTAAATATATATATAAAAATATATATTATTAAATAACCATACAGATCTCCTTCTCCATATAAAACCTTCTCTGGAGAGCACCTCCAGGGGTAAGGGATAGGTCATAAACCCGAAAGCCAACACGCCAACAATGTAGGTGTTTTTGCATCTTTAGCTTAAACTAAATTCACAAAACATACTGGGGCGCTTGTCATAATAATAAATTGATTGAAAATGATTGAGGTTGACTTGAAGCAAGAAGGACACAGTGGAAGACATTGGAATTGGAAGCTCAACCCACCCTACTAGACCATATTACTACCAACTTGCTGGAAGGTCAGTTGGATCTGGGACCAACAACAGAATAGTACCAGGACCAACATTCATCTGAAGGTGGCACTGAAGTGAAATGAAGAAAGCAACTAAGGTTTACCCAAATATCTTAACAACACCTTCTGCAGTATGATCCTGGAGATGGGGTGTACGATATGAGAAACAAGACTACCGAGTGGAAGGTCCATTGGATCTGGGTACAACAACAGAACCAACATTCATCTGAAGGTGGCACAGACAAAAGCAACCACGGTATACCCCAATATCAAATTGTTGGCCATTCTAAAAACTGACACCACCTTCTGCAATATGTTTCATTTAGAAACTGATCAGGAATGAACCTTTGCTATATCCACCTCTAACAATCTTAAACTGTGTTTGATGGAAACAAACAAATTAAGTCAACAAAATAACAGTGTCTATATGAATAATAGAAAGTTCCAGAGTTTTGTAAACATGTGTGAAAGATAAAAAGAAAAGTTGATGAACCCTAAAATATACATACACAACACACTTGACAAAACATTGACAAATATTTTAAAGAAGATCTAGAAGAACAGCAACTTGTGCAGGAATGACTCTCAGAAAAAAAAAGAATGTTCGGTGGTCCATTCACAGGAAAATTAGCCGCTCTTTTGGACAACTTCATAAGAATTGGTACTCAGAATTTGAGTCCAGAAAACAATTAACTTTGATCACAATTCAATGCTGGAAGGAAAAATGCAATACTTAATTGTCCAGTGATTCTGTCAAAAGTTGGAGACAGCTACCTTGCGTACCCCATCTATTTCGAAAAACTTTTTATGCCTTTCTAAGAGCAAAACGGGATCCCTCTTAAATCATGAACCCTTTTTAAGTAACTTTCTATCTTATTGTATATATGAGGTGTATTTTAATGTTAATAGTGTCAAATAAAAATTTCCATGAGCTAGATCTTATAGTTTTAGAGTTTTGATCCGGAAACAAATTCTAAGTTACGTTTCCATGTGGCAAGTTTCAATGAGCTAGGTCAAATAATTATGTAGTTAAGCTCTGAATATGAAATGAAAATGAAATATTAAAAAAGGTCTTGAAACAAATCTTAGTTTAAATGATCAATAATTTTGATTTTTATCAAAAGGGAAGTCAATTAGTTAGGGGACGGTTTTGTAAACGAGAAAGTTTTGGTATAATTACTGCTTCCTTTGTCAAAACAAAAATCACCGCCTATGACTGAAACATTGCCCAAGCAGTGAGTTTAATGGTAAAGGAAGGAGGAATTCCTTTCAGTTGTGACTAAGAAGGGAAGGCAGAGAAGGTTTTTTATTTCAATACTGGATAAGGAGGTTGTTAACTGATGGGAAGAAACATGCTTGATCCCTGTTTATGGAGGTATAACGTCTGAGCATTTGCAGAGCTTCCCCTAATTGGTGCCGAGCATAGACATGTTGATTGATTGTGAGTGTTTTTGACTGTGTCCCAATTGATGACGTGCAGTGGAAATTTGGAAAGGGTTCCAAATTGGCTGATTTCATGTCTGTACCAAATTGTGGATGTCCTGTATCCCTTGTTGGTCTGGGTGTTCCCCAGATGTACTTGCTGCCACAGTAGCAGTTAATGCTGTAGACCAGGTTGTTTTGTGGTGCGTTCCCTATCATAAGCCCTAATAATGGCTTCAAAAGGTTTGACCATGAAGAAGTAAGTGACTATGACCGCTATCTGTTTAAGTAGTCAACTCATGTGATTGTACGCCCATGTATGGCAGTGATAGGGTTAAGCTTAGTAGTGGGTTGCGACCGGTCGGGGTTAATGTGAAGGTGGCGTAAGACATGCAGGAGATGAGGGGGTGAGGGCATCCTGTCTCAGGGTACGAACGTTATGCTTACTCCACTAACCACTACCCTAGGCTCAGAAGCTGGATTCGCTCGCGCAGCCCGACTTGGGATATAGCCAATCAAATCATTTTCTCGCCAACTTCTCGGTAAAATTTAAACGAAAAAATGATTTAATTGGCTATATCCCAAGTCGGGCTCCACGAGCGCATCCAGCTTCTGAGCCAAGGGTACATATTAGCGGATTTAGCGTAACGCTCGTACCCTGATACAGGATGGGGTGAGGGGAGGACAGGTTGAGCATGCATCAGGTTAATCATGCATCTCACTGTCCCACATTGGCAAACAATCACATGAGTCGCTTACTGAAGCATCAAGCAAGCATAAACACCTATTTCTCCATGGCAACACCTCTCAAAGTCATCAAAAGGGCAATGACAGGTAACACACCACAAAACTCTTGATCTACAACATCAGCTGTGACTGTGACAGCAACTACATCAGGGAAACATCGAGACCAGCAAGGAACACATGACATCCACAATTAATACAGACACAAAGTCCGCCATTTCGGAACACATTTCCAAGTTCCAAAACACATCATCACTGGTCCACGGCCAAAACACTCACAAGCAGCCAACATGGTTACACTCAGCACAAATTACAAGAAACCTTGCAAATACTCAAACATAATTCCTCCATAAACAGGGACCTGGCTATCTAAGCCTCATAGCTAACAACTTCCTTATAAACCACAACCAAATGAAACAGCTTTTCCCCCTTACGTCCCTGCTTAGTTTACCTACAGACCCATGCCAGTCATATTTGGACAGTATAGGTGTAGCATTTAATTCACCTTATTTTTTGCACATTTGTAACGAAAAAACTCATAATATCTGTTTGATATTTTATCAATAATATATAGGAATATTGGAAAAGAGCAACTTAATCAAATTAGGTACATAGTTGTGAACAATTAAGTTTATAATGGTGATCTACAGGACAGGTGTCTCAATTACAAATATGTTTATCAGATAATAAAATAGGAATTCTGCATTTAAGCTGAGATGATTTCAGTTCAACATGCCAAGTTTTATAATGTTACTACAAGAACCTTGTATATGGGGAAAACGTCACCGTCCAAATATAACTGAAATGGGTCTGTACCATTCCCCAATAGTCCTCTGAAGGGAATTTTTGCAAGTTATTTCCATAACAATTTTAAAATATCACTGTAAAAATCATTAGTGTTGATATTAAATATAACAAAAGCATTTCAATCGGAACTTTATATATTTTTCAAGGGTTATATTTTGCTATTGAAATTTTCCAGATTTTTATTATTTTGATGAGTGACAATTTTGTGATTCGAGTTTTGAAGTAACAGCTCACCCAAATTTTTTGAGTTCAATCATTCTTTATTTTCAATGTTCCTTTAGCTACAGTAATTTAAAAAAAGATTTTTTTAAACAAATGATTTTTACGCTTTGCACGGAATTGGCACAACTGTGTTAGGGAATTAGTGTATTCTCAATCTATTTATTGCATTCTATTCTACATCAATTGTTACATTTCAAATCTTTATGATATAAAAGATGTTATCTAAAGAAATAATTGGTCATAAACAAAAAAGTTACATTTTTGGCTAATTCACTACCTCTTGAGGGATATTTTCTTGGCAATTTTACTTTCCTAACTGCTTCAGATTAAAATTAGCTTTTTACATTTCAGTAAACCACATGTACTGAGGAATCAAAATAAGTCAGGACAAATTAGTTTGTCCTCAATTTTGCTCATATTATCCATATGTCCACGATATCTCTTAGCACTATTAATTGAACTTAAAATAGATGACGTCTTTACACGCCAAACTTCAACAAGTTAATTAATCTATCTAAATCTAACATTTTAACAAATCATCTTCACAATACAAAATGATTTTTTTCCTGGTTTCCCTTTTATGTCGGTAACCACGTGGTGACTGCATTCACACAAGTTTTCATTCACACTCATTCAACAAGTTTATATCTTTAATTCAATTTCAAATAATCTTCACAATATACAAAGATTTTTTTATACTTTTTTTCTGGTTTCCTTTTTTTTTGTCGGTAACCACGATTTCAAATAGACATTCACACAAGTCCACGTGGTGAGGGACTACAATCACACAAGTTTTCATTCACACTCATTCAACAAGTTTATATCTACATTTTATCAAACAATAATCTTCACAATATACAAAGATTTTTATTTATATTTGTTTCTGGTTTCCTTTTTGTGTCGGTAACCACGATTTCACATAGACAGTCACACAAGTCCACGTGGTGAGGGACTGCAATCACACAAGTTTCCATTCACACTCATTCAACAAGCTTATATCTATAATTCAATTTAAAATAATCTTCACAATATACAAAGATCTTTTTATACTTTTTTTCTGGTTTCATTTTTTTTTTGTCGGTAACCACGATTTCATATAGACAGTCACACAAGTTCACGTGGTGAGGGACTGCAATCACACAAGTTTTCATTCACACTCATTCAACAAGTTTATATCTACATTTTATCAAACAATAATCTTCACAATATACAAAGATTTTCTTATACTTTTTTTCTGGTTTCATTTTTTTATTGTCGGTAACCATGATTTCAAATAGACATTCACACAAGTCCACGTGGTGAGGGACTGCAATCACACAAGTTTCATTCACACTCATTCAACAAGTTTATATCTATAACTCAATTTAAAATATAATCTTCACAATATACAAAGATTTTTTAATACTTTTTTTCTGGTTTCCTTTTTTTTTGTCGGTAACCACGATTTCACATAGACATTCACACAAGTCCACGTGGTGAGGGACTGCAATCACACAAGTTTCATTCACACTCATTCAACAAGTTTATATCTATAACTCAATTTAAAATATAATCTTCACAATATACAAAGATTTTTTAATACTTTTTTTCTGGTTTCCTTTTTTTTGTCGGTACTCACGATTTCACATAGACATTCACACAAGTCCACGTGGTGAGGGACTGCAATCACACAAGTTTTCATTCACACTCATTCAACAAGCTTATATCTATAATTCAATTTAAAATAATCTTCACAATATACAAAGATTTTTTTATACTTTTTTTCTGGTTTAATTTTTTTTTGTCGGTAACCACGATTTCAAATAAACATTCACACAAGTCCACGTGGTGAGGGACTACAATCACACAAGTTTTCATTCACACTCATTCAACAAGTTTATATCTACATTTTATCAAACAATAATCTTCACAATATACAAAGATTTTTATTTATATTTGTTTCTGGTTTCCTTTTTGTGTCGGTAACCACGATTTCACATAGACAGTCACACAAGTCCACGTGGTGAGGGACTGCAATCACACAAGTTTCCATTCACACTCATTCAACAAGCTTATATCTATAATTCAATTTAAAATAATCTTCACAATATACAAAGATTTTTTTATACTTTTTTTCTGGTTTAATTTTTTTTTGTCGGTAACCACGATTTCAAATAGACATTCACACAAGTCCACGTGGTGAGGGACTGCAATCACACAAGTTTTCATTCACACTCATTCAACAAGTTTATATCTACATTTTATCAAACAATAATCTTCACAATATACAAAGATTTTCTTATACTTTTTTTCTGGTTTCATTTTTTTATTGTCGGTAACCATGATTTCAAATAGACAGTCACACAAGTCCACGTGGTGAGGGACTGCAATCACACAAGTTTCATTCACACTCATTCAACAAGCTTATATCTATAATTCAATTTAAAATATAATCTTCACAATATACAGATTTTTTAATACTTTTTTTCTGGTTTCCTTTTTTTTGTCGGTACCCACGATTTCACATAGACATTCACACAAGTCCACGTGGTGAGGGACTGCAATCACACAAGTTTTCATTCACACTCATTCAACAAGCTTATATCTATAATTCAATTTAAAATAATCTTCACAATATACAAAGATTTTTTTATACTTTTTTTCTGGTTTAATTTTTTTTTGTCGGTAACCACGATTTCAAATAGACATTCACACAAGTCCACGTGGTGAGGGACTGCAATCACACAAGTTTTCATTCACACTCATTCAACAAGTTTATATCTACATTTTATCAAACAATAATCTTCACAATAAACAAAGATTTTTGTATTTACTTTTTTTCTGGTTAAATTTTTTTTTGTCGGTAACCACGATTTAAAATAAACATTCACACAAGTCCACGTGGTGAGGGACTGCAATCACACAAGTTTCATTCACACTCATTCAACAAGTTTATATCTATAACTCAATTTAAAATATAATCTTCACAATATACAAAGATTTTTTAATACTTTTTTTCTGGTTTCCTTTTTTTTGTCGGTACCCACGATTTCACATAGACATTCACACAAGTCCACGTGGTGAGGGACTGCAATCACACAAGTTTTCATTCACACTCATTCAACAAGTTTATATCTATAACTCAATTTAAAATATAATCTTCACAATATACAAAGATTTTTTAATACTTTTTTTCTGGTTTCCTTTTTTTTGTCGGTACCCACGATTTCACATAGACATTCACACAAGTCCACGTGGTGAGGGACTGCAATCACACAAGTTTTCATTCACACTCATTCAACAAGCTTATATCTATAATTCAATTTAAAATAATCTTCACAATATACAAAGATTTTTTTATACTTTTTTTCTGGTTTAATTTTTTTTTGTCGGTAACCACGATTTCAAATAAACATTCACACAAGTCCACGTGGTGAGGGACTACAATCACACAAGTTTTCATTCACACTCATTCAACAAGTTTATATCTACATTTTATCAAACAATAATCTTCACAATATACAAAGATTTTTATTTATATTTGTTTCTGGTTTCCTTTTTGTGTCGGTAACCACGATTTCACATAGACAGTCACACAAGTCCACGTGGTGAGAGACTGCAATCACACAAGTTTCCATTCACACTCATTCAACAAGCTTATATCTATAATTCAATTTAAAATAATCTTCACAATATACAAAGATCTTTTTATACTTTTTTTCTGGTTTCATTTTTTTTTTGTCGGTAACCACGATTTCATATAGACAGTCACACAAGTTCACGTGGTGAGGGACTGCAATCACACAAGTTTTCATTCACACTCATTCAACAAGTTTATATCTACATTTTATCAAACAATAATCTTCACAATATACAAAGATTTTCTTATACTTTTTTTCTGGTTTCATTTTTTTATTGTCGGTAACCATGATTTCAAATAGACAGTCACACAAGTCCACGTGGTGAGGGACTGCAATCACACAAGTTTCATTCACACTCATTCAACAAGCTTATATCTATAATTCAATTTAAAATATAATCTTCACAATATACACAGATTTTTTAATACTTTTTTTCTGGTTTCCTTTTTTTTTGTCGGTAACCACGATTTTAAATAGACATTCACACTAGTCCATGTGGTGAGGGACTGCAATCACACAAGTTTTCATTCACACTCATTCAACAAGCTTATATCTATAACTCAATTTAAAATATAATCTTCACAATATACAAAGATTTTTTAATACTTTTTTTCTGGTTTCCTTTTTTTTTGTCGGTAACCACGATTTCACATAGACATTCACACAAGTCCACGTGGTGAGGGACTGCAATCACACAAGTTTCATTCACACTCATTCAACAAGTTTATATCTATAACTCAATTTAAAATATAATCTTCACAATATACAAAGATTTTTTAATACTTTTTTTCTGGTTTCCTTTTTTTTGTCGGTACCCACGATTTCACATAGACATTCACACAAGTCCACGTGGTGAGGGACTGCAATCACACAAGTTTTCATTCACACTCATTTAACAAGCTTATATCTATAACTCAATTTAAAATAATCTTCACAATATACAAAGATTTTTTTATACTTTTTTTCTGGTTTAATTTTTTTTTGTCGGTAACCACGATTTCAAATAGACATTCACACAAGTCCACGTGGTGAGGGACTGCAATCACACAAGTTTTCATTCACACTCATTCAACAAGTTTATATCTACATTTTATCAAACAATAATCTTCACAATAAACAAAGATTTTTGTATTTACTTTTTTTCTGGTTTTATTTTTGGTTCGGTAACCACGATTTCACATAGACAGTCACACGAGTCCACGTGGTTAGGGACTGCAATCACACTTATAAGATTTTGATTTTCTTTTCATTAAAGTTCAAAGAATCATTACTAATAATCAATGATTAATTATTAATGATCAACATAACAACATTAATGTATGCCCTTTGCAAAGGCCAAAATGGTTGATGACATACCTTATTAAAAAAATATCAATAGCTAAAATGCTAAGTTTAATTTGCCCGTTTATCTATTTTCTGCAAAGACTGAATCACTGAACATAATCTGAAATTAGTTCTTTTTGATGATGCATTACCTACCGGTAATAATTACCTTTTTGAAAAAATTCATGTGATGGTCAGAGAGGAAATCTTGAAGTTCTAAGTAGTGTCACAGCAGTCCTACTTATTTATTATTTCATAAATGACTTCACACTTTGAATAAACTAAGTACAAGTAAATGCAGCCATTCTAACAAAAATTTAAAAAAATGATCCCTAATCAACAATTAACCACTGACATGACTACAAGGACGACTGTGCCCATGGACCAAGATATATTCCTATCATTGTACAAGCCCAGCAGAAGACCGAACTACCTGGAATCTGAATCCACATTGTTGTCACTAGGGCTTCATTCAAGATATCATTACATCAGGTCGTCTGTATTATGAACAAATAATTGAATTGTAGATTTGTCAACTCTTATAGGGAACATGTTGCAATCATTCAAGATAAGCACCAGAAGAATAGACATACAGACAACCTGCCATGAGAACATATCATCCTTATCCATTAGAATCAGTAATCAACATATCACCCCAAGACGAGGGGGAATCTATGTACAAGTGAAATTCAGCAACAACTATGGACCTTCACTTTGAAAATGCATGTTAGATATGACCGAAAAGGGACGGAAGAGAATATGAAAGTTAAGATTCACACAGAAGCAAATTATCAGTTCAACATCCTAAATTTGGCCAAACAAATGATGTGTACTTACAGGCGCCAAGTCGGTTCATTTATGGAAGCTTCACAAGTGGAGGAGATTCTGTGACTCGTGAATAAGTAGAACCTGGCAGTTTCTCAATGGAGGGTCCTTCTTGCTTGAATCAGCTTGGAATACCAACGTGTTGAATAAATCAACAATACGATAAAGCTTAATTTCAAAGCTAATGAAAAAACCATAAAAACAAAAAATAGTGATGTATATATAAAAACAATAAACGTGAAATGCCTCTCTGATTAAAACAAATTGCATCAGACAATCAGTGGAACAACATCAGCATCAAGAAAGAGAACCTTTGAGTTAAAAATGATGCAATATGTTTTCCATGATACCCAATGGTAGTGGTTCTTGAACTGTTATTACCGGTATATATGTGTGTGTCAGAATTGAGGTTGAATAACAATAAGAAACAATGTGAATGAAATAAATAACTGTAAAGAGCAGCTTTTTAAAGTTCCTTCCATGTGATGATTGATAGAAGGGGAAAACAAGAAAAAGGAGGAATGTAGAAACTTTGTTTCAAAGAAATTGGATAAAGCAGCAAGATAATGACATAGACTGAGAACATGAAGTGAAATGTGGACCACTCTGTACTGTCTGTCATCATGAACTAGCACAGACACTGTTGTGAAATAAATATTATGTCTTGTGTGAAATGAATATGATGTCTTGTGTGATTTAATCACTTTTTTGGTGTCTGAATTGAAGAGGCTGAATAACAGAACCCGGGACCTCCGGGTTGAGAGTCCTACGCTCTACCTGTTCGGCCAAAGAGATATCCCTCCAGCCGAAGCCAGTAGGAAGTAGTAGACCTCACCCTGTCACATTCACCCCCTCCACGAAGTGACTCGTCCTTGAGTCAAGAATTCGAGAGATATGCCCATGAAGGATGAATGATTTATGAAGGACTTAAAGGTGATGTGACATTAAGGAATAGTACCGGCCGACGTTGGGCGCCAATTGTAGCAAGAAAGAAAATGTAATATTTCCAAGTCCATGCGGGATTCGAACCGGGACCTCCGGGTTGAGAGTCCTACGCTCTACCTGTTCGGCCAAAGAGATATCCCTCCAGCTGTAGCCAGTAGGAAGTAGTAGACCTCACCCTGTCACATTGTTGTGAAATTAATATGATTTTTTGTGTTTGTTTGTGCAAATGACAAAAAATTTACTAAGGTAAATTTGGTTTTCCAGAGAAAAAGAATATTAGAGAAAACACTGACTATGAAATTCATTTGCAAATTATTGAAAGACAAGCAACAACTAAGATTGTTTTTAAATATTATCAAAAAATACCTGCATAAATTCCTTGTAGATATTGATTTCAAACACTGATATGATAATAGCCATTAATTCAAGGCAGGCTTACTATTTCACAGCATCAACTGTGTGCATGAAATCTATTGGAAGTTAAGAAATAAAATAATTCAATATCTAGTGCTGTTACATTTAGCTGATGAGAATCATTCATTTTAGTAAAACTTGAGAGATGTGAAACCTCCGTTAACAGAAGCTCAAGGTGATCTTGAAAAATATTGAAGAAACAGTCTATATCCTAGATGAAAACCCTTTCACTAAGAAATTGTTAGTCTCAGAAAATAATTCTTGAATACTTTGTTACAGTAAATATAAGAAAGGAGCCTCAGTAAACCTTAGAGTAAAATTCAAAATACTCAAATCACATAAACACAATTGTCAGTAATGAAAGGTTCAACCAACTCACATGGACATATTATACACTTCATAGTGAATTTCAGATTTGAAACCTAAACACAAGTAGACTGGCAGTGTTTAGTAAAGCCATCTAAGATTTTATGACATAACCATTTAGACCAGATCAACTAAGTAACTACAAAATTTTAAGTCTTCTATATCTAAATCTTAGTAGACTTAGCTTTTTACAAAAGTGATAAAGAATGAGCAAAACTGAACTGAGCTAAGCCAAAATATATGAAACTATTAAACATATTTGAAGTTAGATCCAGGGGTTCAAACATTTTATAGCTCAGCCAACATAATAGTAACAACACAGTATATAGAAAGCTGATCGATTGATCACCCTTTTTTTAAAGTGGAATGAAAGGGGTCAGTCAATAACTTTTCAGTGTCTATGTAGTGAAGTCCAGGTTAAATTGATAAGTCAATATATTTGGACTGACAGATTTCAACCCCTGTAAAACTAAAAGTCAAATCAACAAAGCTAACAAATTCATAAACAAATATGGACAATAAAATGATAAAATGAATGATAAATGTTGGTACCAACAACTAAGCTTATAAAAAGATAAGCCGGCATTATTTAAGATATTTATATCACACAACAAGATATCATTTAAATTAAGTTAGATAGAGAAGCATAATACATGAATATGAAACATTATGATACACAATACTTCATACAAAGATTAACAAACTTTCATGAAGTGCCCATGAATGTCAAACTTATACATCTCACTAAGTTTCACAGAAGAGTGAAATTGCTTTGTGCCCATAGTCCTTAGTTGGTGACTAGCACTTGTCTGATAACCCAAAGTTTGTAAGAGGAGGTAAAATGTATGGACTAAGTTTAAAACTAAAGTGAATATATGATCAATGATCTTTGATAATTTTTATGTAATTGCCTTGTTAGAAAGCTTAGAGCAAATACCCCCCGACTCAGAAATCTTATCTTGAGGTGCTCTGAACAATCTTATTTGACCCCTGACTTCTATCAACCTTTTCAGTCAGAGCCAAACTTTTAAGTTCCTGCCGCTTTTGTAAGTGAATATTTTTTTTGGAGGCAAGTTGATTACTATTTGGTGATGACAGGGTCACATCAAAGGTGATGTTACTGTTGTAACCCTGAAGAATCACAAGGTCTGCAAGTCAACAGTGTCACGTCACTAGACATCATCAATGACTCAAACACAGATATCAGAAAGTCAGGGTGTTCCTTCCATAGCTATGTTAGAACTGGTCAGTTCATCAACGTCCCTTACTAGGGCCAAAATGTAGCAGGGTCCTTGTTCCAGGATTGACGCCCTCTCAAGGGGAATGAGGGTTCATTTTGTTGACGTCCTTGTCTAGATGTAATAATTGCCATCCTGAAACACAAAATAAATATATTATAAAACAGACCAAGGACATTTAATAAAGAATACATTTGTACACACAAATGTTAATTGAGCTATTAACACACAAGTTAATGAGACCTCACTATTAGAGATTGATAAATTGTATGTTTACTGGCTTGTAGTGAGTAAGAGTTTAATGCCGCTTGGGCAATATTTCAGCCATTAGCAGCAGGTAATGGCTTGTAATTGGTTGGTATAAGCCAATAATTTGTAGAATAAACGCTGAAGCAACTAGATGACCATGCAAAGTTTATTCAGAAGGCAGCATAGCAACTGTCCATTGCAAATGGTTCTCTTTACAACATAAGTTAGGATGATACACATTAGATTATGTTGGAATACAAAGAATATAAGATACATCTGAACTTACCATAAACATGAAGAAGGGTGCATCAATCAGACAGGGAACTTCTCATGGGATAGGAACAGGAAAACTGTGGTGACAAGAGATTAGAGGAAATATATTATTAAAAGTAAAAAATTTTCACACACCCAAAAAGTAAAATAAAACCTCACAGTGTTCATAACATTAATTTGTTGGTATAAAACAAGAATTTGTAGCATGAATAGCAACTAGGTTACCATACAAAGTCTATTCAGAAGGTAGCAAATTAATTCTTAAATGATTCTCTTTACAACTTAAATTAGAATGAAAGCCATTGCATTATGCTAGAATACAATGCACATAAAATACATCTGCACTTACTGTGAGTATTGTACAAGTGTGCATCGTTCAGACAAGGAACTTCTCATTGGAACAGGAACACTGTGGTGACAAAAGTTGTCAGTGTAGCAAGGCTGCTGGAAAGATTTGAACTGTGGAGACAGTTGCTGAGACCAATCAACCAATAAGCTTCCCGGCTTGGACTGCAGCTTACATAATAGCTTTGACAACCCCAACTCTAGAGGCTTACATCCCTTTTGTACCTCACAATGATAAGCTTAGACTAACATATAGCCCCTGAAAAATAAAGAGTTAAATTTTTTTTTTCTTACAAAATAAAATAAAAGGAGCCCTGAACAATGCTAAAAGCTGAGGCTCCAGACTTAAGAAGGCTCCTTTATTTTATTTTTATAATAAGCTAAAAACAAAAGGAAGTGAATGAATTACTTTATTCACCAAAGCAACAAAGGAAACAATAACAAATGATGGAACAAACAAGGGTAGAAATATAACAAAACAATAAAATCTGGCTTCAAAACTAAAATAAAGCATACAAAATTTTAAGAAACATCAAAACCCTTATGTTATATGGAATTGGTAAGGTGGAGTGATTAGGGTTTAATGCCGCTTTTCACTTATATCATGGCTGCTAGTATTATTGCAGGGAGAAAGCAAGCAACACTATTGTGGTTAAGCATTGCAGTGAAACCTGCAAACAATAGCTGGAACTAACAAACCATTGGTTGTACTGCACTGAAATTCAGTGAACAACTGCTAGTGGATTTAAACCCTGACCTCCAGTTTTATTGGAGAATCATATGATCAGCTGGTCTACTGACTGAGTGGAAGGGATAAACATTAGACATTCACATAATCAACTCTCTTAGAAAAATTCAAAGCAGTTGTCTTCTTTTCACTATTGCTCCTGATTATAAACAATTTCTGAAGCACTGAAAACTTGAAGCTAAAAATAAACATACATTTTCAATAAATTCTTTAGTTTTTCATGAATCATGTATCTACTGAAATTTTATTCTTGAAAAACAAAATAAGAAAACTCAACCATTAAAGCTTTCTTTTGGTCACAATTAATGAACTTATCTGTTCACATTCCTTTGCAATAGACATCTCAAAATAATTGTAATTCCTATCTCAAAGTAAGGTAATTCCCATTACTGAGGTGTGTAATTACATTATGAAGCATTGAGACAAGAACCTTAAGGTCACTTCAAAGATATTTACTTGAGGAGGAAGTAAAGAGAACTGTCCTGTACAAAATGGATACAAAATAGAACAAGAGTCATCAGAAGATGACATATCCCACCGGTTCCACATGATCGTAAGATGTAAACCTTTGAAAGATAATTGTAAATTTTTCAAGCAAGGTTCATAATAGTATAAGCTAATATATATGAAACAAAACCTTTCATGAACAGTCCAAATATTTCCATGGAAATAATAACAAGCAGCTGACATGGTCGAGCTATATCCCCCGCAAATTGCACAATATGTATAGGTTTTCCTTATCATATTGCTGATTAATTTTTGTCGCACAAAGGTGCATGCTCAAAGCGCATTGAAAATAAGAAAATTTAAGGTGATGAGATGAAATGCTATGAAATAAAGCCTAAAAGTAATACTGGTAGCATTGATTAAGGATATTTATAATTAGAGTCTATGGGTAGAATCTATGAATAATAGCTAGAAAATAGATGAGTTTTGAGCTGTGATTTAAAAACAGTCAGTGAGGATGTCATTTTGATGACATAAGGAAGTTGGAATCGTATCTAAAATGTTCTAATCATACCAACTTTATGTTCACTGGTGGGCATAATTCCTGATGCATCATCAACTCGCATAATTCGAGTTAACTGACAAAATTAAAATCAAATGAATGAATTTATGTATTTGGATCTCCAAGATCAATTTGATCATATCAAAACAAACATATTTTCAAATTTGTTCTCCATGACACACCTTCATATGATCATGTATCTTCGTATCAAATTTTATCAATATGTGATGATTAGTTTAGATGTTATGAGCCGGACAGGACTTGTAACAGTTTTCCAACAGAGTCCTCATTTTTTGCCAAAAAAGGCAAAATTTTATAAAAATATTTTCAAAATTGTTCTTCATGACACACCTTCATATGATTATATACTCCATATCAAATTTGATCAATATGTGATGATTAGTTTAGAAGTTATGAGCCGGACAGGACTTGTAACAGTTTTCCAACAGAGTCCTAATTTTTTGCCAAAAAAGGCAAAATTTTATAAAAATATTTTCAAAATTGTTCTTCATGACACACCTTCATATGATTATATACTCCATATCAATTTTTATCAATATGTGATGATTAGTTTAGAAGTTATGAGCCGGACAGGACTTGTAACAGTTTTCCAACAGACTCCTCATTTTTTGCCAAAAAAGGCAAAATTTTATAAAAATATTTTCAACATTGTTCTTTATGACACACCTTCATATGATTATGTATCTCCATATCAAATTTTATCAATATGTGATGATTAGTTTAGATGTTATGAGCCGGACAGGACTTGTAACAGTTTTCCAACAGAGTCCTCATTTTTTGCCAAAAAAGGCAAAATTTTATAAAAATATTTTCAAAATTGTTCTTCATGACACACCTTCATATGATTATATACTCCATATCAAATTTGATCAATATGTGATGATTAGTTTAGAAGTTATGAGCCGGACAGGACTTGTAACAGTTTTCCAACAGAGTCCTCATTTTTTGCCAAAAAAGGCAAAATTTTATTAAAATATTTCAAAATTGTTCTTCAAGACACACCTTCAGATGATTATTTATCTTCATATCAAATTTTATCAATATGTGATGATTAGTTTAGAAGTTGTGAGCCGGACGGGACTTGTAACAGATTTCTTACAAAATTTACCACTTTTTCTCCAAAATCCTAATATTTTATGTAGATTTTCAGAAAATTGTTTCTCATGACACATTATTACATGTTTCTTCATGTCCATGACGAATTTGAATTGAAATGGTTGATTAGTTAGAAAGTTATGAGCCGGACACAAAGTGTAACGGACGGACGGACGGACGGACGGACGGAACCCATTTTAATACCCCTCGCAACTTTGTTGTTGCGGGGGATAAAAAATAGAGCCATTGGCTCTGTAGCTCATCAGGCTTCATCATCAACTATGATGTAGAGTGTGGCCAATGTGATTCCCCCTTTGTAGAGGCCACAGGGTCACCAATCATAAAATTAAGTATACAGCAGTGTATAAAATAAATTGAAAATCTAGCCTATCCTGAAAATTCATTGGTCAATTCCTTTGGGAAATTTAAGAAAAATATTGAAAAGTTACCAGTCCTGACCAAAAAGTAACCAGTCCTGGCAAAAAGTAGCCAGTTCAAGGACTGGCTGATGGGCAATATTTTAAACACTGTATATAGGCGACAAGTTTCAGTTTTCTAGGCCTTATACTTCAAGAGAAGATGAAAATAGATTTGAAGGACGTTCCTGTTGCTTTTATCATTATTATAAAGCTACAATTCATCATCCTCACTAGTCAAGGAGTCTGTACACAAAGTTTCAGCTTTCTAGGCCTTATGCTTCTGGAGAAGAAGATGAAAATAGCTTTTTAGGGTGCGGCCCCTGTTGCCTTTATTAGGGGTCACAGGGCCACCAAAGCTACAATTTATAATCTTCACTAGTCAAGGAGTCTGTACACAAAGTTTCAGCTTTCTAGGCCTCATGGTTCTGGAGAAGATGAAAACAGGTTTTTAGGGCGTGGCATATGTGGCCCTAATATTAGGGGTCACAGTGTCACCAAAGCTACAATTTATAATCTTCACTAGTCAAGGAGTCTGTACACAAAGTTTCAGTTTTCTAGGGCTCATGGGTCTGGAGAAGAAGTCGAAATGGACGGACAGACGGACTCCGGACACCATGCCATGCCATAAGCCCATCGGGCCTTACAGGCCAGATGAGCTAAAAATAAAATTTTCAGAAATGTGAAAATATCAAAAGGCACCACTTCAGTAGGTGGGCAATACACATGTAAAGTTTCAGAAAGATATGTGGACCGTTTTTTTTAGTTCTGCTCAGGAAAAGAAATGATTACGGAAGGACGGACAGACAGACGGACGACGGACGAAGCGCCACGACATAAGCTCACATTTAAAATTAGCGGTGTCTGTGTTTATCACCCCAATGTTAACTATCAATAAATAACTACAGCAGGGGGCATTTTAGTTAAAACTAGCTGTAATGTTGACAACCCATATACATCAAGCGACTCACACACTCAGTCTGTATCATGCTCGGAAATCAACCAATTAAAAAAAACTGCCATGGCTCAGCTCTTAGGATTGGGAGTCGTTAGGATTTACATTGCATTTTGTGAATGTGATCTTAGAATCTGGCAATCAAGTAACTAGCCGTAATATTAATGTCCAATAAACCAATAAATTATTTACAATTATAGTAACATTATCGCAAAAACGCCTGATCCTATTAGCTGAGCCAGTTCTTTTTTCATTGGCTGTTTCCGTGCATCGTGGACTCAGACCGAGTGAGAAAGATGCTAGATGTAATGTAGGACTTCTGAATGACAGACATCTTGATTTAACTAGATTGAGCGGGGGGGTGAGATAGTGCAATGGTTAGCATATTTAGTTTTGGATTACTTGATCTGTGGTTCAAATCTTGTCATGGACTCAGTTAATATTGCAGTAGAGAATTGTTTTACAGTGAGAATTTGTTGTTGCACTTGAATATCAGCATACCTCACTTACAGCCTAAGATTACCTACAAAAGGTTATGGTTGAAATAATGACCGCTGACTGAGTGAATATCTGTGATAACCATCGAGCGATCAGATATTCACGAGGTCGAGGTTATTATTCCACATACACCACATGGTTATTGTTAAACTGTTTTCCATTTTTAATGAAAATATCAGTTCAAAAGTGACAATGGTGTCTAGCATGGTTAACTTCCACTCCTGAGGAATTGATCGATTTCACTTTAACACTGCGTGTATTTCACGTGCAGTTGGAGATAATACTGGCAAAATTGTCGGTAAAACAATTCTAAGCCGTTTACCAACTGTTTATTTTCATTCTTTTCCCGAGCTATTAACCTTAAAATGTCACACTGAACTGAACTATAATTTAATTATTTTGATACAAATTTTAAACGCACGTCAATGAAATTTTGTTTGGTAGCAAATGATGTAAAATGTAATAATCCGTCACTAGTCAAAAACTGTGTGGCTGCACGGACGTCGTCTATTTCATCTTGTGATGCACGGACTTTGTATGACACGTTGCTGTGCAACTCCTCAAAGTTCATATGCAGCACACAACTTAAAGCACATGGTTTCAAGAAGGTTGGGACAATGGAGTGCTCTCCGCGGCCGGTGTCAAACAGATATATTTGCCGGTGTTTCGAGGTCTTTCCCGGGGGCAATTAAGGTGAGATTGATCGCAAAGTATACTTTATTTGTTGTTTAATGTAATAGACTTGGAAATATGTTTAAAGCATTTACAAGGAATCAAAAGAAGCGTGTACGCATTTTCTGCTTTAGAAATGCTTCTTAGTATTGTAATATGTATATAAAATGCATAAACATTTGGGTATTAGCTAGATTTCTGACTTTGAGTTTGGTATGTTATTATCTTCAATAAATTTCGTGTGAACGTTGAAACTATCAATCGTCCATTAAACAATAAGATACTAAATTATTCAAAAGTCGATGTTAGAAATGACAGTTCCAAACTTAAGTTACTATTTCGGGGAAAGCGTGATGATATGAACTATGTATGTATGTAAATGGAAATGTGTTTTTGTCAGCACTTGAAATCAGACTGTTAGTAGCGTTAAACCTTTGAATGTTTCAGGAACTACGCATGGATGATAGCAGGACAGTTGAATGTTTGCTGAAACTGAAGTAGACTTTCTTGTGCATTGTTTCAAAAGGACCATTTCAAATGCATGTGACCTCTGGATAACTGACTTCCTATTAAGGATTTGGAACATTAATTGAAGAGAACACTAGCATAAATACTGAGGGCCAACGGGATTGTGTGTGGGAGTGTTCGAAAAATGTAAATATTTGCATGTTTCAAGGAAACCAAATGGCAAGAATTGAAAGCGGTATGAACATGTAAAGTTCTCTGTAATAAAGAGTATTTTTTCTGTCTTTTGTCTTTTATCATTGTTCTTGTGGCCTTTGATATTCTTTAGAATGGCATATTAAACTAAAGACATAATATATGTGAATGCACAGGTGAAAATCACAAAAAATCCTAAAAAATACCAAAAGTCACAATTAGAGGCGAAGAGTCATTTAGACCCGTAAGCCGAGGGTAAGTTTTTTTCGAGGTGCGATACGGTGAAGATGGCGAGGCGTAGCCGAGACATGTTCACCGTATCGAACCGAGAGGTCGGTTATCAAGAGGTTGGTTATCAGATAACCATCCTCGTGATAACCAACCTCCAGGTTGATCTGAGGACAGTTATCATATTGACCCGATCACCGCACCACGTGGTGTATTAAGAAGTATGCCAATCCCTACTCTTTCACAGCATTCACAAAATCCCTAACGTACAATTATTAATCCATATCAGTAAGTTGAGATGTTATAAAACAGACATACAGGAAAATGTTGCAGGAAAAGCCTTTATCACTAACTTCTATTCTAATGTATTGCAGTGAAGCCTGCAAGTATTGCCAAAGGCTGGTTCTAGATCTCCATGGGTGTGACTGCCCTGATTTGTACAGTGTTGGCATTGCCACAAACTTTCCTTCAAGAGAAACTCTCTTCAGCACTTTGACGTTCACTGAATAGGTTTGATAAATTGATAGGATTCAAGTTTGTCATAGTTTTTAACCAGGTGTTCATGAAACTTACCATCACAACAGCAGTGTTCTGCATGAACTGGTATCAGGAACTGCAAACACTAGTGTTGTTGAAGGATCACTGGCATCATGATGGAGTTTGGAAGGTTGATTCCTGTAATGTATATAGAGAAAAATAGAGCCATGTGCTCTGTAGCTCATCAGGCTTTACATTTGATTTCACTCTAGGGTCTGGCCAATGTGGTGCCCCCTTGCCATGGGGCCACCAAAGCTACAAATTATAATCCTCACTAGATAAGGAGTTTGTACACAAAGTTTCAGCTTTCTAGGCCTTCTGCTTCTGGAGAAGAAGATGAAAATAGGTTTTTAGGGCATGGTCCCTTCGATTCTTAGAAAGAATTGGGGTCACAGGGTCACAAAAGTTACAAATCAGAATCCCTACATGCCAAGGCACCTGCACTCAAAAATATCAGCTCTCTAAGAGTCATTGGTTCTTGAGGAGAAGACAAACATAGGTTTTAAGGGCGTGGCCCCTGTAGCCCTTAATTGGGGTCACAGGGTCACCAAAGTTATAAATCAGAATCCCCACATGCCAAGGCACCTGCACACAAAATATCAGCTCTCTAGAGTCATTGGTTCTGGAGAAGAAGACGAACATATGTTTTAAGGGCGTGGCCCCTGTGGCCCTTAATTTGGGCCACAGGGTCACAAAAGTTACAAATTAGAATCCCCACATGCCAAGGCACCTGCACACAAAATATCAGCTCTCTAGAGTCATTGGTTCTGGAGAAGAAGACGAACATAGGTTTTAAGGGCGTGGCCCCTGTGGCCCTTAATTGGGGTCACAGGGACACCAAAGTTACAAATTAAAATCCCCATATGCCAAGGTGCCTGTACATAAAATTTCAGCTCTCTGGGGCTTCTGCTTCTGGAGAAGAAGACGAACATAGGTTTTAAGGACGTGGCCCCTATGGCCCTTAATTGGGGTCGCAGGGTCACAAAAGTTACAAATTAGAATCCCCACATGCCAAGATACCTTCACACAAAATATCAGCTCTCTAGAGTCATTGGTTCTGGAGAAGAAGATGAAAATAAGTTTTAAGGGCGTGGCCCCTGTGCCCCTTAATTAACCTATCGCCACCTGTCAATCAAATTTATTTTCCGACCAATCATAGAGCGTTATATATTCACTGCGCCATTGGCCACGTGTTTTACTTCCTTGTTTGATTTCATCTGCATCCGAAGTCAGGATATGCCTCATGAACTCGTAAAGTGTGCAGCTGGTTTCTAAGTGAGTACCGTCTTGATACGCAGACAAATATTATAACATGTGTCATCTTCGGAGGAGGTTGCGTCATTTAGTGCAAATAGACGTTGAAACGGGAAAATTCGAAGCGGTGACGAACCAGGAATTAATTTCTATTATTATTCAACATATACATCTGAATAAAATATGAACAAAAGGTATCAAAAGTATTTATAATTGTTGCTGTTAATTCATTTTGGGGCATTTTGTAGATTTATTTTCCCCTCTCTGATTTCGTGGTTTGAATGCATTGAAGGCATTATAACAACTATAAAGACATATGGGCCTACCTAACTGATTTCAAGCAACTTTATTTGGTTATTTGTAAACCGTTTGATAACCTTCGTTGATATATTTATCAGACATTTTGAATTTCATATTTTGTTTTTACAACATTTGCCCCGATACACATGAAAGTATCGCTAAAAACTAAAAAATTAAATGATTAAATTTATCAATAAAAAATATGAATTAGGTCATACTCATTTCACATTTAAAACAATTGCTCATTTTACAACTTAAGATTTATATAAAATAATCAAATAGAAAATTAATCTGAATTCAACAATAAAGTACATTTGTAAAAAATATAAATTTGTAATCATCATTATAATATTACTTTGAATAGTTTGATATTATTTTTTACATTTATGTTGTTTGTAACACATGGACAAACAGTTTTAATATATAAAACAAATCATGTAAACTCTTATGATATTATCAAATTAGAAAGAATCATAGATATATGTTGATTAATATTTTGGATAATATATCCACATACTATTTATTAATAATTTAACAAAACCTCAAATGTTAGTCAAGTTATTCACTTGAAATATAATAAATGTTTAACCATTAGAATGCTTATTATTCAATAAGTCTTCAAATATGTTTTTTAATTAAGTGTTTTATGTTCCACAACTATTATAAATAAAATTGCCTTGAAACAATATTCAAGTCAATACTGATGCTGACTATTGACATTTATAAATCTTAGAATTTGCAGCTAATCCCTCTCACTGACAAGTGTTCATATTTTCTAGAGGGAAAAATCAATTATAAATTTGATATTTCTGGATATTATTGGGGATAGTATTGGCATTCTTACAATTGCTTTGGAAAGGTAGGGCAATGGGCCATTTTGCAAAATTCATAACAAAAACTGGACCATTAAAATGTTGAGGCTTACAATTGATATATGGGAAATTGTCAATTTGATATGCAGAAAAAATATTAAAAGCCTGTAAAAGCTGTCTTTCCCAATGCCTGGTCATTCTTTTGCAAACCATGTTTTTCAGTTGTCATAGTACATGATTGCAGTTTGATATTGAATTTACTAACATCTATTGACAAAGCAGAATAGTTCTACTTTTAGAGCAATTTTGATTTCATCTTTATGTTTTATAGCTTACAAAGATTTAATATACTCCCTTACCAATTTCCAATAATTTTGACATCTGATCTCAATACTTGGCAAATATCCATGATCTTAAGTGAATAATTGATAAAAAGTCGATATAGTAAATATTTGAGTTTGAAAAATGCAAATAAATTTTACATAAGATTAAAAGAAGATTCAAAACTGAACATTGTAAGGGGTATTTCCTTTAATTTAAATTTATTTAAGAATAATAAGAACAGAAAAGTGTTTAAAGTATTTACACCAGTCCATAGCAATGGCAATAATGAAATATTTAAGAATTTTATTTTAGTTTTCTTGTTTCTGAAAATCATTATCATGGAAGGTCCTATCGTGCTCCTGAAGTTATTAGATGTTTGGTCGGTATAAATTATTCCTGAATAAATGGTAATTGGTATACATTGGCTATATATTTATACACTACGGATTTTGACAATTTCCTAACAATTTATATATAAATATTCTTTTTCAAAACACAATATGTACTGTTGATATATATTCAAAGCGAAAATTCACAGAAACCCACGTTTTGCCTACATTTTATTTACGAAAGGGCTATGGGTTTCCTGTGATCTCTACTGTACTGTATGTTTTGTTTGTTATTTTTCACAGCAGAAATCGCAGGGCGGGGAACTATATATTTAAGATTAATTTACGAAAGGGTAAAGGTCTAGTACACCAAAACATATGAGTAATTCTATATTTATATGTTCAGAAATGACCTATTTCCTTATAAATCTTTGCAATCCCCTATGTCCGTCATACCACATAATCGGCACTTCCGCATTCGTTTTCTGTTGCACATGAAATAAATATTCGTCAATTGTGTTTGAAATTTGTTGAAATTAGGATAATAAACAGTACAGAAACAATATCCATTGATCGTTTTGTTTAACATTACAAAATAAGGCAGTTAAAACACACAGAATATCAATGTCCGTAACGCTCATGTCAATGACAACGTGCGTTTGTTTGTCGGACATAACATGAGTTACCTTCCTTGATTTCAAGGGGCGTGGTTATCTCTCGTCTGGCGATAGGTTAATTGGGGTCACAGGGTCACCAAAGTTACAAATCAGAATCCCCACATGCCAAGGTTACGTACCTGTATACACAATTTCAGCTCTCTAGGGTATATGGTTTTTGAGGAGAAGTCGAAAGTGTCAAAAGTTTACGGAGGACGGACGGAGGACGGACGGAGGACGGACGGAGGACGGACGGAGGACGGACGACGGGCCATGCCATAAGCCCATCTGGCCTTTCAGGCCTGATGAGCTAAAAAGGGTCAAAAATTTATGTTCAAACTTCAGCCTTTATTTTACAACCATGTTATTATGAAAATTTGAGATTCTCACTTGCAAATACATGTATGTTAAAGATGCTGTATCATACTTGCAAGCGGTTCAGGATGAAAATTAGCTATTGAGAAATGAAATACATCACTTTGTAGAACAATCTTTCGTCGAAATTTTGCTATCATATTTAGATTGTTTAATCAACAATAACATACTTATTTCGACGCTTCAAGCACAGTACCCCTCGTAGAAAGGGCATGTCATTTAATGAACCCGCTTTCGGTGACGTAATCATTATGCTTGTAGGATTTACACCGTTAATTGCGTTCGATGGGTATCAACTTTGACAGCAATGAATACCTAATTCGGAGAAAAAGAATATAAAATCTAATTGAGTATGACAAAGTCGGTTTTCAAGCGCACATTTAGAAACCGGAAGTTGTGAAATGGCCACACTTGATTCGCCATAATGTTGACTGCCTTTTCGGTATTTTTTGGTAAATTATCTCCTATTTGATGAATTTTGGTCCGATTTTCTCAAGGTTGGTCGCAAAAGTTTTCTAAAAATACAACGTATACATTAAAAATACTTTTTAAATTATTGCAAGTATGATATAGCATCTTTAACAAAAATTGTTTGAAGGTTTTCAGGGAAAACACCTTCACACTCATATTTATGTGAAAACAGAACTTCTGGTTCTTTAGCTCATCAATCTTTGTTTGGAATACTTTTTTGAAATTATGTAATTATTATCTCTTTCCAAACATGCAACTATATTATGTAATTATTTATTTTTTCCAAACATGAAACTAAATTCTATTAAAGGTAGATCATCATCATAGAGATGGGATAATACATTATAGCTAGAGAGGAACTCAAAATAATAAACAACATCCAGTTTGATATAGAGGGTTTGGTATTCAACAATCAAAAACAAGAAATATTGGTAAACTGGACTTTGTTTGATTTTTTCTTTTCTATCACTCACTGATTTCAACAAGAGCCATCAGGAGAGATGGCTTATCCCCCGGCTCGACTGAAGTTGTATGATGAGCATGTATAAGCATATATTTTGTGATGTACTGATTGTGAGAATAATGTTGTATGCATACATGCAGCTAATTTTGTTTGACTTTGACTATCATAAGACTATGATAATTGATAAACCACATCTAGGTCTTTAGTAAATGCTTATATATATATGTTATGCCATTTTCAAGTGAGACAGTTCAGAAATTAATGGTAATGTTGAACGCAGAATGTCAGTGGGTATAAGTAACTCCCTGCAATTCAGCTAAACTGAGGGGGGTGGTGAGAAGAGTTAATGTCATTCCGCACAAAAGACTGTTACTGCATTCTTTATGATCACATAAATAATATTAGCCCGGCGCACTACAAAAGTTTAAATAATCTCCTTTGTTTTGGGGAAATATAAAATCTTTGGTCATGAAAATAGTGGCGCCTTGAAAATGTGAAAATAGAGCCATTGGCTCTGTAGCTCATTCGGCATCATATCAAGTTTGCTTTATACAGGCCAGATGAGCTAAAAATGAAACTGATGTTACCTATTGCAAGAAAACCTATAAAAAAATTACAAAACAAATGTAACGATTTCGGAATAAATTTCCTTACCCAAATGATTTATTATTATTCAACACTCTCTAGATCGCCAATATCAGACAGTGAAAGAAGTCCACACTAAAATATCCAAGAATAAATAAATTTGCCATAGACTGTCATCTAATGGAGAAAAATAGGTTTTTAAGATTGTGACCCCTGTGACCCTAATTGGGGTCATGGGGTCACGAAACCTACAGTTTAGAATCCCAATTGGCCAAGGAGTCTGCACATATAATTTCAGCTCTCTAGACCTTTTGGAACTTGAGAAGAAAATGCAAATAGTTTTTTAAGGTTATGAGCCCTGTGACCCTATTTGGGGTCACAGGGTCAACAAAGTTACAAATAAGAATCCCCATTGTTCAAGGAGTCTGCACATATCAAGATTTACTCTCTACTCCTTTTGGAACTGGAGAAGAAGATGAGAATTGTTTTTTAAGGTTGTGACCCCTGTGACCCTATTTGGGGTCATGGGGTCACGAAATCTACAATTAAGAATCCCCATTTGCCAAGGAGTCTGCACATATCACTTTCAACTCTCTAGTCCTTTTAGAACTGGAGAAGAAGATGAAAATAGGTTTTTAAGGTTGTGACCCCTGTGACCCTATTTGGGGTCATGGGGTTACGAAATCTACAATTTAGAATCCCCATTGGCCAAGGAGTCTGCACATATCATTTTTAACTCTCTAGTCCTTTTAGAACTGGAGAAGAAGATGAAAAGAGATTTTTAAGGTTGTGACCCCTGTGATCCTATTTGGGGTCACAGGGTCCAAAAGTTACAAATTAGAATCCCCATTGTCCAAGGAGTTGCACATATCATTTTTAACTCTCTCAGAGGCCGAGATAAGCTGCGTATCAGCGGGAATTACGCTTTGATTTCAAATGCAAACGCTAATAAATAAAAGTGAAGCGTACCAAATACGCTTGAATATTTACTGATACACATGGTTTGATGTTATAGATACGTACTCAAATATAATTTTAAATCCCGTGCATACTGTATCCTTGCGGGTATAAGATCAGGGGGCCCGGCAACCAAATATCTTGAAAATAGGGGGGTGGGCTTTAAACCGCGAGTGACCCCAATTAAGAAAATCCTTCATGCGAGGTTCATTGAAAATTGACATCGATACTTTTGACTGTTGTTCTGGTCTTCTTAAAAATAAAATGACACTTTCCAGACGTATATTATTAAAAAGAATGATAAAAGAAATTGCAAATGCTAACTTTCATTGTTTGTTGTTTGTTTTAATCAGATTACATAATATTATTCTCATGAAAAACGAACGTGAATAATCAGTCGACAGTTTTTGCTGCATGTGTTTACGGGTAGAGAGATATTTGTTACAAGCCTTTTCATTGGCCCAGAAATGTAGGTCAACCAATCAGCAAGTCGATTTGAAAAAGATGTATGAAACTGAAACGTGGTTGTAAGAAATTCATGACAACATATTGTCGATACAATATCAAATGTCTAAATATTCAAATATTTGTTTAACATTTTCTATATATTACATTTTACAAAACAACATGCAGTTAATTGAAATATTTACGTATATAAAATTCGAAGAAAAACTTGCAAATATTATGATAATGAGCACGAAAGAATATTAATAATGTTATTTGTCGATTGAGATTCCAAGTGCAGTAAAACAACGTGCTTTCGCGAAAGTATATTTGACAAAGATAACTTTGAAATTTGATTAAATATGATAAATAAGTTTGGAAATATGCCATATTAAACATTTAGAATGGATAACAAGCCTTATAAAGCGATAGTTCTTGATTATATTTTGGGAATCAAATATTTAAAATCCCGATCGCTGATGCAAGTGAAGCCACATACATTGTGAAATTTAACAGTACGTTAGTGATGCATGAATATTCAAAAACAATAAATTGTTTTATTTAATTTAATTGACAATGTATATAGTCATTAAAAACAACAACAGGACAATGTATTTTTATTTTTCAAGTAATGACATCGATGTAAACTTGTGCATTTTGCTTCCGGTGTAAACATCGCTAACTCTGTATATTTTGTAATATTTCTTTATTCATTTGATTCAACTTCATACAAAATGGCAATAAGTGAAATTTCATTTCTAATAATCAGGAGTGAAGATAAATCTGCTTCCAGTACTCACATTTGCAAAAAACAATGAGTAACACTTTCTTAGAGAAACGTGCCGAAAAGAGAAATACCCACATCCATTTAAACCAATGAGTAAAGTACTCAACTGGTTAAAACCTTATCTAGAGCCCTGCTCTCTAGTCCTTTTAGAACTGGAGAAGAAGATGAAAATAGGTTTCTAAAGTTGTGACCCCTGTGACCCTATTTGGGGTCACAGGGTCACCAAAGTTACAAATTAGAATCTCCATATGCTAAGGTACCTGTACACACAATTACAGCTCTCTAATGTGTATGGTTCATGAGAAGTCAAAAGTGTCAAAGTTTAAGGACGGACGGACGCCGGACGACGGGCCATGCCATAAGCCCATCTGGACTTTTAGTCCTGATGAGCTAAAAACTGAAGAAGTTTAAATTTCTGAAAGGCAAATCTACATATTCTGACTAATCCACATACCGTATTCGTCCTAATAAGCGCCCCGTGCGCTTAGCTTGCAAAAAACCAAAGGGGGCGCTTATTAGGATACCCCAGAAAGGGGGGGCTCTTATTAGGAATACGTTATAGACAAGCGAAACTAGCACTTGTCAGGATTCTGAACGAGAATGAAAGTGATCGATCATGGAAATTCAGTGCAACTACACATTCACAGGCCATTTTACGTATGAAGGGGAGGGGGGGCGCTAGGTTATATGGAAATTTGTAATAGGGGGCGCTTATTAGGGAGGGGGCGCTTATTAGGACGAATACGGTACCAAGTGTCATTGAGCAAGGCCTACGATTTTTGAGTTCTGCTCAAAATGACTATGGATTGGACAGACAGGACAATGAATATTCATGGGAGAAATTTTTTTAATTTATTAAACAGTGATATCATCACAAGTGAGTAAGAAAAGGGAGTATTGCTTTACATTATCACAATTTGTTACCATACTCTTTCATATTGGATCCACACCTCATAGAAGTACCTTACAGTTTATAGCTCCAAATAAGAACTGAGAATCCAAATATCCTTTGTAAATTCCCCACCCCCTTTGACCAAGTTTACTGCAAGTCTTTGAATGGCATTAAGATGTTGAACATGACAGAAGCAAGAATATTTCTGGACAACTACTTCTTTATTGCAAAAATAGTTGTCTGCAGTTTCTAATGATGATTCTGGTGTTTGAAAGAAGGGAGTCACAAGCATCGAACAATCTTGAAAAATCTTGAACTTCTTCGGTACAATGTGCTTCTCTTCAAACCTTTAGGTTTTTAGCTCATCCGGCCTGATGGGCTTTTGCCATGGCATGGCATGGTGTCCAGTGTCCGTCCCAGCTTAAACTGTATGCATTTTCGACTTCTTCTCTTGACGCACAAGGCCTAGAAAGCTGAAACCTTGTTTAGAGACCCCTCAAGTCTAGTGAGGATTATGATTTACAGTTTTGGTGACCCCATGGTCCCTAAACAGGGCTTGGTGAACCTTTGCATCATAAAGCTTAAATTATCAACTGCAGATTTGGTAACCTTCTTATTCAAAGTTTGACATATGTTTGAATGTTTGAGCAAATTCCTTTTCTGATTTGATAACTGGCATCTGAAGTCATATTGCCTATATACTTAATTTTCGAATTACTTATCCTGTAGCACATACAAAGTGGCGAACCACATTGCGAACACCCTAAAGCAAAATCAAATATGAAGCCTGATGAGCTACAGACCCAGCAGGCATTTTAACGTTGAACCAACGTTGAAATAACGTCGTTTACCAACGTTGAATTGACGTCGAATTTTGATTGGATTTGAAATTTGCCGCGACGTCGAAATCTAACGTTGTTTCAACGTAGAAACGACGATCATAAATACGACGTCGCAACAACGTTGGTATAACGTTGTCTCGACGTATATACAATATTGTATTAACGTCGAAACGACGTTTTATTGACATAATTATAACGCGACCTCAACGTCGATACACCGTTGATACGATGTTGCTTCAACGTTGGTTAAAAGTTGATCCCATTTCTAATAATGCTGAAAAGGTATGATGAGAGACGTTTTTCAATGTATATTACACTGCAGAGAATCATAGAGACCGGAATCGTATCATATAAAATAAGATATATCGTCGGGAATAGCTTTATCAATTCAACCAACAAATTAACAAGTAAAAAACAAACAGAGATAATGTTTACATAATTGTTTATTAATCGTTTATACATTTCTATCAAAAGCCGTCTTATCCTGTCTTCTTGTACATGTTTCTTCACAGCGTTGGTCATCAGCAAAGTTCTGTACAAAAGAAAGATAAAAAACAGATATAAATGAAGTGAAAAATCACTCACATAAATTGTATATGTCGATACCTTATCAAATATGTGCTAATAACTTGTCCCGTTCTTATGAATCCTGCCTTGAATGACTTTTGTGTGCATTGTAACTGATTTATTGTTTATTTGTTAACTTATTCAACATTTGAAACTGGTAAAATTAATACATGATGAAAGTTGAATGGCATTTACAACAGTATACACTATACATACCCGAGGGTAGTTTGACAGATCAACTCCCAGAAGCACGTGCATGTATCTTCTCTGCCTCGCCAGTCTCCAGCTCTCTCCTCCCTCTCAATCAGCAGACCCTGAGAAAAGTTTATATTGTTGTATTATATTTAAATATAAACAATATCTTCGGACTCTTCCTAACACATTTCCTTAAAACACTTCTTGATGCATGGATTGAGTCATTGGATAGCTTCAAACAAAACTGATATGGAACTGAAAAGTGTCAGTTAGGAATTTCCCTTAAAATTAATTTGTATATATACAGTATTACACATTATGATTATACAATGAATCGTACATGTAGGTTCAAGCCTAGGCTAAGTGAGTTGATATCAATCTTAGTCCTATTATATACTATAGTATAGTTATGCTAAACTGTCATGCATTAACATATTAGATTGTCACTGGTAATATTGTGCTTTGCAACTGCAGTGAAATAAATAATTGAAAACGAATTTCATCCATCAACAGTTCAGAAAGAAATATGTGGTATGCCATCATTCCGTCATACTTGAACATAATTATAGCATTAGTTTGATAAAGAAATATAAAGTTAACAATGAAAATAAAATTAATTTAATATAACTTGACCCCTCCTAGATAGTTCTTAAATACGGACGTATAATTTCTACTTTTGACAAATGATATTTCAGTTATTATCATTGAATACTAATTACATCTATAAGGCCTACTGTACATGTACATCATGTGCAAATGATATGCCATGTGGATCCTATTTGATGTCATTCATATGACGCAATGCGGAACAACACTATTACAACAACACTCACTTAAATAGCCATATATTTCTATGACTTGTCACTTAGTCATTCAAATAATTGATCAATATTATATAGTTTTATTGCTAATCTACTAGGTTTGAACACAACCCTTTTCGTGATGTTTTTCCTACAAACATAATAGGGGACAACGCTGATTATGATGCCGTCATTGCCACTCAATGATAACAATTCAACTGCTGTTTCATTTAAGCTGATGCTCAGAGTAAGACAATTATTAATCAAAAACAACAACGGAACTGTACAGTGAACGCTTTGAATCACATGAACTCGTAAACAGCTGATCGAAAACTATACGAGCTCCGTGCAACACCGGTTACGATATCAAGCACGTTATGCTATGCCACAACACTGTATGGAGTTCAACATGGTTGCGGACACAAGTCGAATGACAGCAGAAGTTTTGAAAACTATGACTTTCTTTTATCCGTGTGACTCACTTAACTAAACAAATGTTATTTTTCAAATAATAGTTTGATATCAGTGCTATAATAATATATAATCGTACTAGATCTACAGTTGCCTTGGCACAAGGCCTACATGTAAGTCAACGAGATGCGTTAAATTTTGACGTGACTAGTGTGATAACTTCAAGTTTATAAGTATTGGAATGACTACTTAAACTCAATGATGGAAAGTTTGTTAATAGAAGAAGGGAAATACTTACCATTTGAGAATAGTAGAGCGATGTCAGTCCACCCGAATCGTGATCCGATATAAGATTTAACCGAACGTTGATTTCCCCTTACAGTGACATCGACCGACAAACATGGCGACGAAAGTTCTAAGATTGTGACGTAATAGTTGAAACAGTGACGTCATCAGCATTTGTGCTGGCGCGAAAATGTGGTATGCTTGTTGGCGTTCAAAGTAACTTCGGAAATATAAGAAAAACTACTTTTTCATATGCATACGCCGTTTAGGGAAACAAATTATCGGCAAATATTGTTTATGAATAAAGTGCTCACGAATTCGTTCCTGGATTTTCAAGTGCTAGCCTATTCATGAAACATTGCTTTTAAAACGATATATTTATTCATTGATATAGATTTATGACTGTTTTACATAAATTAATGTATATTTTGCGTACTTTTTTTTACTGATTTCATATCTATACATTGCATTGTTAGTTAGTCCTTCCATAACGGGGCGCTCTTTACAAGTTTATAGGCGAATATCACACAATTTTAGAATTATTCGCGTTTTTAATGAATGATCAACTAACAAACGAAAATATTTAGTTTCACAAGAGACAAACCTATTTTCATCTGATATAATTCGTAGGTTGTAAAATCGGAACAACGTAAGGTCATTTATCAACATAAATCTCATAGACATAGACCTCGGAAAAAGCTACGTTGAAACGACGTTGTGTATCTTTTTTTCTCGACGTGGAAACAACGCCACCTTAACCGAAATAACCAACGTTGAAACAACGTTGTTCAGTCAACGTCGAAATTACCGACGTCGGGGCCACGTCGTTGTTTTCGACGTCGAAATGAGCGACGTTGTAACAACGTTGTTACATCAACGTCGAAATTAACAACGTCGAAGGAACGTTGTCTTTATCGACGTCGAAATTACTGACGTGGAAACAACGTCTTTTTTAAGTTGAACGACGTCGCGACCACATATCAATTAAAATCCAACGTCGATTCCACGTCGTGTGCCTGCTGGGGAGCAAATGGCTCTATTTTGAAAATTTATAAGACAACAATGTTAATACTTTAACTTTACAGACATGTCCCATTTTCAATTTGGTACTTGATGACATGTGCAGATGCTTTCTTATTAGAGGTGTAACGATACAGGAGGGTTGCGATACGATACGTATCCCGATATGGGGATCACGATACGATATATATCCTGATACATATAATCTCCTGACATAATGATCTTTTCATAAACTTTTGGTGTCAGTTAATCTTGATAAAGAATATACTTGAAGCTTTTTTTATTCTAAATTACCTATTTCCACACGAATGAGTGCCAGTCGGAGTGAAAAAACGCCTATAAGCCGAGCATGTCGTGTCTGAAATCGGCGATTAAAAATCAGGAAAAGGTCTAAAAAATCCACATATACTTCCTAAATATCCCCAAGTGCCCATTCTATCAAAAGCTTGAGGGGTCAAGAAAAAATGTTATCATTGAAACGAACTATCGGCAAAAAACGTGACCCCTCTTAAGAAACTATCATGTAATTTCTCCAGTTTACTCGACGTCAAGGGAAGTAACTCTGCGCGAAGCTCGTTATCGCGAAAGTGTAAACTGGTGTATTGGGATATTTCACCGTATTTGGCACAACAAGACTATTAACACAGTTTGTTTACAATATGGCGAAATTTCGAAAATTGCCGAATGTCAACCTGTAGAATTGTTATTAATCATGTCGATCAACTTCAATGAACTGTTGATTCAGAAACATTAAGTACTGAAAATAGATTATCAAAGGATACTTAGAGCTGTCATCGTGTTTAAAGTTTTTGGGAGTGCCTTGAAAAGTGCGTAATTCGTGCAATTACTCACCTTCGAACACTTGTCCGACCGGCGATTGTTTTTTTACCATGTAGTGAGCCTTTTCCACAAATTTAGCGATTGATAACGGGGGGTGCCCTTCACAGTATGGAATACTTATATCATGACAGGCAAGACGAGCGATATAATTATGTTACCGAATACCGACGCAGTACCAATCGATCTAAAACTATATGCAAACAATACATATTTAACTCAAACATAAATCAATAGATATACAAGAGGACATGTCTACATCGTTACATTCGTACTGTCTTTAAATCAAAAGGTCAAGTGAATAGATTGACCTACCAGTTTTCACTGTCAGCAGTTCCAAGCTCTGCACAGCGCCTACAACATTGATTCCACGAGCATTTCTACCCCTCTGTTGGAGAGTTCCAAAATTTGTCTCCTTTTACTTGACATCTTTTTCTACGACTACGGATAATCGGGTCGAGTATGAACATGTTTTACCATGTAATTTTGTATATAACATTTTAATTGAAATATTCAATTTTAACAAATAAAACATCGAAAAAAACGTGCTACTGCCCCTTTAGAGAATCAATGAATGTGCCGCTGCTATGGTATGGTATGGGTATATGGTATGGTATGGTATGGTATGGTATGGTATGGTATGGTATGGTATGGTATGGTATTTAGAGGTTATAACATGTCATTTTTCATATCATACCTCATATCAGCCCGAGACCCCCATATCAGCCCGAGGGCCGCAGGCCAGAGGGCTGATATGGGTCGAGGGCTGATATGAGGTATGATATGAAAAATGACATTTTGTAACCTTTTTATCATATATTAAACTTTTTTCTCTGGCAAAAGAATTATCTTTAAAATAATTATGGATAAAAAGTTTTGAAAAAGAAATAAAAAGTCATAAAAATAACAAAACAATCATTCATTACAAAGAGTTAATTTTCAGAAAAATATTGTGAGTAGCTCCACTCATTTACGTTACTAGAAAATTTAACCTTTTGGTGTTTGTAAACAATATCTACAGCTAAAAGCTTCAAAACATGTTTTTTTGTGATGCAAACGCAAAATATACTATCTATGTTGCCAATGACGTTACTCTGCAAAGGGAGATAACTCTAACCAAAAGTCCGCCCGGGCTGATATTGATATGGATTTGCGGACCGGTCTGATATGGCTGATATGGATTTGCGGACCGGGCGGCAATATGGGTGCTGTGTCCTTGCCTCTATCACACATGCAAAACACCCGATATTATTGTTAGATATATGATAAGGTATGGTATGGTATGGGTATGGTATGGTATGGTATGGTATGGTATGGTATGTGATTTGTTCCACCCATAAATGTATGCATGTGTGTATGTATACTTTAAACGTTTTCTTGGTATCAATGATAACAATATAGTAAAATATAGGTAATTCATATTTTTCAAAATGGGTAATTGTGCTTATCATTTCTTTCTAGTAAAAACTTGATTAAAACAATGGTTAATGGCATTATTTTAGCGGGCATGTATGCAGGAGAAGGGTTCGCTATATTTGTTTGCATCTGTAATTCTCTATTCATACACTCCAAAGTATGAGATATAGAGGATACTTAATGTTGTTTTCCAAATACCAGGTTTTTTTTCATCGAGTGTCATGGGTAAAGTTGATATTTCAGAGGATTATATGATTTTTTAATGAAATATGCACTCTTACCTATTTCTGTACGCATATAACCTTAACCCTCTTGCTCTGACAATACAGAATATACTTGAAAACATTTGACACTGCCTCTTGTTAATATGACTCCGTCCTGACACTTCTCATAAGAATACGCAATAATAATTTCCTTTTCGAAAATGTTTTGATATTTATGTGTAAGCATTGTACTGTCGGTAGTTTTCAATGAACTTTAGCGGGGTTTTTTTTATAAAAATATATGTAAAGAAAAAATTTCTTCACATTTTAGATGCAAACATAAACTGCACATATCCATCTCAAAAGGTATATTTAACTTATGTTAATGATTTCATGTCTCCAAATATAATCGAGGAGTGTATCGTTTCTCTTTATATAAGTGTGCGTTGCTGCTTTTAAGAAAATATTAAGAATATATCCATTAATTTTTGGTAATATTCCCTTTCAATTCCAATGTTGAATATTTGAGATACTTAAACGTGATAAAAAATATTTTAAAACCCTTGAAAATAAGCAAATTGAAATTGAATGTAATGCAATGCAAACGATACGTCAACTTTAAAAAAAAAACCTTCAATAACTATATCCGGTATACATTTTAATTCAACTGTCTTCTTAATAATGCTACATATGCCTTATATAAACTCAAAATGATTCCCATTTAAGAGTTTCTAAGTTTGCCCTGTATTTTGTACATGAAATGTTATCAGTGTTATTTCTTTTGATAAGTAAATTCCATATATAAACACAAACATTAATACATAAACAACAATCTAGTAATCTATCCATACTTCTTAAAACACATAGAATGATATTTAAAAACAATTATTATGTAAATCCAAGATATGATAAGTTACAATTGTTACTAGGAACCTTGCTAAAAGAGATATTCCGAAACAAGGAAATAAGCATATCCATTTCAATTATATGTTATACTTTCAAAACCTAATTATCCAACGTACATAATATGCACAGCCAATATGTCGTATATGTTATGAAAAATCTTTTATGTTCTACGGTGAGTGCCTGTTATGACTTAAAGATTGACAATCTTATCGCTTGCTAATTAAACATTGCTCATATTTAGTTTATAAATATTGAGAGGTCTTTAAAACCGAATCTATGAACGGCATTCTGTAAGTCATTATACATCTACAAAGAGACAATTCTAGAACAACAATGTGTGTAAAAAATAAAATGCATTCTTTATATCCTTTATTAATATACAGTAAGTTTATATAAATTACCTATATAGTTAAGTAAATATCTGTTAGTTTGTGGAATTTGCTTATTCATTTTCTTTATAAATACGTTTCCATAAAGATGAATTTCAATTGATAGGCGATAAGCAGTTTCATTATCCTGTATGCGAATCTTCGATTATGTAAAAAAATCATTGAAAGCCTCGTCTTCGATCTATATAACTCTTTCGCTTTATCGCTCTTTCGCTTCATCGCTCTTTCGCTTTGTCGGTAAGATATATCGCTTTGTAGATCTATCGCTCTTTCGCTTTGTCGTGCTACTATATCGCTTTGTCGTCTGCAATTTCGCTTTGTCGTTCGGCCATATCGCTTTGTCGTTCGGCCATATCGCTTTGTCGTCCGGCCATATCGCTTTGCCGATTGAACATTTCGCTTTGTCGTTCGGCCATTTCGCTTTATCGTTCGGTCATATCGCTTTGTCTTTCGGCCATTTCGCTTTGTCGTTCGTTAGTATCGCTTTCTCGCTTTATCGCGTTAATATGAAAGGGCGAAAGAGCGATGTCCCGTTTCGGCCATCATACTCATAAGTCATCAGCATTCTATGGTTAACCCAGTATTTTGTAAATGTTAGTTTAAAATCATATCACATCTGAATCTTTTAAATGGACAGTCCTATCTGGGTATTTTTGAGGAAATGAAATTCAAGAAGACGCAGGGATGCATTCTATTCTTTGTCAACTTGTTCAATCTAGACTACCAAATTGATACCACCATTAAAAAAATTGAAAATATGTTTGAAATAATCATGTCATAATCATCTGTAAGTATAAACAGGGAAGTACTCTTGAATTTTGTTTCCACAAAAATACCCCGATAGGACTGTCCCTTTAAAGGGGCAGTAGCACGTTTTTAGTGAGAATATAAGGTGATGTCAGGAAAATGAAAATAAATGGTTCCAATTGAAAGACAATGTATTTAAACTAAATGAAGCAGTAATAATTCAACTATATAACGTAAAGTTTAGCCATGCGACTCCTTTTTCTTACATAAACTGAATTAAGGGTGTTCCCAAATAAGTCCGTCGATGGATTTTTATGTGAATCCTCATACTTTGTCCTCTGACTATGGGTGATTGACTTGTGTAATCAGATTGTTGACACTGTCAATATAATAGATTTAGTATTAACAATTATAAGTGAAATATTTGAAATATAAAATTAGCAAAAAACGTGCTGCTGCCCCTTTAAGGATAATTTATCTGCAAAAAATCATAGTTCAACTCCCCCATATATAGTCGTGTCACAGCTGCCAGGCGGATAAGGTCAACAGGTGGATAGACTTGTCTATTCTATAAGTTACCACGCGTATTTCGTCTATTAATAATTATTTGGTTTTACCACTAAACATCTTCACGAGGTTAACCTAATGATTCCTTTAAAAGCGCTTTAAGGAAGACGATGTCTGTACATGGAATGGAATGTTTGCTAATATGGAGAAGTCACGGTTCCCTTTCATAGTCTGTTTGAACTATGGTTGATGTCCTGGGTGATCGACAATGGCTCATCATATCATATATCAGCGTATACTGGGGGATCGTGGCTAGACCAGTTCTGGCTATACATATATAGAGTTTATAATGCCGAGGAATATCTGGATGACAACTTCTTTGTTCATTGTATGCGACGTTTCGACACAGATGTGTCGTTGTCAAGCAGAGGAAGAGTAATGAAGTAGGGGCATATATATAAGTAAATAGTAAAAATACACAGTAACAACAACTTAATGAAGAGAGTAAATGTAATTAAACAGGGATGAGTGGTAGGAAACCAGTAATGTGCAATGCAGTGCGTTAACATTTAATTGATAGAGGCCAGTGATGTACATGAGTGATTACAGTTAATCAATTAAGGAGAAGATCATAGGCTGATGTAGTAACCTGTGTCGAAACGTCGCATACAATGAACAAAGAAGTTGTCATCCATATATTCCTCAGCATTATTGTCATTCCAACTTCCAACTAAAATGCCTCTCAAAGAAGTTATATATAGAGTTGATGCATATCACGTCATAGTACTTGTTTAATACGACGAATACCACAGTTTTAGTTCATTATTTCTACATGTACAATTGGTATGAATTTTTTTAATAGTAATTTCAAACACCTCTGTTGTTATGAATATCTAATAGTTGAGTTTCTTTCTACATGTATAGTTTACTTATATTGTAGGAGGTCAAAAGAATATTATTTGATATATTTTAATTCCTGATCGTCGTTATTTGTTTTTTTTTGTCTTAGAGTGCCAACATCATACACGTTGATATTTTGACAAATCCATTATTCTAATAATCATAATGCTTGAACCCCACAGTCTGTGTAACATTTGAGATTTATTTTTTTGCCTTTACACATCAATAGTTACACACTATTTGATACAGAAGTACACTGTATTTCCAGGAATGGCGCCTGTGAGAGGAATTACTGCGCCATATACATGCACCGGGTACATCTCAATAGGATAACAAGAAAGGTTTATTGTTGAATAGTGAGATGTAAAGGAGACCATTTAGTTGCAAAGGGTTTGTTTTCTTTTTTGTATTATATTCTCAATTCCTGGACCTTTGAAATCCCTACTGACAGGATATTGCCAATTGCGCGCAATCCACGATGTATTTTCTCTTCTTCATTGTTCCTTCTCTCCATGGTGAATATAACGTTTGAATATTTGTTTGTTCGTGAATAGTATATTCAGCATACAGATTAATGATGTTAAAATGTGATTGAAGTGTTGTGTAATTAAGATATCCGAATGTGGGATTTGGAGTAATATCGTGAAACCTAGATGACGCTCAGTCACTGATTTTATTTGTGAAATCGTGTTTGAAGTATTCAGTCTATATTTCATAAAAAGAAACTGCAACAGCAATTTCTAAAAATAATCTTTACCTTCGTCGTGCGTATAGCTAAAATTTTATTTGAATATATTGCGTCATCTTGTTATTTATTTTACACACTTGTCAAACTCTTTTTCGTAATGGTGTTGAACGTGTATCTAATGGATATTATTGTATTTTTAAGGAAAATCACCTGGGACAGGCACTTACATTGTACATGACATCTGGAAAAGTGGGTTATTATCAACCTATCCGACAGGTACAGACATCGCACAGTATCTCACAGTACACTTGCTGTTATTAATTCTAAGGTATTGAAATAGTCTTCAAACGAAGAAATACTAATTTCAAAATATATTCTAAATTATATTTTGTTCTTTTAACTTCAAGTAACTTGGGGTAGTTTGATTGAAATAGATGTTAAACACAAGCGGCCGAAAAGTGTTTCTCAAATATGATTAGCCCTATGTACATCTTATAGCTCTGTCGTCTGTTGGTCAATTATTTGCAAATAAAAGTGCGGTACCTGCACTTTCAGACACTATTCCTTTTACCATTGAGGAATAAACCAGAATTATTTACAATGTTAATAACAATGTCAGTTTGCATCTTCGCATCAATAGAGTGTCTTAACAATCAAAAACAAGATTTTTTTATAATATATTTTAGTTGCAAAGACATATTTATTCACTACACGTATTAAAAGCAAAGCGTATCGTATGATATTTTACAACTTGAATCAAGGGATAGCAACAACGTAAGTTGTAATGATCGATAGAAGACCCAAACACAAGTTAAATTTTTTTTTATAAAGAGTAAATTCATGAATATTACAAGTCAAAGCCGACAACATCAATATACGAGGCAGTTCACAATGAAATAAATAGTATTGTCAAAAGCTTTTCGATAGTTAGTTCACGTGAGAACTGCAATCATGAAAACTTGGTTCAAGGCAGAGTATGTTGTTAATAATGAAGAACAAATGTGCAACGTCCATGGGGCATAATAAGAAAGTGTACTAAAAGAGAAATAGATGTCCAATTATGCAGGTGCGTGTTCCTAGGATCCTCCTTACCACACGTACTCTGTGTCAGATAAGGGTGCCTAGATGTTCCAAGGCAGGGTATGCACGCTGTCAATATCCAAGGAAGAATTGAAAACAGTGAAGCAATATACAACGCTGCATACCTGGCGTCCACATCTTCAGGAGACGACGCAGTTCTTCTTGCGCCTGCGTCTACGTCTCCTCGCCTCCGCCTGTTGTCGCTGCTGCTCTAGAGCTCTCTGCTGCTCCGCCAGACGGATCTCCTCCTGTTTGTTGCGCTCCTCCTGGGCTCTTCTCTCCGCCTCAATGGCCGCCATCCTCCGGGCATGTTCCGCCGCCTCCCTCTTCCGCCTTTCCTCCGCTCGCCGGTTCATCTCCTGTTCTCTGGCAATCCGTTCGTTCTCGATTATCAGAGCGAACTGGCGAACCTCCTCCTCTTTCTGTCTGACCGACGCGTCTAGTTTGTTCTTGAGGGACTTCATGGCGGCACTTCTATCAGCCTCGCTCACACAAGCCTGGTTCAACAGGTTCTTCTCCCATTTGTCCCGGTCTGCGTTCAGTTGGGCGCGCTTCTGCTTGGCTTGAGTCACCTTGCCGTTCAGCTCGTTCACCTTATCTGAGAACTGAACGCTGTGCTGCTGTCCAATTCTTTGAAGGTTGGACAGCTCCTGGGAGAGCTTCTGGAGCTGCTGGTCTTGTTCGCTCATCATCTTGCTGTACTTGGCTTTGATTGTCTGATCTATATCATCTCTTTGTCGTTTGAGCGCTTTGCGCTTTCTTTCCCTTTCAGCTTCTTCTTTTCGTTTGATTTCCTCCTGAGCTTCGCGGAATCGTTGCGTGGTGTAATAAGTCCCCTTATTGGCGCGGACAAGCTGTTCCACCTTGTTGAGAAGGTTCTGAGCGAACTTCTCCTTATGTCCCGCTGATGCCCGGTTGTTTACGGTGAGGTACCGGTTGTTTACTTGATTCAGAATCTGCTTCAGTGCGACCGGACTGTCTGCCAAGAACTTGTCAACATCAACATTCCCCTCCTCTAGATCGTCCTGTCCAGTGAAGACGATCAGCATGTTCTTGACCATGTCCGCCCCGAACCAGGTTTTGATCTGATCCACCGTGGAACCGTCTTCCTCCGTGAAGCGACCTACCCTGATGACGAGGATGATGGCATGAGGACCAGGAGCCGACATCTCAACACACTGGGTGATCTTGGTCCTGATCTCGTTGTCCACCTGTGTATCGAAGAAGCCTGGTGTGTCCACCACCTGCACAGTCCGTCCTGCCCTGGTCGTCATCTCCTCACGGCACTCCTTGGTGATGGACGAGGCTCCTAATGACGCCTTCATCACATTCCTGCCAAGCATGTCGAGCTCTTCCCCACCCCGGTCTTACCGATCAGCACGATCCGCCTGTCTGCCTTGCAGTAGTTCCCTGACCGGATCAACTTCTCTAAGGAGTCTGCAAGTGTAAGGTACTGTGTGAGTGTATGACGTTATGTTCTAAATGGACCTGCGGCGTCTAGTCCGCCTTTTGTTTCATCTCAATCGACCTTTAAATCTGGGAGAACATTGATCAAAATCTTTAATTACTAGACTATGGTAAATACTTAGTACAGAAAGGCACTTGTGTCGTTAACATAGTATGACATGGACAGTCATATAGTTATATACTAGCCTCTATGTATGAGCGTTTGTGTCATACAGTACACATTTTGTATTTAGTAGAAAGACCAGAGGCCCCTGTATGAATCACGCACCATTATAAGGCAGCTGGTCATTCTTATACATAGTACATCTCTAGTGAACTAAGCCATATTATAGACTGCGACTATAATGGATATTTTGGATGGAAGTGATACTAATATACAAGATAACGTGACAGGAGGGCCTTGATGTTCGAATTTTCCGAGTGTCGTACATTATCTAGGTAATGGGCAGGGATATATTTAAGCTATTTTTGTATAATGTCTTCTTGGTTTAAATAACTTGAAGATACTATAGAATCATCCGGTTTCCTTCATCGACTCACATATACTTTTATAATATGTCCAATAAACAACGTATTGACTACCTTTTTATCAACGAAAATCAACATTAGCTTCATATCATCATTTGAACCTATGCCCTAACATTGCGTTCCAGAGGGACAAAATATGTCTCTATCCTTAAAGATCTCAACTGATTTTGATTTTCTTTGCCTCTAATCATTAATTGATCAGAGCTAACAATTTACGATTTAACGCGTTTGTAAACTTAATGAAATCAAACCAAAAAAAAACAATGTGAGGTTGCTCTGAGACATAATCTACCTGAACTGAGGACTCAAGAAAAGTAATGATGAGTAAACATAAAAATACAAAAACTTTAACCAAAACCATGGCATAATGAGGACCGACAATAGCTGCAAGCAATAATTAGATAAATTGCAATTATTGAAAAAAAAATACTTACCGTCTGTCATTTTCAGTATTGTCAGTCACTGCGAACACGTGGAAATAGATGTTTAGATCTGTAATAAAAACAACGCAACTGTACCATCAATGCGAATACAAATATTGAATTGTATAAATGTGTAATGTTTGGTGAAATTCACCTTAAGGAAAATAATGAAAATTACAAAAATAAAACACAACAATGATAACTCACCTTCCTCAGAAACTAGAAGTGGTACCATAACAGCGGGTGCTGAGATATATAAGCTCGTTGCTCGCAGTCTGGGAAACCCGTGACGTCACGGAATACCCCACCAACAGACCAATTACTTTCTGAGATCGATATCCTACATGTACCTGTCAGCTAATGTATGGTCACTCACTAACCAGTGTGACGATCTGCGCATTAAAGCTGACGTGGAAGTCAGAATAAGTCTTTGTTCTATGATATGGTCGATTCCTACGATGACTCGGTAAATCTCAAATGAAATAGTAAATATTTGCAATATAAGCATATATATATAACACTCCGGTCCATGTGAGCTTGATCTAAAGAAAGACGTGTGATGTTTACACTGGCGTGATATACATGTAGTCTAGAGCGGGTTGTTGAGCCCTGTCACGCCCTAGTAACCCG
The DNA here is from genome assembly GCA_916613615.1 of Steromphala cineraria. Taxonomy (NCBI): domain Eukaryota; kingdom Metazoa; phylum Mollusca; class Gastropoda; order Trochida; family Trochidae; genus Steromphala; species Steromphala cineraria. The sequence continues at coordinate 763,813 of OU744726.1, forward strand.
ACCTGAGAGTAATGCGTATTATTATTTTCCCTGTTTAATGATCTTTAAATAGATTTCCTTGAACATTGCAGTTGGCAGGATATTGGGACAGTTAACATAGCAATAACAGTTTAGTCACATTTGCCAATAAATATGGACTTTGCAGAAATTCTGAGAGAGCTCAAATTCTTTGAATGTCCAGATATGGATTGATAAGATGTATCATGTATCATGTATTCAACATATGTTCTGTTACATGCGTATATTGGGCACGATGTAGGATTAAATTCAGGAAGTAAACTGGTAATAGTTTATTCAAAACACACTAAGGAAATATCAATCTTACATAGCACATATTTCAGTTCATTTACACTGAATTCCAAAAGAAACTTTGCAATTTTAAAACTGAAATTTCGAAAACGATCTCAACGATGACAACCATGAAACACAAAAACAGTTGTTTTTTCACTGCATGAGAGTCGATATCTGTGACGTTAGACCACCGCCAACGTTGTCTCTTAGTGACGTCAAAGATAGCAAACATCAAAGGTCGGCATTGCGAACCTGACATCAACATCAGTATAGAACCACCCACAATGAAAGAAGTAGAAACAGCCATCAGAGCCATGAAGAACAGGAAATCCCCAGGCATTGACTCACTCCAAGCAGAGCTGATAAAAACTGACCTACCAACAGCCACAAGAGTCTTCGCTAACCTCTTTAAGAAGATCTGGGAAAACCAAGTCATACCATCCGACTGGAACAAAGGGCTTATCGTCAAGATACCAAAAAAGGGAGACCTCAGCAAAACTGACAACTGGCGAGGAATAACACTATTGTCGATACCCAGCAAAATATTCTGCAGAATTCTTCTCAAGAGGATTGATGGGGAAATGGACAAGAAGCTCAGAAAAGAACAGGCTGGATTTAGAAAGGGCAAGGGCTGCATTGATCAGATCTTTACACTTCGGAACATCATTGAACAGAGTCTTGAGTGGAATGCACCCCTTTATGTCAACTTCATCGACTTCAGGATGGCATTTGACAGCATACATCGAGAGAGTCTCTGGAAGATCTTAAGATCATATGGAATACCAGACAAGATCGTCAGCCTCGTGGAGATGTTCTATGAACGCTTTGAATGCCATGTCATCAACAACACTGCCCTTTCTGAATCTTTCAAGGTCAAGTCAGGAGTTCGCCAAGGCTGCATTCTCTCACCACTACTCTTCATCATAGCTATTGATTGGATAATGCGCCAAACCACCTCAGACCATCCTCGTGGTATTCAATGAACACTCTTCTCACAGCTGGAAGATCTAGATTTTGCTGACGACCTTGCTGTCATCTCCACCATCTTCAAGCATCTGCAAGAAAAGTCAACCAGACTCAACAAGTTCGCCAATGACATTGGGCTGCAGGTAAATACAGACAAGACCAAAGTGATGAACGTCAACAGTTCTACCACAACCCCAATCACCATCAATGAAGGAGAACTGAAATTTGTCCAAGACTTCACGTATCTCGGCAGCGTCATTAGCAACGACAATGGAGCCCACAAAGACATCAAGGCCCGGTTGAGCAAGGCAAGAGGTGCTTTCAACAGACTCCGCCCCATCTGGAAGAGCAAGAACTACAGCCTCAAGACCAAGCTGAAACTGTACAACAGCAACGTCAAGTCTGTACTCCCGTATGGTTCAGAGTGCTGGAAGATCATACAGTCCGACATGAACAAGATCGATGCCTTCCACAACACATGCTTACGAAAGATCAGTAACATCTACTGGCCGAACAAGATCTCCAACACCGACCTCTACAAGAAGACAGGAGCCCACCCAGTATCATTGGAGATAAAGGCAAGGAGGTACAGGTGGCTTGGACATGTCTTCAGGATGACCCCAGACTCCATCCCAAGAACAGTCCTCAAGTGGACACCACCTGGACGGAGGAAACGAGGAAGGCCAAGAACAACATGGAGGAGAACTGTAACATCGGACCTTCAACAAGCGAAAACAACACTAGCAGAGGCACAAGCACTTGCACAAGACAGGAGCAAATGGAGGAAATTTGTTGCAGCCTTATGTTCCAGCAGGAATGAAGAGGATTAAGTAAGTAAGTAAAGGTCGGCATGTTGTTATGTTCTCGTGCACTTTATGAACTTGGACAGAACTAATCAGAGCTCATCGACTGCTAAGTTGATAGCTATTGATCACTGAACATCGACACATGGCAATTTCATTCGAAGTTATAACGTCAGAATTGGCATGCAATAACATCATTGAATTGCGATTATTGAGCTCTTAAGACTGGTTGCCATTTGTACGACTCAAAGATGTGTCAAAATGACAAGTAAGACTCCACACATTCCAATTAATGGAAAAGTTTTGATGCAGACGAAATGTGAAGCTGAAGCTGCTGACAGAGTACGTAATTTAACGTTTGACCTTTTTTGTTACTCGTGGCAGATTTGGAAGTTATAACACTCGCGCTGCTCAAACCTGGTACTTAAGGAGCACATTTTAGTACTTTAACGAAATTATTGCAAAAACATCATTTCAACGAACGTCTGAACAACCAAAAATTTGACCCCTGCCCACTTCAGATCAATTAAGTGCAAAACTGGGTTTCCCACCTTTAATTTGGATTCGCTGGTGGTTTAAACAAATGATTGATTAATAAGAGGTACTTTGTTTTAAATTCCTATCGTTTTTCATTCTTCAATCAGAATCATTACAAAATGGTGCAAAGTTTCTTTTGGAAGTCAGTGTATTTCAATTGATGATATCATCGCGCCTTTACTCCTGAACAAGCTACACATTAATCTTACACCTTCTTAACCTGAACAGAGGTGACAAATGTAAATGTGTAGTTAATTCGCAGATCTATGCAATCTTGATGTATATGTTGTCCACCCTACAGTTTGACATGCAAATCTTGAAAGGCGACTTCGCAATATTTCTGGAAAACAGACGGTCAGTATATGTAAGCATTTTATTTGAGTACCACAAAAATGGCCAACTGTTTAATATTTTAAATTACTTATTTTACCAATCTAAGTAAACCTAGCCTCAATAATACTCGCTATACTACCAGGAGTATACCGAGCATTACCGAGGCGAGGTTAACTTAGACTGTTATTTTACATATACATTTTAAGGATTGAAATAAACAAAAAATACATATACTCATATTGAACCTGATCCATAGCAACCCCTGATGCCACGTGACGTGTCTCCTAAAATAGATTTGTCTACCGTTGTGACCTTATAACCCAACTCCAGATCCCGGGATTTCCATTTTATTCTAGCACTCGATAGCATTGCTCCAAGTCAGTAAAGCGAGACACCGGTCATCACTCCTTGTCACGTGACACTCAAAACATCTATCAATATAACTATTATTACTTACCTTCTTTTTCTAAAGTATTGTTCTGTCAAAATAATGTGTCTATTCTATTATGCTTCATTATTTAACGAGGTACGAATTCATATCCTAGTTTATTCACTGAGTGAAGGCAATGATTCTGTAATTTGTATCGACGTTTGTTTTAATGAAAGTGGCATTTTCTTAAAACATTTTTCCTACAAAAAGTTAAATGGCAGTTGAAATATATTCTTCGTTCAACTTTGTCATTAAGGGATGTTGTTAGTGATTACTAAAAACTAAAAACTAACTAACTAAAAATGTAACTACGTGTATGCATATACTTTTCCATCATATATCCCGTAGCTTTCTGCACTTATATAATTTTTTCTGTTAAATTATCAGATAAAACTTGTATATAAAATAAACACACGGGAGAGCCCCCAAATTCGTTTCCTTGTTAACGAACTTAGAATCCATTGATTTCCAGATTATCTAAAAACACAAAACATCGTGTAAGTGCAGTGATGAGTGACTCTATCCATTTATCCCGCCCTGAACCTAGTAACTATAGACAGACTTATTTGATACTTCGGTTACACCTCGCTGTACTTTATCCATTTCACCTGCCCCGGCCCTCACAACTATGGACAGACTTATTGAATTCTTCGGTCATACATCACTTGTAGTATACATGTACATCCAAACGGTTTATGAAAGACAATATACCAAATAGAATATCGATACAAATGCATGGACACATAGTGTCAAAAAAACTTAACACAATTTTATAGAATATTTAATCTAAATACAATCCTATGCATATACTAGTAATTAACGTTTTACGACGGCAGTTATCTGCGAAACAAAGACAAAGTATGATACACTGTATGTAAACAATCCATGATAATTGCAGTCATTTGTTTTATCAATATTGAAAATAGAATCAATCCTAGATAATAATTGTAGATATTCTACACAATGTAGGCACTTAGACTGTTCTCCTCAATAATTTTGCTACATGGAGGGAATGTTTATTGTTTAAGTTTTTTAATAGTTATTGTTTTAATTCCTTGTGGTTTGTACTTTTTAGACTATTTCAACCCTTTCTCAATTCAATTCAATTATATGACTTTTACAAATGGCTGTCACACGATATCTGATGCACGAGAGTTCACACACTGACTGGATTCTATTTGGAACTGCATAATTTCTCGATTATATGTTTCCTTGTCATATTGATCTATAATCAGTCATTGAAAATATCTTTTAAAACTTTTTGCAATTATCCGATTTTCTCCCCACAAAAGCAGCTCAGTCATACCCGAACAAGCTCGCAGTGAGCTGGCTCTAAGTTTGTTGTTATATCATCTGATAAACTTGTATAGTTAAAGGATTGGTATTTTCCAAAGAAAACTATATAACTCTTTAGGGAGGAATATTAACTATGTCATATACTTCTTGTTTATCATGTTGCTATGGTCCTGTCCACTGACACACTGACCTACTTCAACTCACCTGGCCGGGCAGTAACGTCCGAGTGCACAACGTCATCAAAACGGTCACTGCGCAGTTGTGTCTATTTGTAGAATCCGAACTTAAACAATTGAAGCTTTATGCTTTTTATACACACTAATTTCAGTCTTTGGAGATTTGTATAGTCAGTGATAGGTTCGAATAAATTTAGTTTTGATATGAACTTATCAATTGTCCGGAGTAAAACACAATTACTGGAAATATCAATACAGCTGCATACCATAAGTTTGTTCGCCTGCTTGTGTTCTTAGTGCAAATATCATGTAATTTGGGTTTCGTTTTGACGTTCATTAAATAACTCCAGGACCACTTACAGAAGATCTTCAATTGTCCATGTGTAAAATAACCATTCCAAAACCATATTTCGGGATCGTCTTGTCACTGGTACTGAATGTCGATATTTGGCATTGTTTAATAGACTTTCTTGAATTTCGATTAATATCATCCATGTTAACTCTGTAGGAAAAAAATCAGAACAGTAACGTTGCATTAGCGCAAAAGAACACATATGAATAAGATCTAAAGCTGTTGATCATTTATGAAGGATTTTGTAGGGCAAAATAGAAATCAGTGTTTTCGAAATTTTGACCCCTGGTCACTTCAATGACCTGCCACATTTGTTATAGCTATCTGCTAGGTATGACATACGAATATGTCAACGCAAACTGAATTCTAACTTATGCAGTGAAATTTCATCATTATCGGTTTCGTTTTCACATTGATATGATGTCTCAAAGACGTTACAAATTACATGATATTTGCATTAGAATACGAAGGTAAGTGAACAAACTTATGATACGCAGCTGTATCAATAAATAAAGTTAAATAACTTTCAGAATGCATCATCCATTTTACTTCTGTAAGACGTGTTTAGTATCTGAAGAACCAGAAACTCGATGCATTGATTGATATTGTGTACCACAGGTTGTACATTATTGTAATGATGCATGTACTGCTAACGAATTACTTCTGCAAGACCTACATCATTAACTTTGTTCCTGAACTTACAAAACATTAAAATATGAACTTTCAAAATATTCTTTGCAAGTAATAAAGTAATATTAAGTCTTTGTATATATTTTCCTATTTCTGTTGATTTTTTCTTATTCAATTGGAAAACATAGAAATAGCAAAAGCATCGTATTTTTTTCTGTATGTAAAGACCAGAACTATTTGCCTAATAGTACCGCATCTCACATCATGCGTAACGTATGCATAAAAGTCGATACAAAAACACGCATATTTTCCAAACGTTTTAACAGGCATCGTTCCTCTTTTCTAAGTCATGTATCGTAATCACGCTGATTCAGAGTAACTGCTGTTTCTATGAAAACCCACACAGCTGCCTAGCTTGTACTGAGTGCACATGGGAAGACTATATAAGTTCGCTCCACGGTTGATTCAACCTGTTCACACGTACTAATTTGAAGGTCTGTCATATGTAAGAACGCTGCTCCAAATATCCTCAACAACACTGGTGCACTTATTGTATTTCTTACAGTTCATATGTTTTATACTGTTTTATCATCTCTCATAAATAGCTTGGCGATTGGTCGAGTATGTTTTAAAGTATTTTATGTATTTTAATATTTTGGTAAATCGAGTGAGATGTAAATAAAATTATCTGTCTGTCTGTCTGTCTGCATAATGTGAAGGAGGGACTCTAATAGCAACCTTCACACTGATCATACTCCACTACTAGTCGTTCAATGTGCATGAAGTAAGAAATACAAATGTCAGTTTGAAACTTTCAAATTAAGTGTACATTGTTCGTTTACTGTGCATGACAATAATACTGCAAGTGTCGTTTCATTTGTAAAGGTGATTTTTACTGCGCCACTCCTACAAAAACTACATTAAGTATCATCTATATATATGGGATGACACTACATTAAGTATCATCTATATATATGGGATGACACTACATTAAGTATCTATATATAGGGGATGACGCTACATTAAGTATCATTTATATAAACTAGTGTCCAAAAGAAACGCTACACACTTTTTTTCCAAATAATTTTTTTACTTTGTTATCATTTCGTTTGGAAACATGATTTTGTAGATCAATTATACCAAATACTGTGTATTTGATCGAAAATACCGGGAACATGCCATCACTTCCGGTTAAATCGGGAATTTTGTGAAAAAGGAATTATTGAATGTAGCAAGTTTTGCATGGGCAGATAAATTGCATAAAACGGCTCGACCCACACGTTATTGTCATAGCAACAAAAAGAACACCAAAGAATGCCATGTTTGACAGTCAATTAAAGGGAGAGAGCCCTTGGAAATGCCCTACAAGGGGCCTCACACGCCGACGTCGCAAGACCATTTGGTTGTCCGCGCATAACAGGCCGCAGATTAATGTATCGATTACGTCAAACTGGTTAGACATCAGACATGCCCATAATCGGCAGACCACCCTTGACCTCTGCCATTGAAGACCACTACAGCCGGTTATAACACTTTCGAAACTGCTTCATCACAACAGCGTCAACAGTGGTTACAGTACTGGGAAACAGATTCAGTCGATAGACCGTGTACCGGATACTACGACAACATCGTATCCGGCCACTCCATCCTACCGCGGATGGTTCCTGATACCTGACAAACAGACTGATGGCCAGGCGAGTTAGCCGGTGGCAGAGTCGCGACTGGGCACGACCTGATATGAACCCTATCGAACATTTATGGGATTATCTCGATCGGAATGTCAGGTGTCGCCTTGTGCGTCAATCCAACATCCAGGATGTTAAACAATGCCCCCTCAACGAACGGCAACGGATCACCGCAGACATCATCAGACGTTTGATGACGTCAGTCCGTAGACGTGTTTTTGCCTGTATAGACTCTTATTGTGTTCATACCTGTTACTAACATCACTTTGTAACATGTATTGTGACATTTATCCACGCTTTCGCGATCAGTGTTTAAATGATTTTTCAAATATTGGATCCCACCCATCTTTACAGGATTGTCCTTACGGTTATTCTGACTTGATTAAAATGAAACTTAATACACGTTGTGTGAAAAGGACACTCTTTAAAGTTAAACCAAAATGATATTTCTATATGGGTATATTTCTATTATTTTATGTCGATGCAAACACGCGGTAGCGTTTCTTTTGGACACTAGTTTATATGGGATGACACTACATTAAGTATCATCTTAAAATATGGGACCACACTATCTTCAATGGTATAAATTCTTGTTTTTTTTTCGGGCAGAGTCCTATAACAATGTTACAATACGTTCAGTCAAATTCGATCAATGTATTGTTATGGTGCTACGGAACAAAGGCAGAGAAAGGCAAACCTTAAATGTCTATCCATGAACTCTTAGGATCCTTAAATAGTTTCTTAGGAATTGAAGTAACAAAAATATGAAAAATATAAATTCGTTTTTGAAAGATGTTATCAACACAAGCAACTTTATTCGAAATTAAAGTGCAAAAGTATCGTAACAGAAGGGGGTCAGATTCAAATACATTCTATTTCGTTTGGTGACCTTACCTTCGCTGATTTGCATATTGCATATCTGCAATAAAGTCTTGTTCAAACACGTCTTTTAGTGTGTAAAATCTTTTTTTCTTTTATTATCATACTAGCCTTGGACTGTAGAACTCTGACTCAGGTCAAGTGTATCTACAGTTTGGTCAATCGAAAACGAGTTTTTACAATAATCAAAAATAGTATGATGTTATACCTATATTCAATCTTAATAAATTTAGATCAACAGATTTTATATTTTATCATACACATCATATTATCTACGACCTTCCTTCGGGGTATGGAGTGAGAAACAGTCGTCCGGCCGGTCGACACCCCCCTCTAGAGCCTCCACAGTTCAGACTGATCACCGTCCCATTCATCTCTCTCTCCACGGGATACATGAAGGCTTTCCAACCAAACGTTTCCCATTCCTGACTGTCACTTATCCTCCAGCCGGTTCCTCGCAAGTCGATTGTAAATTTGCCCTTGACGCCACAACTTGCATTGTTGTAGGGGTGTGGTGTGTAACAGTCCACTGCCTTGCCATAACCTAACCAGTTCCCCACGTTTGATACATTTGTAAAGGTTTTATCTTCCTCGATGACCTCAACGCCATCGCTTCTGTTGACGTTCACTTTGATTTTTTCAAACCAAATTTCTCCCCCCTCGCCAACACAGTTAAGAACGAGTTCTGTTTCTTGGGAACAGGCAAGATTTGATACTTTTGGATAGATTCCATGGTTGATGTACTTCAAAGTGAGGAACTCCTCTGGATCTTCTGATGACATCACGTGACAATACATCTTCTGGGGATACGTCTTGTTTACTAGGACAAGCCAATACTCACCATCTTCACTTGCTGGTTGCAGTTGTTTCACCATACCGCAGGAGGTCAAGGCCACGCAGACACCACGTGACCATGTGCCATTATTTTGACATAGTACATTTGATTCGAGAAGGAAGCCTTGATTACAAGTGGCATTTAGTATTGAACCAAATTGACTGACTTCTTCATCTGATGAAATGACAGCATGTTCCAGCACTGGAACACCAAGACAGTGAGTAACTACACAATGGTACGTCGTCTCGTCCAGAGGGTCACAGCGAGAGTTGAGAGGACAGTCGTGGTCTGCACAGCCTCCTGCAAGTCGTCCAGGCCAGGTTTGGATGTCTGAGAAGAGGAAGTCACTTGCAGTGAGCAGATCTGATGTATCAGCGGGGATGTCATTGTTGAGCTGGCACTCCCCTGTCAATGTGTCGTAGTTAAACGATCTACATATCCTTCGATACAGGCAGAACATCGAACACTGCATAACTCCTTCTGCCGTAATATTTAGAATCTGGTAGCCTGACAGAAACTTGTTTGATGCAACCTTGTCAACGAAAACTTCATTGGTACACATTTGTGATGTTCCATACTGTAATATCATTAATTGAACTGCAGCAAAGTGCACAATACAAAGTTTCAGTTCCATGGTACACAGAAGCTACTTACTATCCAAATATTTTCTGAGAAATAAATGTGGACATATCCTTTCTGAATTTGTTTTGGAGATTGTTGCTAAGGGGAATAATAATAATGCATGATTTTTTTTCTTTGATCAAGATCACATATTATATATATCACAGGAAGTCATGTTCTTCAGCAATGTATATGATTGTTCACAGTTATTTGTTTGCTTCTTAATCTCAACTTTCATCTTGCTAATGCGTTATTGATTTTTTCTATCAGAACTGACAATAGGCTTTTGCAGAAAACGATGTCTTTTGGTCCATGTTATTATATCACAAATGCAGTTGCACTGATTCACCTAAGATAACCACGTCAGTAACTATTTAAAACAAATAAAAACCTACTTTATAATAAGTTGTAAGGGAAGGTGGATCTTTCGAAGTCCTATATTCGTGTTGTTGATGTATACTGGATAATGTCAGTACATTAGTAATAAGTAAAAGGCAAGTTTGGTCTGATGTTACACGAATTCATTTGAAAAATATAAAAGTATATTTGTTTCAAGAAATGAAATTCAAAAAACCTTTTTCAAATTTAAGGTTTGAGATAATTTCTTAATTCTTTAAAAAGTATCAAAAGGACATTTTACGAAAATTAGGTACGGTACAACTTATATGAAATGATATCGTTTTACTTATCTTGAAAGGGGAAATATACTGAATGGAATTAGAAACGCAACTGGTATGTAATGTCACAAAACTTGTCACGGTCACTTGATGATATTTGTAGAAACAGAAATTAGGACCGAGGGTTCAAAGAATGTCAGAATGATTCATGTGGAGTTGGAATCCAAGACCAATTTGGCCAGACAAACACTGATGATCAATACGGAACATTCCACTCAAGCCGTTAAACAACCGCTAAACTCGACTTTAATACTTTTCGATTTTCGTTCAAAGATGTTTCAACAATATAAGAACTGGGCTTGTCTTTGCATACTTTTCCCACTAAATACCTTTAAGTAGCCTTTCGTAAGGACTGTGTAATTAACGGCTGTAAAACCCCCATATGAGCAAGGCATTACTTGAATTGATGCATTTTATTGAGGAAACATTTTTTGCAGAAACAACAATTTTGAGAACTGCTTTTTTCAATTTAGATAGATAGATAGATAGATAGAGAGATAGATAGATAGATAAATGTTTTTTACAGTCTCACCTCGCAAATTATATACATACAATAAAGATTCATTAAAAAAATACATAAACTGAGCGAGGCAGTCAATCAGGGTTACGAGAGACTATAAAACATTGCAATATACTTCTTATAAGAGGTACAAAAAATGCAATGCAGTTAAACCTATATAGAAATATATACATAATATATATACACACATAAGAACAAGAAAAAAAGAATTTTTTTTAAACAAGGGGGAATTGAAAAAAAAAATTATTGAGAAAACACGTTTTGCAATTGAGAAGATGCATTTGATAAAGAAAACAATAACGCATCTATATTCTAGTTGCAACTCTCACATCAAAGACAGCAGACAAAGACAACTATAAACTGCATTGGAAGAGAACCAAAGAATACTAACAACAGCCACCACATGGCAACAAATAAAAACACCTTCAAAAAGGAGCAAACAATCGCTAACAAAAGCAAGCAATTGCAAACACAAAAACCTGACCAACGCAAATAACAATCACAAGCATACAGAGATGATATAGAAACCAAATAGGAAATCAGTCACAAGCGATGTACAGAGTGCAACACCATTTTCACTTTACAAATGTGTAGAATTTATTTCACAAGTGGTTTTCAACGCATACACCATGTGGTGTGGTTATAAGGTTAATATCAGAGATTAACTATTTCGTATAACCAGACGTGCGATGGTTATATTGTATAACCTTACCTCTTCACATCCAATGTGCGTTTGGTCGATGTGTTCTCGGTTCGATACCACAAACAAGTTCGGCTTGCCTCACTTCTTTGTGGTATCGCACCTCGAGAGAATTTACAACCACTGTGTTTTAGGGTACGTCAAGGTACCCAACACCTTGAAATGTTGACTTTGTATCAAAGACATATTTACGAAAGAAAACATAATATCAAAACACTTTTGAAACGTAGTTTATTTACAGATTTAAAGCTTATTTTACTATAAAATGCACCACATGGTGATATCATTTTGTGCTTTGTGCTTATCCATGATGAATGCAGACCTCAATGTCTTCTAGTATTTTCATTTTATCACTCACGCACAAATTCACGTCGTTCTCGGTTAGCTGAAAAGCTTCAGCAAGTAGGACACAGAAAAATGTTTCCAAGCTAAACTCTGTTCCATTCATATGGCCTTTGTTGAATTATCCATAATAATACCTTTAATGGACCAATCATATTTAAAAGATGAATGTCGAATGATAAGATTAATTGTAAGAAAGAAACATGCTAAATTAATTTCAGAGTAATAAGCTTATAAGCACCTTGTTACATTATTTATCAATATTATGTACACATTGCTATATACATTACTAAATGATATTGAAAATAATAATTACATTAACAATCATTTTTCAACAGCAAAATGCTTAAATATTTACTTGGTTGTTGACAGCTTGTTTTATACCGTAACATACTTCCGTATTTTCGTAGATCCACGCAAAAATAACATTCAACAGCAAATACATGAATATACTTAAAAGTTCAACTCACCTTTACTTCCTCCTGAAAAGACCTTGAAACGCGGCCATAAATTTGTTCAAAACAAGAGACCACTTCATTTTCGTCTCCACCTTCAAACCATGTGCTTTCGATTGTGTAAAGCTCGTGCGATATGATATTTACTTAAAATCCGTGCATCGCAAGATGAAACTGACAACGTCAGTGCAGCAACACCCTTTGCTTGATAAAGAGGGAAAATTTTAATGTATTAAACATAAGAATATCATTTGCCATAAATCACAATTTCGGTGACGTTTTTTGACAAATTGTATTCACATTATTTAATTTCAGTTCAATGTAGAATTTTAGTGTTTGTAAGTGGAAACAACTAAAACAGATTGCTTCTTTGCTCAGATTTGTCTGATTGACATCTTCGCCATGACGTGCTCAATATGCATGTGAAATTCGCGTATTGTGCAAATGGAATGTTAAGAAGTTGAGTGTGTTTAAGTTTTACCCCATAACAACAACTATCAAATACATTGTAACTAAATATTTGGTTGATGTTCTTCTTTTGTTAAAATTCAAATTGGTAAAGCCATGTGGTGTATGTGAGATAATGGCCACATCCTCGTAGCTATCGGATATAACCTTCTCGCTGTCGCTTGAAGGTTACATCCGATACCCACTCGGCTGTAGGTCATTATCTCAACCATATCCAGCCCACAGTGAAATGGAACATCACTCCAACTGGCACAAGATACTGCTTCTATACACCGACACCTGGGAAACTTTCTTTGCAAGCATATAACTGTAAGAAAGCATATACTATGCTACAGGACCATTGACTTCCGACTTCGAGCCCTGAAAGACGATCTCAGGAACATCATCGGAGACATCACCTACTCCGACCACGTCTTTGAACTTAAGTTGTCTTGAACAACAGTGGTTTGTATGTTTGTATATTTATAAATATTTTGTATAAAATTTTGTGAACAAATATGTGTTACTTAAACTTCATCACATGATAAGTGATATGGGTATATATGAAACTATATGTATGACGGAAATCTGAACTGTAGATAAGGACATGAGAAATGTTCACACCAACTGTATACATAACCCTGTCTAACTTGTTGTTTGTAAGAGTTGTTAATTGAGTGCAATCAGCCATTACAAAGGTGACCATTTACGCTCATCGAGGCTTGTCGAGTAGCCAATTTAGGCTTCGCGGACCATAACCGACGTGTCATACAGACTGTAACAAAGTGGCGGCGCAATACTGTTTCAACTGAAATAGCGCCTCAAATAATTGTTTAATTACCACTGATGTGGATATCTTTATTTCCCTCAACAATTCCTGCTTTGGTGTCGTGTGTGACCTCCAATGGCATCGATACATCGCATGGCCGAATCGTTGATGTTGATTGAATGTCGTTCCTTTGAGGCTGCATTCACTTTGATGATTCGAATATATTCGTCGGCTTTCAATAAATTATCGGTCATACTGATCCCATAAGTGTCCAATAGGTGAGATGCCTGGATATCAGGGTAGCCAAGACAAATTCTGATTCTGATTAATGGTCCTAGATCGTTCAGCTTGACAGTAGGACCCGTCTGTCCCTATCCTGTCTCGAGCATGGTAATGGCAACATGTGAATGGCTCATGTAAACATGTGAGTGGCTCCAAGCTGGATAATTTCAATAACTCTTTCCTGCTCTTCTTGAGATTTTCTTTTTCACTTTTTGAAAAATCGTTTTCTGCATCAAATAATGCAGATTTACCGGGTTTTCCTTGTTTTGGCGATACCTTTGGTATCTTTTAAACAGAATTTGATAAGATAAATTAAGAATTTTGGTATATGTCCTTTTACCCCTGAGTTTATTTCAAATTGCGTTTCTATTGGCGTTGACTATACTTTGCTTATTAAGGATTTAAAATAAAAATCTTAAAGCAATCGAAGAGATAAGTATGTTGCTCTCGACAACATCTCCTGTATTTAAAAACTACACGACGTTTCTTCCTGCGTACCGCTAAGCTCCTTCACATACCCTGGTATCTGTCAAGCCAAATGCCTCACCAGGCCATCAGGTGCTCCTTCATCACTATAGGTGGCCTGTGTATTTCCACTGCTAAATGAAATATGAAATGTTGTTTCAGGAGCACAAAGCATCATCTCGAGTCTTCATCCGGGACCGCTGCTATTGCTGAATGGGAGTCATTTCATTGGCTCGTTTTATTAAAGGGGGTCTGCAACCCGAATTTTTAACTTCAAAAGTTATTTTAGCAGGGCCCAGAAAGAGTCGTAAATGCTCGGTAGGGACGAAATGGTTTGTTTACGAACCGCTTACAGCTGGCAACCAATACCAAGTTTGTGTCACGTGATGTAGTCACGTAGTTTATATGATTTAGGAAAATAACCAAAAACATTAAAAGTCATTTATGTTTGAATTGATATCTTCACAAATGTGTTGAACCTGTATCAAAGACAAAGAAAACATCCTAAAGAATAATAAGTGTAAAGGCTTCATTTTGGTTTATGGACTTATTTATATATTTTACTGTCGCTTCGTTTAACATTACATGTCTTGTAGATGTGATGTCTTCGTTTATTTCAGTCAAATGTTATGGAAATGGTGTTAGACTTCTCCCTTACATTGAAACATGAGGAAAAAAAGAATAATTTGGGGAAAAATAAAATTTCTTTCTTTATATTACAATTTATAATTCTCTAACGGAACAAATTACGAATATAAATTAAGAAATGAATTATATGCTATGTAACCATAAAATCATACACTCAAACCCTTCTCTCCATAAAGATACCAATCTAGTTAAAACTAGCTGTAAAGATATAAAACTTCTTTATTCAAATTTTGTGACGTTTCGACATAAACAACAATGTCGCTCTCACTTGCTTGAGTTGCACATCCATAATATTGCCTTCATCTTCTTTATCATCTCAAATTTTAAAAGCCTTCTTTCAATGTCGATCAAACCATACACTCAAAAATTATTGCAGTTGTAAGTTCATATATGGATAAGTAGATTTGTATTAAGCTCTCTAACCAACTCAATTTGTTTACCTAACCTTCATGTATGAATAGCTCATCTCCACTCACATACACCTCCCAAGCTGGATAACGGTAAATGATATATCCTGACACGTCATCTGATAAGGAGATTCGAAGTCATTAGGTTGCCATTTGCTTTAGTTCATTCGTTGTACAAAGAAAATCAATGACAAGTACCAGAGAAAAACTCAAAGCGCACATAAGATATGTATATCTGCTTGGTTCCTTCTCTGATGTCTCTCTGTGGAAAAATCACAATGATTGTTTTCCTCAAATGTACACAGAAAAACAATTTCAAGTTATATGACAAGGAAAAACATGTTGTACAAACACATTGACTATCAAGGATGGATTTATATTCATTGTTCAATGATCTGCCCAGAGCAATAATTGAAGCGCACATAAAATATGCATATATACCTGGTTCTGATGTCCTCTGTGGAAATATCAGAATTGTGCTCCTCAGATGTTCTAAAACTGTTGTGGGCGAGTCCTACGTTTTCCTATTAAATATTCAGCAAAGAAATGAAGTTTAGACCTACGCTTGATTTATTCTAAAACATTTTGCACACTGAAGCTACTTATACATGCATTTGGTGAATTATTTGAGTATTTTTAATTTTTTTTAAACCGAAGGATACAAGGTTTCGCCTAAATATCCTAACGTTTGTTAAAAGTTTCACTGCAATAAGGAGATGCATATTATACTCATGTCTAAATATTAATTTATCCCTCGCTCTCGCTCCGAAAATCTAACATATAGACACTCGTGTCGTTACAAAAATATGTCATGGGAACTCTTAAAAACATGGAAACTTTTAAAAACACTTCTCAAGATCTACTTTAATCTACCCGCCGCTGGCCCAGATAGAACGCGACGTCATAGAAGAACCGTGCTCCGCATGATACACAACAGATGAAATCAGAGCTCTACAACAGCCCAAACGAATGGTGAGGTTTTGATCACCTAACACTGACAAATGGCTATTTACATTATAAGATTTATCTGGGGTTGTTAAGCTCTCAAGGCTTGTCACCGATTCTTCACCTTTAATGACAACATATGATTTGAAGGCTAAAACCGCTGACTGGTTACGTTATTTGACGTTTCTATTTTTCATTACAAATGGCTGTTTTGGAAGTTATGGCATTCTCATGCTCAACAATATAAGGGAATGTTTTATTACTTGAATGAAATTATGTGAGTAGAAATCAATTTAATGAACATCTGGAAATGTAAATTGTTTATTCGTTACACTATGAAAATGTAAAATCGTTTGTTCCTCCTTTCTAATTCTAATTTGTTGGTGGTCTAAAGGGGCAGTAGCACGTTTTTAGGGGGAATATAAGGTGATGTCAGGAAATGAAAATAAATGGTTCCAATATTCAAACTAAATAACGCAGTAATAATTCTAATATACAACGCAATGTTAAGCCATGCGATTCCTTTTTCTTACACAACATGAATTAAAGGTGTTCACACAAAAATGGCCGCCAATGTATTTTATGTGAATCCTCATACTTTGTCCTCTGACTATGGGTGATTGGCTTGTGTAATGAGATTGTTGACACTGTCAATATAATACATTTAGCACTAACTTTCAATTATAAATGAAATATTTAAAATATAAAATTGTCAAAAAACGTGCTACTGCCCCTTTAAAGAGTTTGTAAATTAATAATGCCCTAAAAATTGAATTAATGTCCTATAAATAAATGGTTTTGTATTTTGTATCATAAAACAACCCATAAACGCTAGGAAAGAAAACATAAAGTGTGCAACAACATCTTACATTCGTAAATTCATTATGATATGAATTATTAGTTTCGTTTCCTTATCTGTTTTATTCGTCAAAATATTTTTATCAATCATAAATAATTGTACATCCTCAGCCAAATATCAATTCTTTTTATAAAAATCTCATTTCACTCTTTTGGGGTATCCATTTTCTTCCCTTGACATTTCACACTTAACATCAAGTATCTGTTCAAGGATAAATAGGGTTGTGAAAATCAATATTTAAACTATCGGGAAAATATATACCCGTCCACCCACAGTTACCATGGAAACATTGATATGAATTAACGGTTTTCTCCAACTTTGGTATTTGACTATATACGTAGGTTTCTTAACTTTAAAGATGACATCGTCAAACGTGTATCATATTCAAGAGGCTGTTTAATTTTTCAACAGCTCGGATTGGGTTTCCTAGAAACCGTCCACGTTAAACGTTGTAAAGTGTCCTCAGCCGCCATTTTGTTTCACGGGGATACCCGAAAGTGTTCATCAAGAAATTCACGTAAGTTTTTGATATTGAAATATCAGATGTGGTGTATAACTCTGTCAGTGGAAGCTTGGTTAATTTGATTCCTTTTTTTAGATTAAATTGAATAATGTAACGAGAATATCACATACACTGTACTCTCATAGAACCAACATTCCTTTTATCAGATTATATACTAAATGTATATATGATATTGAATTATTTTACTTGATATTTGGAATCATAAATTATAATTTTACTTCGGAGTTGCTTAAAGTGGAATATACTGTTTAACGGGATCAAGAAAATGTACAGCATCATTGTATATTGTTCCTTGCATATTACCTTAATGAAGAAATTGAGAACATGATTTTAACGAAAAACGTTTTTTGATACCTTTGCTATGATAGCTTGAGTTTATCTTTGAAATGGCTTATATGAGATTACTACGTATGCGTTAATATATTTTCAATTATCAGATGCGTTCATATAATATATGCGTTTGGACCCCAGTTTTAGTCAAATATAGTTCCCTAAACCGTCATGCAAGAATACATCCATGAATACATAATGCCATTTTTCAATGAAATAATAGTCATAGAATGTTGATCAAACAACAGAGGTAGATCAAGTCATAAAATGTTGATCCAGTTTGTTGGGGGAGATTGACGGTACCGTTGTTGATTATTATTTGGCCTATCCACTGGATGAAATATATCTGTTTTCAAAAATTATAAACCGTTTGTAATTATTGCTTTAAATATTTCCATGTAAAAATACCAATCACTTTAACAATATTTAAAAGTTAACCAAATAGCAAGAACGGAATAAAGACAGCAGGAAGCCTAGAATACAGTTAGATAAGTTCATGTTGTACACATAGTACATCGTACTGCCTTGATTCTTACTACTTCATTCAGATAGCAACATATAACTAGAGCGTATTGACAACAAAGAAATGTAAATGATAATAATTTGGTGTTTAATGGTCTTGCATTATAGCATTATGTGAACAAAACATGTTAATCATCTTCTCCTTTACACATCAAATCAGCGGGCCAGGGAGAATGGACATGTTTATATTTAGTAACTTTAACATAGCCTGAACTGCATCTAAAGTTATTTTAGAAATGATAAATCATTACTGAAATATGATCTCTGTTATTGTTACAGTTTTATACGGGATAAAGGTTTTTGTACCGAGATCCTATACATTCCCTGTACTTATTCAATGAGTGCAGTTGCTAGTGAGAACAATAGTGGGCACCTGGAGACATAGCAATATCAAATATTTGTAATTACCATGGCAACATAGGGATTTACACTTCAGAAGTCTTACAATTGAATTCATAATGATGTTGTAGGATAAAACTGGAGGTAAGAATTAAACCATTTATAACTTAAAACAATATCAGGAACTTTTAAACTACTGAAATGATTTGAAATGATGGCCACAGTTTAGGTCTTAAGACACTTTTCGTAAATGATTTTAGATTGTTACATGTGCAGGTTGAAAAATGATTACTTCTAAAAAGCGCTATTCTTTTGTCCTCATCATAAAATAATTTGCTGTTTGTTGATGATTTGAGAAGCGTAGAGAGTATTAACATGTACCTTCTATCGAATATTACTGTAGTTCATTTATACAATACTGATGATTTGTTGTGATTTTTGTCGTTGCATACAACATAAAGATTAATTGCAAGTCGCTCATTTTCAAATGAAACGAACATGTTCAAGTGTGTGAAAGTTTTAGTATGAAGTCATTGTTGCATTACACCTTATGAAAATCAATCCATGCCCTCAGGCCAAAGTGTTATGTCAATTTTGGAAGGTTTTTCATGCAACTTTAAACATTGAAAACTGCATAACCATAAAACTTTGAACTCGTTCACATACAGATAGATGGTAGTCAGACTCTATGCTGCTGTATCAAGCAGGAAACGTTTGCTGTCATTTATGAAATTGATCGTCCATAAAGTATTGCTCGTAACAGTGAGATATCTATAGTTTTCATTTGTTTTCATATTTCTTAATACAAATTATATTTAACCCTTTAATGTGTAGTTCTATCATTTGTGTACAATCATTTCTTCTTTATCTGAAATATATAATGAAAACCGTTCATTTATACCTTTTATACCTTTTATTTTCCAAACTATTGTACTTGACAAGAACATATCTACATATCGACCTGAAGATGCTTTGTTAATGCAGTATGTACCATTACACAGACCCCATCTATATATCAACTGCGCTGCAACATTATCAAGTGAAATCAGTACTCAGTAGTTGTATCTGATCCTATATCTATCTATATCCGTGACACAGACTCTTAAGGTGGCCGATCTAACAGTGTTCCGCCATTTTAAGTTTTGTGAAGTTGAAATGAAAAAGATGCTGTACCTTTAAAAAGGTTACAAAATATTAAAAATATGACATATTAACTACGTGTATACAAATTATTATTGATAAAACTAAACAACAGTGGAATGCCCCTTTAATTTCCACAAATAATACCTCGATAAAACTGTTGAAGGGTAATAATCGCAGTATTGCCAGTAAACGGGGGTGAGGGTTGCTGGCACACCAGAAAAATATAAAGTAAGCACTGTCAAACTGTTGAGGCAATTTGTTTACCATCAGCGACCTTGCATATCCTAGTTTTGGGATCCGCTGTATAAATCTTATTTAGTTATTCGATCTTCATCACTGAATTCCCACTTCATGGCTAGTTAGAGCTGCTGTTTATGGATAATCTATTACCAAATTATCTACAGGAATGGGGTAATCAATGAGCATACTTCTCAGTTACAAAATAAGTTGATATTAAACGAGCAGGTATTGTTGATGACAGACCGTATTGTCAATAGTGAAACAATGTTAAAGACAGGGTAACTGTACACTGCTGTAGACCATTCACCATATCAATTACAACAATACCTACAGGTATAGACCATTCACCATATCAATTACAACAATACCTACAGATGTAGACCATACACCATATCAATTACAACAATACCCACAGGTGCTGTAGACCATTCACCATATCAATTACAACAATACCTACAGGTGCTGTAGACCATTCACCATATCAATTACAACAATACCTACAGGTGCTGTAGACCATTCACCATATCAATTACAACAATACCTACAGGTGCTGTAGACCATTCACCATATCAATTACAACAATACCTACAGGTGCTGTAGACCATACACCATATCAATTACAACAATACCTACAGGTGCTGTAGACCATTCACCATATCAATTACAACAATACCTACAGGTGCTGTAGACCATACACCATATCAATTACAACAATACCTACAGGTGCTGTAGACCATACACCATATCAATTACAACAATACCTACAGGTGCTGTTGACCATTCACCATATCAATTACAACAATACCTACAGGTGCTGTAGACCATTCACCATATCAATTACAACAATACCTACAGGTGCTGTTGACCATTCACCATATCAATTACAACAATACCTACAGGTGCTGTAGACCATTCACCATATCAATTACAACAATACCTACAGGTGCTGTAGACCATTCACCATATCAATTACAACAATACCTACAGGTGCTGTAGACCATTCACCATATCAATTACAACAATACCTACAGGTGCTGTAGACCATACACCATATCAATTACAACAATACCTACAGGTGCTGTAGACCATTCACCATATCAATTACAACAATACCTACAGGTGCTGTAGACCATTCACCATATCAATTACAACAATACCTACAGGTGCTGTAGACCATTCACCATATCAATTACAACAATACCTACAGGTGCTGTAGACCATTCACCATATCAATTACAACAATACCTACAGGTGCTGTAGACCATTCACCATATCAATTACAACAATACCTACAGGTGCTGTAGACCATTCACCATATCAATTACAACAATACCTACAGGTGATCGAGGCTTGACGCAAACTTAGGACAAACTCGAGATGTTATGACCAGTTGTTTTCTATCATCCATAAACTGGTTACCCCCTGCTTTTATACTTCTAAATACCACCCAAAGACGTTTAGATAAAGATATTGTTAAGATATATCAGGTGTCTAATCGATAACAATCTTTTATTTTTAATACATAGGCATCTACAAACATAAATGACTAAAATGTAAATAAATAATATACATGTAACGATAACTATAAACATGCTAGAATGTTATTTAATGCATTGCGTTAAACTTGTTTTGTTGGAAATGTCAGATGAATGATAAATCTATTTTCTAAAAAGTCACTCAGTGAGTTTTCATGGGGTCATACATACCATTATTTACCCTTAGTGTCTAAAGCAATAATAATGACAGTTACGAGCTGAAAATGGTATATGGCTTATCTCAACCATATTCATGTAAATTGGACGTGTCAGTATAGATAACAGTTACTGTATCAAGGGTTTTCATGAAAACAAGTGCGTGTGATATTGCTGCCAATATTTGGGAATAAATGTGTAATATTTTTAATTTGAATGGTGAATTATACAATTTACGTTTCTACCAAAGCAAGACATGTAATACAAAATCTCGTAGTTGCTCTTTAAGTCTCCTTTCGTCATGTTACCATATAATGTAACGAACTTGTATGACAGTCACTCTGTTTCTACTCGCTCAGAGATATTGTTTCCTTAATGTCAAGATTGAATTGATATACATGTAACATCCCTTCGTGTTAACGACGGGCATCAAGAGATATCAAATGAGTTCAACGATATGATGCTACATTTTGATCATAATACTGTAAGTTATGTAAGTTAAGTTTATAAAGATATATTTCATGTCATTGTTATATCTAATGTTTTGCTAGTTTCAGTTTACTAAAAAAACTTTCCAACAAACAATTTGCCTATTTTCTCAATTTCATATTGTTTTCTTAATGCATTTCTGTTCTCAACCTCACCTGCAATATCAGTTGTAAGGTGAGTTTCTCAATGGTATTCATTTCAAACTATTAATTTGGTGTTATGAGCTGTTTAATATATGATTAATTTTTGCTTTAATCTGTCAAATTGAATTCAAAATACTTTAAGATGTAATCGATGAAGCACTTGTCGTGACCTTTTGAACCACATTGCAGTTTCCATGACAACCACGACTTACCCTTTTCACTTGATTAATAATTCACTGTTACAGGGTAAAATCTTTCCGAGTTCCACAATTTACATCTCTTCTTTATTCAGTTACTTGTAAGAACTTTTTTACTTGGTAACATTTACGTGTTTTGTGAAGTTAAAACGAGTATCTTAATAAAACCTTCAATTCCTTATTCTACATATGATTGAATAAGTGTAACTTATTAATAAGATTATGCTTTTCAAATACATTTACATTTTACAGTCGCGTAAACGCGGTATTGTATTCCTACATCTTCAGATTTTAATTTTTAAATGAAGTGGTAAAGTTTTTTCCTATCTTTTGGAAATTTATTATTATTCCAACTTGCAGAAAACGAATTTGCGAATCTATTTAAATGGGCACATTATAAAAACATCATTTATTAATTATTATATTATTGATTAATTGATTAATTATTAGTATTGCATTGAAAATACTTCACAAAAAGATCACATCGATATACTAATGTTGTTATTTTAATCAGTTAATTTATCTTATTTGATGAATTGTTAATGTTTCATTTACCTCTCTACATCTGTGAAGTTGTCATTTGAAATCTTTGAAATTGTGTATATATTTAGTTGAAAGCAGTGGGTATCCTCATTTTAAGATTATATCAATCTTTTGGTTACAATTAATGCCTGTTTTGCCTATTCAGATAATTTTGGCAGATACAGTACTTTGAGTTATCTATAGACCTCATAAATCTTTTAACAAGGATCTGAATAGATAGCCGCTACTCCCCCGCATTCAGAATCTTCAGAATCAATCATCCGGCCACTTTAAAGAACATTGCAAGAACAAATATTAGAAAGTAAACCTTCATTTATATCGGGAGACACTCGCAAATCATCACACCATCACATCATCACATCATCACATCATCATATTATCACTACATCACATCATCACATCATCACATCATCACATCATATTATCACTACATCACATCATCACACCATCACATCATCACATCATCACTACATCACATCATATTATCACTACATCACATCATATTATCACTACATCACATCATCACATCATCACATCATCACATCATCACATCATCACATCATCACATCATCACATCATCACATCATCACATCATCACAAATTCACATAATCACAACATCACATCATTACATCATCACATAATCACAACATCACATCATCACAAATTCACATAATCACAACATCACATCATTACAACATCACAACATCACATCATCACATCATCACAACATCACATCATCACATCATCACAAATTCACATAATCACAACATCACATCATTACATCATCACATAATCACAACATCACATCATTACATCATCACATCATCACATCACACCAGAAGCTATCTATGAGTATGAAAGGCAGTTCACTGATATCCAACTTAGTTTCCCCTTAAAGGGGCAGTAGCACGTTTTTAGGGGGAATATAAGGTGATGTCAGGAAAATGAAAATTAATGGTTCCAATTGAAAGACAATGTATTTAAACTTAATGCAGCAGTAGTAATTCAAATATATAATGTAAAGTTCAGCCATGCGATTCCGTTTTTTTACACAAAATGAATTAAAGGTGTTAAAACAAATGGCCGCCAATGGATTTTAAGTGAATCTTCATACTTTATCCTCTGACTATATATGATTGACTTGTGTAATGAGATTTTTGACACTGTCAAAAAACTACATTTAAGATTAACTTACAATTATCCGTGAAAAAACTAAAATAAAATATTGTCAAAAAACGTGCTACTGCCCCTTTAATATTCGCTTATGCTCTTGCTCAAGGAAAGAGAATACGCCCTTCTTGCAATCTTATTTTCTTCTTGCAATCTTATTTTCTTCTTACAATCTCATTCGTTCTTACAATCTTATTTTGATTGTAGTATGCATATGTAACAGGAAATATATGTAATCAGTAAATACGTGTACTTACTGAAAGTTTTAGCAAATACATGTATATACTATTTTTCTCAGTTTATACATGTATTTTACTAACATAATGAGGAAATACTTGTGTTTACTAAAAAGAAGGTCAATCATTTAATACATAGATTTACTATCCTCATACAATTTTATAAAAGGGACAGTAGCTCGTTTTTAGGGGGAATATAAGGTGATGTCAGAAAACATGAAAATTAATAGTTCCGATTGAAAGACAATGCATTTAAACTAAATGGAGCAGTATTAAATCAAATATATAATGTAAAGTTTAGTCATGCGATTCCTTTTTCTTGCACAAAATGAATTAAAGGTGTTCACACAAAATGGCCGCCCATGGATTTTATGTCAATCTTCATACTTTGTCCTCTGACTATGGATAATTGGTTTGTGTTATGACATTTTTTACACTATCAAAATTATAAATTTAGCATCATCGTACAATTATCAGTTGAAATTTTGAAATATAAAATTATCAAAAAACGTGCCTCTGTCCCTTTAAAGCAAGTTTCTGTTTTATCTTTGAATAACAAAACTATACAATACTAGTAGTAACTGATTTCTCTTTCTGTGCAGACTGCGACGTCATTTTGCTTATAGTAATACACAATTTCACATGATTAATTCATCTCATGTAAATAACTTCTGCTTTTTTCAAATCTAAAACAAAATAATGACATGCAGATATTCAAATGTGATAATAAGCCCAACCTAACCTACCAACGGTAATTTGAAAAGTAATTTATAATGAACTTGTCAGCCATTTCCAATAAATTTAGTAAATATGTACAGTTACTGAGTGAAACAGTAGTTTCACGTATTGAATGAAAATTTAAGTAAGTACAAGTATTTACTATATATATTTGTTGTTGTATTTATTCGTATACTGATTCCAAACAAGATTTCTTAAGTTAACAGAGATATTGAGCCTCAACTGACCAGTTCGTGAAAAAAACTTAATGTCACTAGTACAGAAGTCTCCAGCGCGTAGTGTAGGTGTTTGGTAGTTTGCTCTTCTTTTCAGCCAAATCTAGTTCTTCCTCATTTATCATATATTCACTATATTTGTAACACAGTGCTGAAATGTACACTATAACTAATCAAAACCCTTAATAATGAAATTCTTTTCAGACAAATTTTGACATATTGATTTTTAAATCAAATAAAGGTAACTGTAGTCTGTTCCAAATACCGGTAATAATAAAATGATGATTTCTTAGGTTCATTTATACTTACTTGTATGCTTATACATCTCATACAAATCTCATATTTACAAATAATTAGTAGTATAGTAGTAGTATAGTATCTCAATCTACCTTCAACGTCCATTAAATAGAAAGCTCAAATTTGTTATATGAAAGGCATGAATGGTGAAACTGCTCTTGATTATCAAGGTTTTTTTAGGAGAAGAATTGGGGTTTTTTTGGTCAAAGATTGACCATTAATATACACTTCTCTAAACTAGTTACCACTTACTGAATTCTGTGATTAGTAGATGAATGTGTGTGATATAATATTGATCTATTTTTGGGATTTTATGATGAAACTTTTTGTACCAGTTTTAGGGGAAATTACAGGTCACATGACCAAATCAGAAATAAAACTGATATGTCGATGAAGGTTATCGCGGGTAATAGACCTCTGACCACTGACGACTTGAACACTGGTTTATTACATACTACAGCAAATGAATGAATGAATCTCTTTATTTCCTCAAGATATAAATATGAAGATCAATGTACATATACAAATTTACATCACATAATCATAAAATGGCCACCGAAAATAATATGTACATAGAAATGTCAAGAAAAAAACATCTTATAAGTACACTTGAGCGAGGAGAGCAAGGAATATAAGTATTTACTGTAAAGGATTATCATACATCTCCATGATAGTTCATCTATTTAGTTAGTTATTGAGTGAGACGGTATGGATACTTTACAGAGACTCTGACGTATTACAATTATATGAATATTGTTATAGCGCGCATATCCATCCACCTGTGGTTGCTCAAGGCGCTCACATTGTTTCGCCTCGTCAACGGCATTCTTTTACCATCCGATCATTTATCCAATTCAAGTCCCTAGGTAGTATGTAATCGGGATCCACATATAGTAAGTGGCGCTCAGGTTAGGTTAGGGACCATTCTATGACTCACAGGGTACCCATTCACAGTTGGGTGATCTGACACACATAGTCACAACAGTTTCATTCTCAGCCAAATGGCAAGTGTATCACTTGATTCCTTTCAATTTACGACATAAATTGTGTACTTGTTTCTGTTCTGGAAAATACCCACTATCTTCAATAATAGCTGAACTTTAAACTCAGACATTTTCATAATAAACACAAACAAAAACTATTTGCCATCAATATTCATTTGATTCTATTCACTTAAATGTACCTTTATTTCCGTTTGTTTCTACTATTGTTTCTTGCCCATTTCTTTGATATTACTGATAATTTAAAATCATTCAATTTAAGCTTTACCAACTGCATATCTGAATTTTCTATAAATGTGGGTTTTTATTGTCGATGTCAGACAAAATTAACGTTGTAAACATGTAGTTAAATGTAATAAGAACCTTTTTACCTATCGAGACTACTTCAATCGAGGGATTGGTCTTATGGTCAGTAGATGCTGAGTTTAAAAAAATGTTTTGTACACACTAAAAACAACTTTATATAAAAAAAAAATATGATATATTCAAACCAATTCATTGTGATATTTTGGGAGGAGAACCTAAATGTTTAACAGTTATTTAATACTTTTATTGTGTTAATGTTTTTACTGAGAAATAATATTTCTTGGAGCAATGATAAAAACAACATATATTTATCTGCAGTGATCTGCTTGGAATGCTTATCGTTGAGATTTAAAGCAAATCAATGTGAATTTTGAAAACAACTTTTTGTAACTGCTTGACCCAGACAAAATCAAGTTAGTATATATATTTTATTAATAGATAAATAAAAATGTTTCATCAATTACATTACAGACATAAATAAAATTGTGTTTAGTACAAATAGTAAAAACGATTCTCTCTGTATTTGATCCACTTCACTCAACTAGTTGTAGGTGTAGAAAACATTACCAGGCAGTGTTCATCGATACCTAACATACGTCTGGTGTGATATGTGTGGGGAAGTGACAATCAAAACAAATAAATGATTGGAAACGAATCCCTGATCTCTGTACAATATGTTTTTACATACAGACTTTTGCGGTTTTATTAATGTTTTTGCCAAACAGCGAAATAATATTTGAAATTAATGAATTATTTATCGCACGTATGAGAGTGTCGGGAAAATTTAAACTGATCAAATATTCAGCATGCATACCAGAACAAATACACCCGCGCCACATCAAAGTTGGCCATACGAAAACAGAAAGCAGTTTTTTATCAATGTGATTCCAGTCAATGAATGTTACAGTAACTACAATCAGGACTTCTTATCAGGAAGTTCGTTTTACTTGAATATTTATTTTCGATAAAGACTATTCAAGAAAAGGATAGGAGAAAACGTGTTAAATTACTTATTACGCGATTTAACATTGCGCCGATCGCTGTCTGTGTTAATATGAACGTATACCCAGTTAAAGGATACCATGCTATAAATCACGCCAAAGACCAGGGTAGGGTATGAAGCTACGTGGATATAACAACCCTGATCAACCATATAAACTAGGCAACGTAGAAACGACTTATAAAATTATAACATATACCACTGGCCACTGTATAAATGTTACGTTCACTCCAATCAGAACTTCTGGAGAACTTCGCTTACTTAGAATTTGTAGTCATTTTATGACATAAGGTTTTACTATCGATTTTGCAACGTTTGAGCAAACAAGATTTCTTTTAAATCCTACTTAATGTCTATCGTTTTTGCAGGACCCTCTCTCGGCCTAATGGATCGACTTTTCCATCTCGTAATTGCAGTTCTTATTGTGATCTTCAACCACTGCTCTGGAGGTACGTATCATCCTTAATTATACCATTACTATATAACTTAACTGCGATAATGGCGATACAGAAGATGGTCACTCGCATGACGTTGTCAGAACACAGGTATAACCTCACATAATGACACAATCACTCGGGAGCCGAAACGCAACACAAGCATAACGTTCTCTATGTCTTGTATTGATGGTCACAGGCAAGCAAGAAACGGTATCCATTTCGTCTTAGTTCCTTCTATCCAATTACATTTTCCGAGGAAACATTCGCGGTTGTGTTTCTGACATATTCACTTGGCAATCATACAACAGCGCCACTGCAACTGCGTTGAACTGTGTTTTACTATACGTAAAGCAAGAAAGGCACACTAACCACTTGGTCACATTGTTTATTCTCGTTTTACTTTTTAGGAGAGAACACTTGAGTTCGAACTCGCTTTATGAATATGCCGTAAGCACCACTTGACCGCTGCAGTACTGTTCGCAAAGCAAGGAAGTTACAACAACCATTTGGTCAAAGTTGCTTATTTCATTGTCCAAGTATTGTAGTAATGTTCGCAAAGCAAGAAGGCACAACAACCATTTGGTCAAAGTTGCTTATTTCATTGTCCAAGTGTTGTAGTAATGTTCGCAAAGCAAGGAAGGTACAACAACCATTTGGTCAAAGTTGCTTATTTCATTGTCCAAGTGTTGTAGTAATGTTCGCAAAGCAAGAAGGCACAACAACCATTTGGTCAAAGTAGCATATTTCGTTGTCTAAGTGTTGTAGTAATGTTCGCAAAGCAAGGAAGGTACAACAACCATTTGGTCAAGGATGCATATTTCCACTTCCAGAGAAGACCTTCACAGTGGAGCTGGTGTCGATGCCCCAGCCCGGTAACACCGTGGTGGACCTGAGTGAGGAGGACGCCTCGGTGAAGAAGTGTGATGTGAAGGCGGACGAGGAGACAGTTCTACACTTCGTCTGTAACAACGCTAACCTCATCCTCACAACACCCTTCACCGGGGGGGTCACCGTCACTACGGTGAAAGTTATGTGAGTATCAACACTAGCACTGTACATAGCGACCCCCTTGGTCTACATCACTCAATTCCAAACTTTTCTATTACTCGACCTACAGTTTTTGTAGTTTTAATCTCAAAAGTATTTTTGGATTTTATTTCTTTTCAACAGTTTCGAATGTTTAAATGGTCAGGTAAAAATGGTCCGAAATTGCAAATCTCTGAACAGTGATCGAATAAGATTAATCAAGAAATGTAAATGTGCATGTACCTGAATGTAGATATCCTCAAACGATGTCGGTTAAACAGAGTGTATAACTTCATTGCCAATCCATATTCAATCAGTTTTAATTGATAGAGTATGAAATTGTTTAATTTATTTTCAGTTTCAACCAACTTAAACTTGTAGAGAGAAATCGTACAGTGGTAAATGGTGTTTGGTTGGATTTGAGAAAGTCTACGAAAAGTTTTAGTTTATCGAAAAATTATGTTGTGTGAAAAAATCCGTATGCAGCTACATGTGTGTAACCTTTGCATGGTATAGAAAGACAATGAAGGGGTATCCCTTGCGTATTCTTGTTTTAGGTTATTAGAATTCGTCCATGTGAACTTGACTGCCATAAACGTTTATAAATGGTTTTCCTCTTAGAACCTCGATCGCAGCTTCATATTTCAAATATTTGAGTTCATTATTGCATTTTGTTAAACATAGTTAAATATTTAATCCTTTACCCTTTTAATCCTGTTTCCATTTAGCTGCATCTATGTCATTGAATATTAATGAAAATAAATCGATCAGATATTAATGATTTAGAAAATCTCTTTCAATCCCAATAAATCAAAATACTTATTTTGACCGGAAATATTTCTGCGGTTAAAAGAAACTTGCTCTAATCTATCATCCCCGAAAACAATCTATCCATCGGTTTCAAAGTCATCTCGGTTTTGTGATGAAGCTTTGCTGTGCCAAATCGGATACATTATCAATATGATATTTAAAAGGAATTGAACGATTTCACACTTATTTTGAATAAAGAATATATGCATATCATATTCGTAAGAGCTCACATATATGCTAATATAAGTTTGCATGTTGACCGACCGAGAATCAGAATTTGTTAACCCAGAATAATGAATCATTTACCCCCCGAAACTCTGCAGTAAGCACGCAGAACCTAAATGTGCCTAGCAGTGCCAGATAATGATCGTGTGAGCCTTGTGAAAGTGACAACTCTGCAGTAAGCACGCAGAACCTAAATGTGCCTAGCAGTGCCAGATAATGATCGTGTGAGCCTTGTGCAAGTGAACAACTCGTGAGCATTTCCACCATCTTGGTTCGTTCTGAATACCACGCATATACTTACTGAGTCACGTACCTACATTGCTGTCAGAAACAATCTTGATCTGCGATGACCTTTATCTGCTATATTATTTTATTTATTGATGGAGATAATCTTTAATAATCGTTTGTCAATATCGTCTATGTTATTCGTAGACATGATTATTAATTAATTGTAACGATGTTTCCTTATATTGATGAAAAAGATCAATGAGCACTGTGGTTTGGACAGCCTTTATAACAAGCAGCACACAAACCATTTCAAACCATTTGGCTGGTGGTCAGGATTCATTGTTAACGTCAATCATTAGATGAATCTGAAACACTTGAATCACACACTTGATAAAATATACGTTTTGACACATGAATATTTCACCGACAATCGTTTGTTGCAAACCTTTTAACGGTATAAGGATCTACACCGAAACATCGTTACTGTCAAATAAAGAAGTTGTTTATCCATAGAATTTCTCTTTTTTTCCTTATTCTACCTACTTCTAGAATGCCACTCTAATAGCTCATCATGCACATCAAAAATACGCTAAGTATTTTGAAATTGCAAAAAAACAGTAGTTAACAACAGCAGATTATTGAATGTTGTGTTAAAGAGAACACAGAATGGTAGCAACATATTGTGTAAAAGACAATTCTGCGGATAAAACTTTTTTATTTTAGTGTTTTGTGAAACGATCATCAAGTTGTCTATCATTTCATTCTTCGGTGATTCCTCTAATTCGCTCTACCATTATGCAATAGACAGCGATTTATACAGAGTAATACTACTGCAAAACTTTAAAATAAGCTTACTCAATCACAGGGGTAAGATGAATTCGAATGATGGAATTTTGCCCTTTTTCTCGCTTAATTTATATCCTTTCAAATTATTTTACTTAATCATGTTTGCGATACAAATATTTCATTTAAAGATTTTTACTCAAAATATATCGTTTAACTTTTAATTGAAAAAATATAAGCAACTTAAGATAAAATGTGTATTTACAATGTTGTTCGGATACATGTGTTAAATCAATGTGACAGATTGGAGACAACAGAGGGCAAGCAAGAGGGACTGGTGACGATAAAGATCACCCCCTCAGACGGGTACTGGGTGGACATGTCCCAGGTGGAGGGGGTGCCCGAGGAGATGAAGCCTGGGACCAAGGTGCCCTCTCTCTTCTCTGTCAAGGGGCTGAAGGCGGGGGACAAGGTCTCCTACAGTCTCACAGGTAAGTTTTGATGGTTTACATACTGAACCGCAGCTATAGTGTAGTTCCTGGTGTTACTGCTGTACAAGTGTTTAGATGTGTATATGAGAGAGTGTTTTTTAGTATTTTCTGTTGGATAAATGGATTGATCATCTCAGCTGCAAGTACATAATTTTCATTATGTTATGGGATGATTTTTAAGAAAGCTATTTGAGCATCATTTATACAGCAAAATATACTTAACTCATCACATTCAACATGGCGGTCAATGGGAGAGGCGCTCATGTTACACGTGATTCACCATTGATGTTGCAGGTGGAGACGACAAGTACCTGGGTATAGACAAAACCACCGGGGAGATCACCAGCATCATGCCTCTGGACAGGGACGGAGAGACCGGCAAGCAGTTCATCGACCAACTCAAACTAACCGTCGTCATCAACGGGGACAAGACGTTAACCAAGGAGTTGAACATCTCCGTCCTCGACATCAACGATAACTCACCCACCTTCATCAAGAACTCGTGGACAGTCAAGGTCCCTGAAAACTCCACAAAATGTAAGTTTAACATGAGAAAAATTGAGATACTGAAAGGTGAACTAATGTTATCATTGATGAATATTACAAGTGCTCACGATATACTCTTACTTGTATTTCCGAGCAAGAGAACCCGGGGTGAAATGTTAACACACGTGTGTCCCACGTGCAATGTTTCAGACCCTATTGCCACCCTGAAGTGCACGGACGATGACGAGGGTGACAACGCCCGGGTAGTGCAGTCCATCTCCTCCTCCCCCGACCCCACCCTCTTCTCCATCTCGGGGGACTCACTCCTGGCGGAAACTCTCGACTTCGAGGGTCCCAACAAGGGCTACAACCTCACCGTCATCGCTGTCGACCAACCCAAGCAGGGCGAGGCCCGCACTGGGACTGCCACGGTTCACGTCATGGTAGGTACAAGGGAGCTAAAGGGGCAGTAGCATCGTTTTCTTATTTGTTTTCTCACTGAACCCGACTCCTGTAAATAATGTGAATGCTTCTGTAGCACCTTTACCATTTCTTATGTTCAAAGCGCTACAAACATCATTACCCTGAAGGATGTACTTTCACAACTGCTACTGGCAACAGAGGTAGTTCAATCATCAATGCTAATCAAACCTCTGTTTGAATAAGTCGAGTTTATGGGCAACACATGATTGAATGCACTCAAAGCTATTTGTGGGGAAATGATATGGTTGTCTGATTTGTGATTGTTATTCCCCGTCACGAAATGGTAGGGGGTATAGGTATGAAAGTTCAGTTTCAGTTACACGAAAAAAAACCAGATATATTATTTGCTTTGTTAATACATGTTTACTGTGAGAACATCAACTGTTTTGTATGTCTGGCATCTTTCATAAATCGTATTGAATTCTAAGCGTTCATAAATATGTAAAAACATTTACTTAGTGGATAGACCTACCAGTAGTGTCAGACGATTGTTGTTTTAATTTTTAGCATACGGATATATATCAGTGTTATAATAATATTATATCAATTGTCTTAACCAACCAAAAAAACAAGTTAGTTAACATTGGAGACACAATCCAGAATAGTGTACTATCAAGTCGATAGACATTGAGAATTGTGACACCCAATGATACAGAATAGTGTACTGTCAAGTCGATAGACATTGAGAATCGTGACACCCAATGTTACAGATCCAACCTAAGAACGAGTTTGAGCCGGTTTGGGAGCAACCCTTCCAAGGGGGCAGTGGGTCTGCGCATGTGCACACAGCATATAAGAACACCAAGGCCGGTGACGTCATATTCACCCTCTCTGCAGGCGACATGGACGACGGAGACGACGGTCAAATTAGCTATGCTATCATGAAGACAGAAAACGGTAAGCAAGAAATGTTCATAGAATAGCCAATCAAAGTATAGTTTAGCAAAATTCTTGTTTCGATAGAAGGAACTAGTTTACTGAAGTTACATGTGTATCCTGATACAGCAACAAACACTCAGCCATAAATGAATACTGAGAATAAATAGTTAACTGAAATTCCTTCATCTATTATTTCAGATTAGATTAAATTAGGATAGTTCTTAAAGTACAAGGACAGTAGAATGGGACAGCATTGAACAAGTATATGATGACAGTTAATGGTTTAGCGAAAGAAGAATAATAATATCGCTGTTTCCGAATATGTTTACATATCAAGTTTCTTTAGTTCAACCAAGACTTTTCCAATACCTAAAGTCTTAAACATTATCCAAAATGTGTTTTAGTAATATAAGGTAAGCATTGTGACGTCATCCTTCTGTGCGTTACAGTGCAAAATCACTTTCAAGGACATTTTGTTGTAGTTAAATCAAAGCAATTGTTTTATTTATGACTTATTGAAAATAAAGCTAATACATGGGCGATATAGGTTTTTTAATGAGATTCTTTGCGAATACAAACGTAAGCTTATTATCTACTTAAAATTATTCATAATTAATATAACCCCATACCTCTGGTATCTAGGAATTTGAGGTGCAAATGGGTTTGACATTCATAATCTATTAGCTCTTAAAACGCATTCTCAAGATAGTTTAATGCTGTAATTAATGTAAGTACATTTGTCATAACCTGAACAGATATTAACCTTGTACCATAAAACTAGGAATGCAATTGGTTTCAGATTACATTTTGCCAGTTTCTTACAAATGATATAATCATACTATTAAACCCAAATGAAATATTATTTTAACATGATATCTTTCAATATCTTTTATTCAGCTTCCGGGGACGATGTAGAGTTTATTTTCCATATCGACCCGAGTAAAGGCGATGTGCACGTGATAAGTAACCTGAGCGAGGCGCCGTACACTCTCACCGTCTCAGCTTCTGACAATGGAACTCCCAATAAATCTATCAACGCCACGATTACCATCCCCGTTACTGTAAGTGTACCTGAGAATCACGTCGTAGAATAAATTTGCTTAGAATAGGTGCCCTATCAATACGTAAAAATAAAGAATTGAATAAAGTGTACCTGCCACAGTTTATATTTATGGTAACAATGAAATGATAAAAAAAAATAATTTAAATCCACCTATTAATTACTCAATTTATTTATTATGATTATGGTCACATAAATAATAACTTAATCATTCTATGAGATATACCTAAATCACTCGTTATTTTTATACTTTCATTATTTATAGACTTGTTAAGTCTTATTTATCAGTAAACGTAATCATGTCAAATTATCCGACAGAAATCAATAGATGATAGTGGTAATAACATTAGTAGAGAAAATGGTAACAAGATTTGGAGCCATTTCCATAACCGTCGACATTTGATGAATTTTACGTTCAACGTTACAAATATTATTAACATAAATATTATGTATTATATGTAGGCCTACAAAATCTGTATTTAACAGTATTGAAATGCATTACTATAGTATTCGGAAATAGCTATTGGATAGTCAGAGCTTAAGAGTTTGTGCTTTTACAGAAAGTTTTATCCAAAATCTAACAATATAGCGTCCTTGTATGCTTAACTCAGATAAACTAACAAATCCATGTGATTTCTTAAAAGGACCCTCCAAAAGAGGGTCTCCACTGGCACCACGGGACGCAAGCTCACGTGGATGACGTCACAGTGGTCCTTCCAAAGACCACCAAGCCAGGCAACTCCATCGTCAAAGTCGTCGCAGAGGGAGCTCAAGGAGATACCAGTGATATCAGCTACAAACTGGGTCCTGTCAAGAAGAGTAAGTACAAGAACCAATGAATGAATCAGCTAGAACCTCGGTCCTGTCAAGAAGAGTAAGTAAAAGAACCAAAGGGATGGTTTGAAAACGTTATAGACTTGCCAGGAGTCTTAATACTAACTCTAACTCCAGCTACAAACTCGGCCCTGTCAGGAGTAAGTAGGGATCACGGGAAACAGTGCCGAGATATGAGATATGAGATATGAGATAAGACTTTGTAGACTTACAAAGCCAGTGGTCTAAAATACCTACTCCAAATGATTTATCAACACAACAATAGTGTTTTGTTGACACAAATTCTACGGTCCTAATGTCTTTCTGCATTAAAATTGATATGATTGCAGGAAGAAACTTTACTTTTCTGTAAACTGAAGAAGGATCGTCTGTGTTTTAGCATTTAACAACCTATGAAGGTTTTCGACATCATTAGACCTCATTATCTGTCGCCGCAAATCACGTTCATGTAATACAATAATAATAAATACAACGTTTGTTTTTAATTAAATGGACATAATAATAATACTCATGCTTAATTTTTGAATTATCATCGAGGTTTTTAAACTTTAATGATATGAATTCTACAATTTATTTCATCAGATGGAAAAACTTTGGAAACCAATATGCTTTTCTACGTGGACCAGAAGACGGGGAGTCTGATACCACTGCGGGACTTCAAGTACTTCCTGGGGTCTGGGGTGGACTTCTACCAAATTCTTGTGAACGCCGAAACCACAAAGGGATCAGAAAAGATAACAATTCATTGCACTGTGACAGTTCAGATTGTAAGTCAATTGAAAACGTGTATAATCCCTTTCTATCAAGTGATATATGGCTTGTAGATAACTTACCAGTTTTGGAGCCAAATTGTTACACTAGGTAATATATTCGACGGGTAGCCTATAGATGCCAATACAAATTGGCACTTGTATCAATGCATCTAGTTTCCTGTAATCAGAAATTTAGAAATAACCATGTGTTGTTGACCATGCGATAACCAATTCTCTCCATTTACATCATGAATAAACACACAATCGACTAATTCTTTGGAGTGATTACTAACCAATATATAACATGATATGCCATCGCCCACTCCATGTTAGCCCTCTGTTACAGCACCCGAGTAATACGAGTATAACATACAGCTGCGTACTATAAGTTTGTTCACCTGCTTGTGTTCTTAGTGCAAATATCATGTAATTTGGGTTTCGGTTTGACGTTCATAAAATAACTCCAGGACCACTTACAGAAGATCATCAATTGTCCATGGGTAAAATAACCATTTCCAAACCATATTTCGGGATCGTCTTGTCACTGGTGCTGAATGTCAAATTTTGGCATTGTTAAATAGACAGATGGAGTCATATTTGTGAAAATCGGATTTTCTTAAATTTCGATCAAAATCATTCATGTTAACTTTTTTGGAAAAAAATCAGCACAGTTACGTTGCATTAGCGCAAAGGAACACATATAAATAAGATCTAAAGCTGTTGATCACTTATGAAGGATTTTGTAGAGCAAATAGAAATCAGTGTTTTCGTATTTTTGACCCCTGGTCACTTCAATGACCTGCCAAATTTGTTACAGCTATCTGCTAGGCATGACATACGAATATGTCAACGCAAACTGAATCCTAACTGATGCAGTGAAATTTCATCATTATCGGTTTCGTTTTCACAATGATATGATGTCTCAAAGACGTTACAAATTACATGATATTTGCACTAGAATACGAAGGTAAGTGAACAAACTTAAGATACGCAGCTGTAGTTTGAGTTTAAAGCTATGGTTTGTTCCAATAATGAAAAGCCAAACCACAATGGAAATTGATTATCTCCGATTGGTTTAATCCAGCCTAAGAAAACAGTAAACCACGCCCCTGAGTGGGTGAAACCATTTATGGGAGGGAACGGGGCATCAGGAAGTGTAACAGTTAAAGAGGACATCGAACCCGGAAGTGCAGTAGCCACAATCGAAGCGGTAGATGCAGATTCCGGAGCTGCCGGTGACGTCACATACAGAATAGGTTCAATTGCTACAGGTTTGCACTTTTTTAAGCATTACTGTTCTTTAGTATTCCAAAACGAAAACCCTCAATTAGACACCCGGTGTTTTCTGTTTTGGCCTGAATCTTCCAACGTGACTGTGATAAAGTGCATGTATTCAACTTTGCTTTTCTGGTGTTTCATTATGTTAAAGAGTAAAAATCAGACTTTCCTTTCATCCAGTTCTTTGATTGTTTTACAAGACGAGTTTCGTGTGTGAGATGTCTAAGTATCAAACTGCAAAAGAACTCTTCCATTGTATCCAGTCATAGGATACTACATGTTACTGTTAATATTTGCCTTTATTGTAAATCGATTCCAGAATAATTATGACTGATTTATGCAAAAGATCACATTTGTCTTTTCAGAGGGAGGGGTCGATGTAACAGACCAGTTCGGATTCGACCCACAGACGGGAATTTTAACCATCTTGTCCGACCTTGACCTTGAGAAGGGAGTGAAACTGTACACCGTGATGATCTCGGCGCTTGACAAGGGAGATCCTCCCAAAACCACCCAGGGAATGCTGAAGATCCACGTGTCAGACGTGAACGAACACAATCCTTCCTTCGATAAGAACTTCTACAATGCCAAGGTAACCTGTGACATCAACGAGGGCGACGACATTCTCAGAATAAAAATGACAGACAAAGACGCAACAAGCCGTTTCACCTTGACCTCCACGCCCACTAGTAGGTACGTCATCTTGAAGATGCTGCAGTCCGGCACTGCCGCGGTGTTCCTTGGGAAGCGACCGTCGAGCGAAATGTTCGAGTCCAGCACAGTCGATGAGTTCCTCACGTTGAAGCTATCTGACGGAGGCAAGCCGGAGAAGACAGCCCAGGGCTTCATCATGTTGAAGTTCATGAAGTGTTTGCAGAAATCATCACCGACCACCACGGTGGACTGGACAACCAAGGTCATTCCAACCAAACCAAAAATCACCAAGAAACCTGACATCGTCACCAAACCGGAAGTGACAACTAAGGTCAAGTTCACACTGCCGAGGGAGACAAACATACCTCCGGTCCCTGAGACCACCAAACCATCAGTGGAGTCTACCACGGGTGAGGGCGGACTCCCAGGGACAACAGAGGACTCGTATGACGGCAACACTACTGAGGATGATGATCTGTGGAACTCGACCGTCACTGATGGGGGCGTGGCCGCGTCCTCTGAACCCCCTCGCTGGCTGGTGCCCTCCTCCCAGGCTGCTGGTGCGACCACGCCCAAGTCTCACTCAACTAACCTCAACGGTTCCAATTCCAACCATGGAGCTTCAGGTATAATAAGAATTCATTTTGTTTTTAACATTTGATGTATCCAATATATATATTATTTTCTTAATGCTTATGTTCACTTGATTAGAGTGCCGTTACAAAAAACGGTTGCAAAGTTACAATTGCTCGAAGTCCATTGATTACAGAATGTAGACTTCAAATCGAGAGTTACCATTTTCTGGAAACTGACCGCGTTTCTTGTTCTAATTCCCATGTGTCCTGAAATTGATAAATACGTTATCTGAATGAAAAAAGCACCTATTTAACTAGAAAGTGACGACCATTCGGATCGGTTTACATATTTTACCATTACCAGGCCTATGAACTTGCCAAATAAATAGGTTGAATATCAGTAAGGCTTGCCATGTTTGTATCGACGACCTCCATTTTGACGATCAAACCTCGTGTATTAAACACCTGTACAATGACCCTGTTTGCTCCCCAGGGGGCGGGACGAAGGGCGGGGGGTCAGACAGCGAGGCCGGTAACTGGGTGGTCCGCTCTCTCTGCATCATCCTCTTCCTCGGCTACGTCGCCATGGGAGGCATCTACATCGCCAAGAAGTTGTGAGTATATCTACTCTGGATTGTAGGCCAAATATAAGGTTAGCCTATATCAAACATGGACGTCAGAAGTTGTGAGTATATCTACTCTGGATTATAGTAGGCAAAATATACGGGTATGTCATATACGGATGTCAATGACCGAGGTTCGTACCGTTCGTTCGTGGTTCGATCCAAA
This sequence comes from Steromphala cineraria, assembly GCA_916613615.1. Lineage (NCBI taxonomy): Eukaryota > Metazoa > Mollusca > Gastropoda > Trochida > Trochidae > Steromphala > Steromphala cineraria. Next base: position 804,077 of record OU744726.1, read on the forward strand.
TATTTCAAATATGGCATCTTAAATCATTGGCTGAGGAAAATAATTTTAACCAAAATGTCCTAAAAACAATACAGTGTTCTACTTGCTTCGGACCTACATATACAGAAATAATTATACAGTCAGTTTGCTCCATGGGGTATACTCAAGATAATAGAGAAAGGTGTCGAGTGTATTAGTCAGTCAGTAGAATAGTCATCGTTACTGGCGACATTGACTGATAGTCTTCCTTACTATCGGGAAACATTTATTTTCTAAAACATTTTTATGCATCGTCAAATCTATAAGTGACATGTTTTTGGTTTTGTGTTTGGTGTCAGTGATCGAATGTCAATTTTAAGTAGGAATATGACTGTGACATTTAGGACATATGCCATTTTTCTTTTCTCTTTCAGATATCGATTAAGATATATGGATGTTTTCATGCGAAATTGATGGACCTGTAGTTAATAAATAATGACCTATTTTTACGTTTCAATTCTAGGTTATCCGTCACATGTTATGCATAAATTCCTCAAAATTTAGTGTACTAATAAGGTACTCCCGGGTTTATCCAAAAAATACGACATGCAGTAAAGATGTATTTGTATTCCAGTTCTTTATTCAACAATGCAAACTGCCTGAGACCGAAAACAGCCGTCCATCCCCGTCCTGAAGGGGAAAACGGTAAGAGTGATAAAAGTACATGTACATAAAAATACACGAAGATTAATTCAAGGGTTTAAAATAACATTTTGCAAATTCGTATCTCCTCAACAAAACATTAATCTCCAAATCAAGTGCTGTGAATTGCAAACTTGGAACCATCCTTATTGTAAATTGCCGTCAGCGAAGAAGCGTGAGGTCATTTGGAAATTAGAAATCCGGAATCCTAATTAGATTTTGATAAGTGATCAAGATAACATTTTCAACACTTTCTCATCAATAAAAACAAATGATTCATGCAATTTGAAATCTCAGTAGTCAGATTGGAGCGGAAAATTAATTTTTAAAATCCATTGATTTTGAAACCAACATTTTCCCTCTTCAGCGTGAGGTTCGAACGTATTTTCATTTTTAGCATGTGCAGTTCGAACTGTTTTTAATGAAATTGATCCTTCCTTCAGACACGAACGACAACCCGCCGGCGGGCTCAGTGGTGGACTACTCGGACCGACAAGCGGACAACATGCCGGACATCACTGCTGCCCTGGCCGTGGCGTCCCCAAACTTCATGGACAGCTACTCCCGGGAGGTGCCCCAGCCCCCCGTCTCCGCCACCCCTTCTGTAGCGCTCTCGGGGGGTCCCCCCGCCACCCCCCTCGTCACTGTCCCCCTGCCCCCGATACCCTCCATCCAGACGCAGCCTCCCCCCGCTGTACCGCCTCTCTCGACCACGACATCGCAGGTAAAGTGGCATCATGCAGCAAGTAACATATTAGTAACATAACATTTGGTAGTTTGTATAATGTGTTACCATTTTACATTTCTTGTGAGCACAGCCGTCTAACTGTGTTTTCTTATAAGAACTTCATATTGCTAGATCATTTCAGGAAATACTCAACTAAAGATAATTACACTGCATTTAACCAGAGCAGAAAAACATTTAAGAATATTTGTAGAGTTAAACAAAGGGTCTTTAGAGAAAGTGTTTCAAGGACACTTACTGAAGCATCACTGTTAAAAGATCAAAAAGGATTCTGGAGTATTATCAAAAGATATTCAAGAAAATCAGATAAGAAATGTGCTATATCGACAGAAACATGGCAAACTTACTTTAATGATTTATTGAACCCACAAGTTGATACTGTTGGTGACCAGGATTTTGATGATTTTGTGAATAAGTACGTTGATGAACATGACTGTCATGAATGTATGGATAACGATTTTTCCTATGATATTACCACAGATGAGGTAAAGGCAGCTATTGATAGAATGAAACTTAATAAATCCCCTGGTAATGATGGGATACCATCTGAGTTCTTCAAGACTGTCAAAGATACCATTGCACCATATCTTGCTATATTATTCTCCCATATACTTTCTAAAGGTCAATTCCCTGAAGCTTGGCGTGCTGCACTAAAAATACCAATCTATAAGAAAGGTAATGCAAATGAACCTAGCAATTACAGGGGCATTTCATTACTAAATAGCATGAGCAAACTTTTCACAACAATTATTAATAAGAGAATCGATGATCATGTTGAAAGTACTGGCCTTATTGGTGAATATCAAGGGGGTTTTAGGAAACACCATTCCACAATTGACAATATTTTTATTTTGCAATCTATCATTCAAATGTATACAACAAGAAAACAAGGAAAATTTTATTGCGCATTTGTTGACTTCAAAAGGGCGTTTGACATGGTTAATAGGAAAAAGCTGCTTTATCTTCTTTTAAATAATGGAATACATGGCAACTTATTCAAAGTTTTACAAGATTTGTATAACAAGGTAAAATCTGCAGTCGTTATCGAAGGCTCGAAGCTTTCTGACTATTTCAATTGTTCTACAGGTGTAAGACAAGGGTGTGCACTTAGTCCAGTGCTGTTTTCCATTTTTATCAAGGAACTGTCAGAATCTATGAGTGAAGCTTTTAATAATGGCATATTTATATCAGAAGACATGTATAATATCTTATCTTTACTTTTTGCTGATGATTTAGTTTTAGCTGCTGATACACCTCTTAAGTTACAAACACAACTAGATTTTCTCCATAGGTATTGTTTGAAATGGGGTATGGAGATCAATACTGATAAAACTAAAGTAATAGTTTTCCGAAGCGAGGGAAGGTTATCAAGATTTGAGAACTGGACATATAATGAAACAGAAATTGAAGTGGTAAATGCATACAAGTATCTTGGTATAATGATGACCCCTAAACTTGTGTGGACGAGAGCATGTAATATTTTAGCACAACAAGCCAACAAAGCTTTATTCCCAATAAAAAGTATTATTCGTAAATATGAGGTAAATATTCGGGATGCATTTAAAATATTTGATATGAAAATTGTGCCAATTTTAATGTATGGAAGTGAAATATGGGGATATAAGAAAATGAATCAACTTGAAATCGTACATCGATCATTTTGTAAATTTGTATTGAATGTTAGTAAATCGTTCCCCAATGTTGCTTTGTATGGAGAATGTGGGAGATATCCCTTGTATGTAAATTCTTATATTAATTGCATTAAATATTGGTTCGGGTTGATTATCATGCCATCATATAGGTACCCGCACCAATCATATCTTATGTTAAAGAAAACCTGTGACAGGAAGCGAACTAACATGGCGTCAAAGATTATGCAACTTTTATTCACTTATGGGTTTGGACATGTCTGGATACAGCAGGGAGTAGGGGATATAGATTCGTTTTTAAAATTGGTTAAAGAAAGACTAATTGATTGTGCTAAACAGGACTGGCACGCAGAACTTACAGATAAAAGCTCTTCACAATTCTATTCCACCATAAAGTCATTATTTACTTCTGAATTGTATATTTATGAACTGAAAAATGTAAAATACAGGAAAGCACTACTTATTTTCAGAAGCTGTTATAATCGTCTTGGAATTCAATGTATTAGAAAAGGTTTTAATGATTATGAAAGTTCTGATTCTAAATGTTCTTTATGTAATGTAACCGAAGATGAAATCCATATTGTATATCAGTGCCCAATGTATCAAACTCTTCGTGTTGATGTACCGCTTCTATTCAATAATAACAGAAATATACATGGTCTTAAATATTTAATGAACTCTAATGATTAATTATGCTTACATGTTAGGAAAATTCTTGTATAATGTATTTCGTGTACGAGGAGAAAGGATCTAATTCGCATGTGTATATTTTCATGTATGATATTTATTTAATGTGCTGTATTATGGGTCATTTGGCCTCGAAACAATAAAACTATTGAATTGAATTGAATTGAATATAAGAACTTCAATCATGTAAATGGAGGTAGCCATTATATTATGTTGGTGGAGTATGTAATCCCTCGTAGATGTAGACTTGAAGGTTGTGTAGTGATGTTACTGACACTATCTGTCTTGTTACAAGGGCAACCATTATTTTTGCATCCATATAAGATTTCATTGTTCCAATCAACATAGCTATACTAATTCTCGATGTTTACATTGGATAAACATTTGATTCTCCTATTGATACAACTCTTTATAAAATAATGGTTGAAATAAATCATGAAGTCAGTGAGCAGATAAATATTTGAAGCGTCAGTAAAATCCCTTGTCCGGCGCTAGGAAATGCCGTGGATATTAAGAAGATCGTAATATTGTTTAAAGAAAAAGACATGGTCAAATAACGAAACAAATGAAAATTCAATAGATGAGAACATAAAAGAACTTGAAATACACCAGTACCTCGAGGTATATTTCATATGACATCATTGTTGCAGATGCCACCGAGGACCTTGCCGCCACTAACCGAAATTCCCCGATAATTGTCGGGAAATGACGAACTGGTCCAGCACGACATTACAACGATGAATATTACAGGATGTCATTTTAATGTTGAAGGGGGAGCATTCTTCCTTAACACTTCAAATTGGCTTTGAACATTTTGAAGCGCCAACATTACGTTTACATTTATTTCAAAGTTAACTTGTAAACAGTGCATAATACAGAAGGTAACACGTTATATAATGACATTTATCTCCAAGTAAAGTTGTTCAATTACACGTTACAAAATATTGACATCCTCACTTGAACCATGTTATCGGTTTCGTTTATTTGGTGAAAAAACAAGAGTATTTTAATGGAATATTTGGATTTTTTTCTAGAAATATATTGTTCGTACAAGGTTTTATCTGAGTAATTATTCTTATTGCAAATGAGTCACATCATGTATGTTTCGTGTACATAATTTCCCTGTACTGCTTGAAGTGGTTGGACCTGTTGTAATGTACAGTTGATATTGTCAGCGCGCCATCCATCTAATCATGCCTTCAATAATACACAGCCTTGTCATGTACTAGGAGATAGCCCTACAATTTTCATATCGTCAGTAATTGAACATTATCAATTAGATATAATAATCATTTAGAACAATGGTAAACAAAAATGACAACATAGAAAAAATATTGTTGGTAGGATGATAGTGTATGGTTTCAAACTGATTGATGTTCTCGAAGTACATAGTAACGCACAAGAAACGAAAATGTAGACTCCATTTCCGGCCTCTCTGTGAGTTTTTTCAAGTAAGTTTGTTTACGAGTGTTGGTGGCTGCTCTAGTGTTTTGAATATCTTTTTAAAATTTATTTAAAAGTAAAAATCAACATTTTTTAACGTTTTTATACTGTTTTTAAAACGTTTTTCTTTTCAAAATGTTATTGCAATCGCCTCCAATTTGTATCATATTAACTACTTGTTATGAGGCAAATAGTTTAATAATTGATAACGTCGTGATAATCATTGTTAAATTCTGTTTGAGTTTCACAATTATTGATTACCTTTCAAATATTGTTTTCGTTTTCTAAAATGATTTTAACCCAAAACAATGGAAGTCACATAAAGAATCTAAAGATAAATATCATTGTTACATCGACAAAAAACATAATATTATTTCAACATCATTTCATAGTTTTTCATTTGTTAGATATTGTACATATCACTATCGCCTCTATATGATATTTGTCGTTATTTGATACCTGTTGCTTGGTAACGTGTCATCATGTTTCAAAGGCGGTAGCGTGTAACGTTTCCTTCATTATTGTATGACTTACTAGGAAGGCGGTTTACTGCTGTTTCTCTGTTAACTAACCCTTGTGGATGTCTATCCATTACACGTGATTGATGTATTGTACATATGTTGCCTGTACATATTGGTTATAAGTCACTTTCATGAGACATTCGATCCTCTGACAACAGGTGGCAATGTAAGGTAAACCTTCAACATAAATAAGACTAACACAATGTCTTTTAATAATCTTTCTTAAATTGTAAGAATCTTAGTGAAATGAGATTGCATTTTATCTGGAATTGCTTTTAAAGGGGCAGTAGTACGTTTTTTAGAAAATATTTTGAATTTTTCACTGATAAATGTATGTTAATGCTAAATGTATTATTTTGATAGTGTCAAAAATCCCATTACACAAACCAATCATCCACAGTCGGAGAACAAATTATGAAGATGGACATAAAGTCCATTGGCGGCCGATTTATGTGAACACATTTGATTAAATTTGTGAAAGAAAAAGGAATCGAATGGCTATACTTAGCATTATATATTTGATTGATTTAGTTTAAATAAATTGTCTTTCAGTTGGAACCATTTATTTTCATTTCCCTGACCTTATATTACCCCTGAAACGTGCTACTGCCCCTTTTTATGAGATTATGTTTCAGATTTGTGTTAACTTACAGTTTTATCATGCAATCAGTATATAGCTAAGTATTCAAGAAGACAAAGAATTTTAAGGATGATCGACTTCTTTATTGTAGAAAGTAGCGACGTTCGGTATAGACCCTTATACCGAAACGTCGCTACTTTATGCAATAAAGAAGTCGATCATCCATAAAACTTCTTGTCATCTTGCTATTGTTAACTTCTAAAATACTTCTCAAATAACTTATAAGTATACACGATTATCAAATACTTCGCGTTGCATACAGAGAAAGAGAAACATTGTTCCTTACAATTCTCGTCGAATGCAAATATCAGTTAGTGTTATGCACACTGTATAAAGTACTAGGTTTGTCATATATCGTCGGTTTCATGAATATCAGAAAATGTTATATATAGTTGTTATGGACGAGTTGTAGTTAAAAATGTCAATCTTGTCATATAACATGTTATATTGTTTTAAAAAAGATCTTTTTATTGCTATTTTGTCCCTTTATCTTTCATTACTATTATCATTGTTGTTATAATTTTTTTAACATTTCATTTCTTTTCATCACGCAATATGAGATAATCCTTTTCTTTTAAATATCAAAAACAGTTGCATTTAACGTCCTGATAAGGGAACGTGAATTAAAACATTTTTCTTAAAACAAAGTGTAAGATTCATTATAGCGATCGGCATTATTTTGTGTTTGATATGTCAATTCTGTAAAAGATGACATAATACATACACTAGTGTCCAAAAGAAACGCGACCATATCAAACACATATTTATCATTTTCCAGAAATCAGCTTACTTATGTGTGAAATTTTGAACATTATCTTTTCATGTTTGCGAGAAACACGCTTTCATAAAAAAAATCTTTGATTCGGAAACTCCTGAACTACAGGCAGTTTCCTGAACTATGGCGAGATAGCAGTGAGAAAGTGAAAACGTTTACTTGTTATATATATTCTGGAGCAATGGCGCGTCAACGAATTGATGTCAAATAAAGTGCACTATATTGACATCATCGTTATCTTACCTAAATTCCATAATTTATCAATTTTAAATTGAAAACTTGGTAGCGTTTCTTTTCGACACTAGTTTATATATGTATGCATATGAAAGGTTACAAAAGCAATCTTTACCGGTAGGGAATATCCCTTACGAACCTAATATGTATAACGACACAATTGTATGCGAAGTAGATAAGTTAAAAGGCATTATAACCGTTCAAAAAATAAGGAATTAATGACAAAAAATGAAATAAAATTAATCATGTACAATCATACTGGGGAAATTTTGTATTAATACTTCAGACATCGGAAAATAATCCTTAAACAAATGTCTACGAAGATGTAAAAACCCTTAATTTCTTTCGAACTTCTAATCTGACATTTCGTCTCAAAACTCGTTTAAAGTTTGTAATGAATACTTAATTATTATCATATGTCTAAACTGGTATCTTCATACAGAATTGCAATTCAGCGGAGTCTACATTCTTCATGAATATTTATGTAACCGATTAGAATACCATCAGACACATGATGATTTTACAAGTTTTATATGAAGCAACCAGAATTAACCAACTTGCTTTGTTCGTAAAATGTTTCTGAAATTTGATTTTCAGAACGATTTTAAATTTGATCCTTTTATAAAACAGTGCGATAAATTACCAAATTTGATTAGTGAATTGATCTAAGCATACTATTCAAGTGATGCAGACTTTTTAGTAGAATAACCGAAAGCGAAATCTTATTTGTAAATATTTTGAAAAAAATTCATACTTTCTTATACTTTCAATTTTCTTGAGTTGATTCTTTATTAAGATATTTAGATTCAACACAACAACGTTTTGAAGTATACAATCTACGTATTTGTATTTTAACAACAGTATAAATGTGTCTCAGTATGTTTTTCTTGATTTTTCCGAAACCGTGACTTTATTTTGAGGATTAAGGAAAGGTAGAAAGATGTCATCATAACCAACTATGTATATTTTGTAATATTTCATAAAGACCTTTGTCCAAAGGATACACTAATACAATACAATAATACAATACAAGATACAATAATAGTTAATATTAATTATTAGTTAAGTGTGAGAATGTACCGATCCCTTGATTGGTGATACATGACCTAGGTTAGTTCATAATAATGTTTACGAAATCATTTACCCATTCTTGGTAATATTTACTAGTTTCTTATCATTTGTCAATTCCATAGAAATGTTTATGCTTTTAAATTGTATATGTTTGTAATCTAATTAACTCGTGACTCATATCATTTCCAACCAATACGTAGACGGTTTTTAGTTCTATTTGAAAGTCAAAAGTAAAATGCATTTTCAAATCAATGGGCATACTAAGTGACGACTTCCACTAATCGATTAACTCCTGCCTTAATAACCAACACTTATATTTGTATTGTTGCAAACGAAAGTACAAAGAACTACGAAAGTCGACGATCAAAAGATATTTTACAACACAAAATTCCTAGAGAAATGCTACACCATGGTTGTTCGTATTCGTTGTGACATTTCTTAAATTATTACGTCAATGTTTGTGATTTATCTATGGACTACTGATTTCTTAAACCCAAAAAACTTGAACTTTCTGAAAAAAAATTTTTTAAAAACTTTCTTATATGATTTGTGTTATGTCATCCGTCTACTAAATCACTTTTAATGTTATGTTTATCTTTTACTGCGTACTTATGGTTGTTAAGATATTAAAGGATGTTTAATCCAGTGTATTTGAAAATTACAAATACCAGTTTTCAATATTTAAAATCCTATTTTCAATAAAAGTTATATAAGGATTCGTACTTGTGTGTATGTGGATAAATAAAACAAAAAAGCAGGAGACAGCATCAAATAGCAGCATCACAATCTCCTACTGCTGAGATATTGACTTCCTGTTCATACACATCCCTAAGGTTTGCATGCTTTTTCCAGCATATTTCTCACTTCATGTCAACTAATTAAGTTCACTTGAGTTTTGATTTATGGTGAAATCTAGAAAATATATTTAAATTGTAAAGAGGAAATCAAAGACTCAAATGAAATTACGGTTATCATAAAAATTATTCATCAATTGATGAAAAACGGTCAAACATATTTCTTAATATTTACATAAAATTGTAGAAAAATGGAAAAGTTATCCTTTGTTAACTAAAATCACATTCTTTCATTCATATCAGTATATGCTTTACAAAATGTTTCATACTGAGTTCGATATACGAGGTTTCTGTATTATACTTCATGTATTATGTTAATAAAAATTTCAACTATCCAATAACATGTAGTGTGCTTTTTTATAATTTTGTTCATGTTATCTTAATTACGTTTATCAAACTAGATCTATCAAACTGAAGTATTTTACACATTACCATGTAGTTTTGTAATCGAACATTGTGAAATCGAACTCCATCGTTCATTTAAAGGTTCTTTTTTCAAAAGTCATAACACAAATCATGAGGTGATCCCACGTTAAGGTCGCTTCAAACAAGATATGGCTTGGGTCATTGCAGATATTAACAAGGCATTATCAACGTTTGATTAATCATGAACACAGCCGATTACATTTTGTCAATACTGACAGAAGCTGATGTATTTTTCTTATATATTTTTTCTTTCATGTAGTTTAAAAGAAATTTTCATTAGAGTCCTTGCATTCGATATCAGGACTGTTCTGACGAAAACAGTCCTGAAACCGATAATGAACAAGATCTTTTATGAATGGTTGCCGCGGACAAGGCGGTCCAAGTGGTATGTAACGTGGCTATGAGTCACAGTGAAACCTGCTTGTACTCACTGGAACTGTCGAATAATAAAACTGCAATATAGCATTGTACCTAGGACGTGTTTCTAAACAGTAGACATTTGCTCTGTAGCTGTAGTAGAAATACATTTAGTTGCATTGGTATTACTTATTACGTTGTTCAATTCTAGTGCAATACGGCTCATCGACATGCATTCCTACATTTCAACATACGACTGTCCGGCGTGAAATTTGACTCAATTGAATATTCAATTCAAATATTTGATAAGGTTAGGCATGAGATCATACACTTAAATTTAAAGAGTATTCAGCCTTATAGTGGCCGTTTTCAGGAAGCATCATTTCTGGGGGTAAGTAAATCGACCAAAAAGGCCGGATGAGCTAAAAGGGAGTGAGTGAGTTAGTGCATAACGCCGCTTGGGCAATATTTCAGCCATCCACCCCTCTCCACTGTACCAGACTTACGACCTACTGCGCTATCCCAGGTTATTCTTGTGAGCAGGAGACGAGACGAAATTCATTGATTTGATCATAGCGTTTCCAACATAGAGGCCAATTGATAAATGAGTGGATCGACTTATTCCCATTTCTCTCTTGTTGTTACCAGCAAGAGCTCTCTATCAAACTCGAACATGTGACTTAGACAGTAAAACTCTCCTCTTTTGAACCAGGTTTTAGATCAATTCCTTTTCCTTAAAATATCCCTTGCGTGATATATTTTCTGATTGAAAATATATTTACCGGTATCAAAGATTGTTACCTTCACTTTCCCTGGATGATATCGTTTATCTTCACTTATCAATAAGTTAAATTATGTATTTATCAACAAAAACAAAATACTTCAAGTTTTGTTGCTTTGCTGGTCACATGTGGACTCGACTGTTGCTGTCAAGACTCTAAATGTATTTTTGTGAAAAGCTGACCACATAAACAAAATGCTTCCTGAAACATATAATACCATTTATGAAAGACATTATAATAAATTTCTTAATATTGTTTTCGTGTTCCTTACGGTGACATGATGAATGAACATACAGTCTGCTGCAAATGATAAAAGCTTTTTACTTTCATATCGTAAATGGGGAATGGAAATTAGACTGAAAACCAAAGGTTAATGTGAAGTATCATTACGCTAGATCTAATAGAGCCTCTTGAATAACGATTTCATCATCTGTATTAATTAGCGAGGGAAACAAGAACAAATCTCAAATTTCACAGAATTGCCATGGTCTGTATTATCATGCTGTAACTTGAGCCCAGTGCTACTTGACCTATCGACCTAACTTCATGAAATAACTCCATTCGGGGAACCTCATAGCATTCACACATAACCCCCAAAACAATGCATGATTATCATGTACAGTCTTTCTTTATTAACAACATGGGTCATTTGGCCCTCATGAAAGGGAGAACAAATGTGTCCCATTCCAAGAAAATACTTTTATAAAAAAAATTTCAATCAATTAATCAGTCCATAAATACGAGTAGTATGAAGTAAAATTCAAACCCAAAATCCATAGAACCATTATAACTTTTCGAAGTGTGAGGTGTGTTGATTTAGGGTCTTACACAGCTTTCTAGAGTATTTCACTTATATCACTGCTGCTAGTATTATTGTAGGGAGAAAGTCACAACACTATTGTGGTTATGCATTGTGGTGAAACCTGCTAGAACAATCAAACCATGAGTGGTACTGAGCTGAAATTCAGTGAACCATTGCACACAAACCTTACTGTGTGCAGAACAGTTCTGCAGACAAAGTTGCCCTGGCAAATAGATTTAAACCCGGGAATCTGTCTTGAAAGGATGGTGTAGTCAAATGGAAATTTTTTATATTGCGACATTGACCACAAAATGGAGCCTTTGTTGACATACCTATTTGCCAAAGACTCAGCAATAGAATATGTGTTATTCGAGTCTCATTTGTGTTGAAGGGCACTTAATCTATATTACACTAAATTCACCCAGCCATAAAATGTGTATCTGAAAACAGGAAGAATGAACTGCAATTTCATGCAAGTTGTTTGTCGCTTTTTTGAAAAGAGACCTTTTCTAGAGAAATGATGTAGGTAGTTTTATAGGGTATGAAGCCAGTAAACAGCACATTATACACATCTAACTGCCATTTCAAGCATATTGGTTGTTTGTATCTTAATGATCTATGGATCCATCATTATAACGAAGAAAGGTTTGTTCATTAACTCTGATTTATTGCAACCCATCTCACAGGGAGATAGAAAGATGAGAAATACATACAACAATAATAAGTCTGATTATAAAATGTTAGCACTAACTCCATACAATGTTAGTTAAGTTTGAATATAGCCTAAACTGTAAATGGCCAATTTGACAACATTTATTAACTTTCTCTTAAAATTTTAATATTGTGCATTTTTTAAACAGGGAGAATTGGTGAAGAAACAATCAGAACATTTTAAAATCTCTTGGTCAACTAAACATGATAATATTTTACTATAACAAATTATTAATAAGAACCTAATAAACAAACAACCTGTAACATGTCAACAATGTTTTGGTTAAGATAAAAACATCTTTGAGGCAGTTTTTATAGAAATACCCGAATCCATTACAGAAAAGTAAACATCGTAGATGATAAACATCGCCCATAAATCAACAAATTTGAGCATGAAATCCCAAAAGTGCTTCAATGTGTCATATCTCTAACATTGTAATTGCTATACTTTTGGCAAAAGCTTAATTTCATAAAAGGAATGTTAAAATTATATAATACCTCCGACATTGATGATTACAATAATTCATAAAGCATAAATTTCAAGTTTCATGTGCATTGATACAAAATGGAATAGTTGATGTCAAAATGAGATGACACATTTACCAACTAAACTTGAGCTGAAGTACACAATCTACCTTATTGGCATACTGGATAAAAATTGTCATGATATGAACAACAACCAAATTCAAAACGTAATTCACAATGTTCTCGATCTCTTGCTTGTATATACAACTAAATTTCATTAGACCGCAAATTTCTTAAGGAATAAAATTCACAACCATTATTGTGCACTATACAGCGAACTTCTAAATGACATTTTTATTCATGAAATTATTCCACACAAGACTTGAAAATAAACGAGATATAATGTAATTCTTTCTAAACTTGGAGGCCATCAAGGAACAACAGTTGTCCCTAAAAGATTCTCTGAATGAATAAGAAAGACACAAGACGGACAGACATCATTGATTCATATAAAAATCACTACTGGGAAATTACACATACAGGTAACTCTATAGATTCTGTTGAAGCTACATGGATTTGTTCTCAGATTAACATGCTAGACAGTCACAGCTACAAGAATATTTCAAGGTGGTCCATAATTTCTTCTACTCCTTATCTCCTCTATTGATCTTAGCAACGCAAGGGCAATAAAACATTAGAAACATCTCAAATGAAAACAAGTACAATTCTTATGTCATGTTCAATTGTCGAACTTCCGTTACTTCTAATAACAATGGAGCAGTTAGTCTCATATGTTCTGAAAAGCCAATTGACAGAATCCTCAATAAAAAGAGCAATAACCTTGGATTTACAAACGGCTAAAGAGAGGTTTTAGGTTAATATTCCTAAGGTTAGTCTTGCAGTTGCAGAACTAATTAACGTAACTATTGACCTATGAATATTTTGTATCCTTGTAACATCCTGTATTGGAGATGAGGAGCAAAACAAAACATGGCCGCCATTACACCTGACATAGAGCAAGCTTCATGATGATAAGAAGTGGCCCACACTAGTACTAGTGCTTGCGGTGCTGCTGATGGTGATGCTGCTGCTGCTGCCCACACTAGTGCTTCTGCTGTTGCTGCTGCTGCTGCTGATGGTGATGGTGGTGGTCCTTGTTCCGACAGACGAACACCGGCACGTGAGAGTGATGGACGATATAATCACTCACACTCCCGAGGAAGGTACGTCTAATGGTGCCTAGACCACGACATCCCACGATGATCATCTCCCCTTTCTCCTCTTCACAAGCCTTGATGATCCCCTCGCCTGGCTTGGAGGCCATCACACTCTTCACCTTTCCACCAAGCTGTCACAGAATACAACAACATGAATATTTCTCAAACATCATAGGTAATATGTGCATTCTACCAAAATTGATACAAAATACATGAGATTGCAATTTTATAATCAGAACTGTTAGGTTGTTGCAAAAATTGTTATGGCCTTCTCAGGCCCATTCTCTCCCCACAGAGGCAACTCAGTTATACCTGAATTAGCCTCTGTTCCATTACGCCTAGATCCTGGGGTTCCGGCAGATTGCCCTAGCGGCAAAAAGTTTTAACTTGAGATAGCTCCCTTATCTGCAGCCAATGAAAACACCTTTTGGATATCAACGACTTTGGGAATTCTCAACGGTCGGACAGTGACTTTCGAAAGTATCATGCCTTTAGGTTTATTTTTCATTAACAGTGTGAGAGGGAAAATATTTAAAAATCAGATATGGAAAGGGTTTTTCATAAGAAACATACTGTTTTATAATTGTGTAAATTGTACTTTGTTTTATGATAAATTTTATTTTAATAATTTACCAAATAAAAACTAATGAGAAGGTAAAAAAGCGATGTTTTGTTGAAGGAAGAGTTATCTCCCCTGAATGCCGAATCACCGGGAATAGCCGGGAGTAGCCGACCTTTTGCGAATGACCCCTTTTGAAACGGCGTCGCTGATTGCACAACTAACTTCGATTGCCTCCAATCAGATTTCTACTTTTCTGTCCCGTGTATTAGCCGTTATAGAACAGAGGCTAATTCAGGTATAACTGAGTTGCCTCTGTGGGGAGAGAATGTCTCAGGCCCAACAACAAACATTCTAAGGGGAGGTTCACCTAGCAATATTGATTAATATGATGCCAGGGAAATTAACTGAAGACTGAGGTCTCCTGCAAATGATAATTGCCTGAAAAACATTGTCCCTACTTTTTCTTATAGATAAGCTGTGTTTGTGAAACACTGTTGCCCAGAAGCCCAGGTCAAGATCACGAGGTCAAAAGTTATGACCTCATCTGAAAGGTCTTACCATTAAAGATGCACATGTGTAATTAAAAGGCTACCCCAAAGCACTCAAAAGTTATGAGCATGGTTAAAGTTCTTTGGTACAAACAGACAGATTGACAGACAGAAGGACAGGGCAAAAACAATATACCTCCAGAATTTCTGATTCGGGTCTTTAAAAAGATGTATTGATTAAACATGGTAGGAAGAACTAAAAGGTAATGAAGGCATGGTGTACCCACCCCGTGATGTTTGAGTTTGTTAGCCAGGGCCTCCAGTTCCTTCTGTATCCGATCCTGTTCCTCTTTCAGCATCTTCTCCAGGACCTCCCGGTCAAACACGTACACCGCTGAAACATCAAACATCAAACATAAAACATTAAACATCTTCTCAATAACCTCCCGGTCAAACATGTACACCGCTGAAACATCAAACATCATACAGCTGAAACATCAAATATCAAACATTAAACACCTTCTTGAGCACCACCTGGTCAAACATCAAACATCACACATCAAACATATTTTCAAGCATCCTTTGGGCAAACATATATCTAACTGAAACTTCAATTATCTTCACCAGAATCTCCCTGTAAAACATCTATCCAGATCAAACATCAGACATCTCCTCCATCACCTCTTGACCAAACACATACATTGCTCAAACATGAAACATCAAACAACTTCTTCAACACCTAGTCAAACATGCAAACTGCTGAAACATCAAACATCTTCTCAAGCAACATTCGGTCATACACAATTGAAACATAAAAGATCAAACATCTTCTCCAACAACTCCTGGTCAAACACATACACTGTTGAAACATCTAACATCAAACATCTTATTTACGCCACTGTGCTGCAACCACTCACCGCACACAGAGCAATCAGATCACATCATCGTTCAGCGGCAATCATGGGAAAAAAATGGTACACCGCATTTACCTGCCCCTAGCATGATTCCGAAGGCCTATGTCACCTTTGTTGCAATTGGCTAAATTGGCCTACATCAGAACTAACCAACAAAACTAACCATCAAAAGTGAGTGCGGTCAGACAGTGACGGACAGGGTTTCCTGGCTGAAATAAATTTGAACCTTGACAGAGACAATATTTGTATAATTTTCTTCCTCAGAGGTAGGTAGATTTTAATCAGATTGGTTTGATACTTACAGTTGTTCCACTTCTGGGAGTGCAGCATATCGTTGAGCTCGGGGCAGTACACCAAGACCACGTGGTCCTCCTTCATGTGCACGTTGTCGCAGTACCCTGCAACACATAGAGCGGTCATTACACAGGAGTTCTTATCATTACCCTGCAACACATAGAGCGGTCATTACACAGGAGTTCTTATCAGTACCCTGCAACACATAGAGCGGTCATTACACAGGAGTTCTTATCATTACCCTGCAACACATAGAGCGGTCATTACACAGGAGTTCTTATCATTACCCTGCAACACATAGCGCGGTCATTACACAGGAGTTCTTATCATTACCCTGCAACACATAGAGCGGTCATTACACAGGAGTTCTTATCATTACCCTGCAACACATAGAGCGGTCATTACACAGGAGTTCTTATCATTACCCTGCAACACATAGCGCGGTCATTACACAGGAGTTCTTATCATTACCCTGCAACACATAGACCGGTCATTACACAGGAGTTCTTATCATTACCCTGCAACACATAGAGCGGTCATTACACAGGAGTTTATCATTACCCTGCAACACATAGAGCGGTCATTACACAGGAGTTCTTATCATTACCCTGCAACACATAGAGCGGTCATTACACAGGAGTTCTTATCATTACCCTGCAACACATAGAGCGGTCATTACACAGGAGTTCTTATCATTACCCTGCAACACATAGAGCGGTCATTACACAGGAGTTCTTATCATTACCCTGCAACACATAGAGTGGTCATTACACAGGAGTTTATCATTACCCTGCAACACATAGAGTGGTCGTTACAACAGTACCCTGCAACACATAGCGCGGTCATTACACAGGAGTTTATCATTACCCTGCAACACATAGAGCGGTCGTTACAACAGTACCCTGCAACACATAGCGCGGTCATTACACAGGAGTTTATCATTACCCTGCAACACATAGAGCGGTCGTTACACAGGAGTTCTTATCATTACCCTGCAACACATAGAGCGGTCATTACACAGGAGTTCTTATCATTACCCTGCAACACATAGAGCGGTCATTACACAGGAGTTCTTATCATTACCCTGCAACACATAGAGCGGTCATTACACAGGAGTTCTTATCATTACCCTGCAACACATAGAGCGGTCATTACACAGGAGTTCTTATCATTACCCTGCAACACATAGAGCGGTCATTACACAGGAGTTCTTATCATTACCCTGCAACACATAGAGTGGTCATTACACAGGAGTTTATCATTACCCTGCAACACATAGAGTGGTCGTTACAACAGTACCCTGCAACACATAGCGCGGTCATTACACAGGAGTTTATCATTACCCTGCAACACATAGAGCGGTCGTTACAACAGTACCCTGCAACACATAGCGCGGTCATTACACAGGAGTTTATCATTACCCTGCAACACATAGAGCGGTCGTTACACAGGAGTTCTTATCATTACCCTGCAACACATAGCGCGGTCATTACACAGGAGTTTATCATTACCCTGCAACACATAGACCGGTCATTACACAGGAGTTCTTATCAGTACCCTGTAACACATAGAGCGGTCATTACACAGGAGTTTATCATTACCCTGCAACACATAGAGCGGTCGTTACAACAGTACCCTGCAACACATAGCGCGGTCATTACACAGGAGTTTATCATTACCCTGCAACACATAGAGCGGTCGTTACACAGGAGTTCTTATCATTACCCTGCAACACATAGCGCGGTCATTACACAGGAGTTTATCATTACCCTGCAACACATAGACCGGTCATTACAACAGTACCCTGCAACACATAGAGCGGTCATTACAACAGTACCCTGCAACACATAGCGCGGTCATTACACAGGAGTTCTTATCATTACCCTGCAACACATAGAGCGGTCATTACACAGGAGTTCTTATCATTACCCTGCAACACATAGACCGGTCATTACACAGTTCTTATCATTACCCTGCAACACATAGAGCGGTCGTTACACAGGAGTTCTTATCATTACCCTGCAACACATAGCGCGGTCATTACACAGGAGTTTATCATTACCCTGCAACACATAGAGCGGTCGTTACAACAGTACCCTGCAACACATAGCGCGGTCATTACACAGGAGTTTATCATTACCCTGCAACACATAGAGCGGTCGTTACACAGGAGTTCTTATCATTACCCTGCAACACATAGCGCGGTCATTACACAGGAGTTTATCATTACCGTGCAACACATAGACCGGTCATTACAACAGTACCCTGCAACACATAGAGCGGTCATTACAACAGTACCCTGCAACACATAGCGCGGTCATTACACAGGAGTTCTTATCATTACCCTGCAACACATAGAGCGGTCATTACACAGGAGTTCTTATCATTACCCTGCAACACATAGACCGGTCATTACACAGTTCTTATCATTACCCTGCAACACATAGAGCGGTCGTTACACAGGAGTTCTTATCATTACCCTGCAACACATAGCGCGGTCATTACACAGGAGTTTATCATTACCCTGCAACACATAGACCGGTCATTACAACAGTACCCTGCAACACATAGAGCGGTCATTACAACAGTACCCTGCAACACATAGCGCGGTCATTACACAGGAGTTCTTATCATTACCCTGCAACACATAGAGCGGTCATTACACAGGAGTTCTTATCATTACCCTGCAACACATAGACCGGTCATTACACAGTTCTTATCATTACCCTGCAACACATAGAGCGGTCGTTACACAGGAGTTCTTATCATTACCCTGCAACACATAGACCGGTCATTACACAGGAGTTCTTATCATTACCCTGCAACACATAGACCGGTCATTACACAGGAGTTCTTATCATTACCCTGCAACACATAGAGCGGTCATTACACAGGAGTTCTTATCATTACCCTGCAACACATAGCGCGGTCATTACACAGGAGTTCTCATCATTACCCTGTAACACATAGAGCGGTCATTACACAGTTCTTATCATTACCCTGCAACACATAGCGCGGTCATTACACAGGAGTTCTTATCATTACCCTGCAACACATAGCGCGGTCATTACACAGGAGTTCTTATCATTACCCTGCAACACATAGCGCGGTCGTTACAACAGTACCCTGCAACACATAGCGCGGTCATTACACAGGAGTTTATCATTACCCTGCAACACATAGCGCGGTCATTACACAGGAGTTCTCATCATTACCCTGCAACACATAGCGCGGTCATTACACAGGAGTTCTCATCATTACCCTGTAACACATAGAGCGGTCATTACACAGGAGTTCTTATCATTACCCTGCAACACATAGCGCGGTCATTACACAGGAGTTCTCATCATTACCCTGTAACACATGGAGCGGTCATTACACAGGAGTTCTCATCATTACCCTGCAACACATAGCGCGGTCATTACACAGGAGTTCTTATCATTACCCTGCAACACATAGCGCGGTCATTACACAGGAGTTCTTATCATTACCCTGCAACACATAGCGCGGTCATTACACAGGAGTTCTTATCATTACCCTGCAACACATAGCGCGGTCATTACACAGGAGTTCTTATCATTACCCTGCAACACATAGAGCGGTCATTACACATGAGTTCTTATCATTACCCTGCAACACATAGAGCGGTCATTACACAGGAGTTCTTATATCTTCTAGTTTATCACTCCTAAAGTGAATATATCAACAAAACAATTCCATCCTCAAAACAATTTCACTAAATACAAGAGGCAAAATGCAGAGAGGCAAAAATTAAAACAGAAACTGTCCAGATGTTTTTGACTGGAATTATCGTAAGAACATTGTAAACCCTTAAGTAGTATACATTCACCACAGAAAATCATCCTATCTTTTAAGAATTATATATCATTAAAGCATTATCTAAGATAATTTTTGGGAAAGGATAGCCCAACATTAAAGTTTTTTGAAGGTGTTATGTTAAAGTGCTATGCCTTTATGCAGACCTATGTAACTGTCACTTCATTTGTCAGATCAACAATGATACTCTTGTACAACCCACATCCAGCAATATTTGTATTGATCACTTTCTTCATGACAGCCTGTTAAGAAGGTTCTTTAGATCACATATGTCGGAAAAGCACAAATTTGCATGACTGATTGCAAGATAGTGATGATGACCTAATCTTCTATGGATTACAGGATTTTGAAAAATGAGCAAATTGAGTATTATCACTGCTAGCAATCATGGGACTAATAGGGGTGAGGTATAACCAAAGCAATAGGTTTACAATGCCTATATCTAAACCAGAGCCCAACAATACCAGAAATACCAAAGGTTACATGCATCTTCCGTTATGTTCTTATGAGCCTAGAAGCAGCAACGTGCTTCCTTAAAATACTTGTGCAAAACATCATTAATATATTCTTTTCAAGGAAAAACATGAATTAGATAGTTGATAATATTTTACTATCGAAATATCAAAACTGTGATTTCAAGTTTTAATTGAAACAGTACAATTGCCATCCCCCTATAGTTGGGTGTATTGAAACACCCTGATAGGGCAGTCTAAGTGAGGAGAGAATGGACCTGAAAGTAACACAATGACTGGTCCCTTTGATGAAGGACGACCATAGATACTGTAGGTGCTTGCCCTGATAGTGAACTGTCTGTGCAGTCCAGTTGTGGTATGATGTTTCACCTGCCAGCCTGTATTGTATTCACACGGTAACCTGATCTCCATAATAAACAGTGCATCTAGTTAACTAATGTTTATCTCTCTTGGATTGAGGCCTTTTGATAGACTGGTAAAATAACCCTCTACTTGAAATTAGAAAAATATATGAAAACTTTCAATAAATCTGCATTGCTAAAAAAAAGGGTGAAACAATTTTATGTTATTGTAAAAGAATCGACCATTTGATAGTCTAATCATTACAAAAACCTCAGCATATTCTTTTCACTAATCATAAGGTCAGGGTTAAATATCCAAAGTGTACATGGTTGTGTTGAAACAGATACCACAGACAGAAGCCTAAGACAACACACTGTGTACATATCCCAAGTCCCTCAACCCAGAATAACCCGCGGGTTGACCTCCAGTGACCCCTTGGTGACTTGCCGTTCACTACTGTCACATAAAGAGGACAGGGAGGTGTTTGGGGTATGCAGTGGGCTACGATGTTTTATTCAGTGAGGTGTTTAGTTTTGAAGAACACTTGTCTATTCTTTACATTTTGTTTGTCCAGAATTATGTGATGAAAGGATAAAATAACTCTTGCCTCATATTCCACTTTTCAACCGAACCTAAACCATGGTAAATACTTAGATTTTTAGTTTAATAGGATAAGCAATCTCTCAGAAATTAGAACTGCTTGCCACAGAACTTGTTCAACACATATAGATGAACCTGAATTGTTGAAAAACTGCTTGAGGAATGTGACATGATGGAGAAGATAAATTGAATTCAAGGAGAAAAATATGTCTTATGAATGAGTTATTTACACTAAAATGGATTAACTAAAATCAGAGGTTACACCAGACCAAAGTATGTTCCTGAAAGTATTTGTGAGATTTCAAGAGAACCTTCCAATAAGGCATGCCAAAGAAGTCATCCACAACAGAACCAATTCCGCCAGTAAGCTTGTCGATATCCTATCTGGCAGTGGGTGAGATATTGTTAAGGGCACCACATGGACAATATATCAGCTATTAACCAGTTGTCAAGCACGTGAAGACTGTCCTGGTACGGAAGGAAATGGCTTTCTTGATTCTAGACTAAGGGAACCATGGGCAAAAACATTTATACCAACAACAAAATACTGCAACAGCAATGTTCTTGCACAATAATCAATAACAAAAACCTTGGCCATGCAAAGAAGCAGTGACTTAAGAGAAGAAATAACTGCAGTGCTAGTGGTTCAGCATACCACCACAGCTTCTCATGATAAATTGTAAAATCAAATATGCAACTCAAAATAGTTTTAGGAGAACTTTCTTAGCATTTGTTGATTACAATAACTTTAAATGTTTGCAGCTCATAAGGAAATTATTTGTACCAACTTTTCTTCATACCCTAGGGCATACATGGCATGGGTTAGAGCTTGATATTGCAATATTTTGCTTTATACAGCTCATATATGTGTATATATATGTGTATAATGTGTTGAATGAACTCTACAAACAACTTTAATCTTTCTAATGCAGCTTAAATATTACACATTTCAATTATCATACAAGTCTCTGGTTTTGTACGTTTCAAACATTTCAAGTTTACAGAAATAAGACGCCTTTTAAAAAAACATAAAAGTATTGTAACAATGTTTCTTGGATTCTTTTGAGTAGAACATAAAAGCCAACAGACATAATAGATTTTCTACCAAACTTGTTTTTAGACATTTCGCTTTGAGACAATGTTGTTTTTATAAATATATTTGTTGAACAGTAAGAACCATGGATATTATACAGGCTCTAAACAGTAAGTAATGTTGGTACCACACTTGAAGGTTAAGTGTAAATAGCTGTGTTAGTCTTAATAATGTGCGTACTTATATTGCGCCTTTTCCACGTCCTAAGACATGCTCAAAGCGCTACATTATTACCCTGAAGGAGTGAACTTTCACAGCTGCTACTAAGCGCTAATCATGACCACGTAGGTCAGTACATCCATTTTTCAGGTACCCATTTTAACAGCTGGGTGGACTGAGTGCAATGTGGATGAAGTGCCTTGCCCAGGGACACAACACAGGATGAGACCCAAGTCACAAATTTTTGGTATCTCCACCGGGATTCGAACCCGGGTCTCTGGCGTGAGAGGCCAGCATGCTAACCACTACACCACTGTCTTGCCTATTGTAGACAATGCTTGAACAAAATCATAAAGATAGGACAGCTTAAGTGATGGTATATAAAGGAGCCTCAGGCTCAGCAAATGCTTATTCAGTGTCAGGTCAGTTTTATACAATGTATATTTAACTAACATACAATAACAGTACAGATTATGTGTAAGAAAATACAGAGTCAGCTAAAATAATCCAGTTAATTTGAATTGAAAAAGTAGGATACTATGACAGGCTTAAATGCAATTCTTAAATCTTTTTCATTTTCAGGCAAAACAATGACAAAGAAATTATAAATTTCTCCAATAAAATATTGAAGTGATAAGCAAATAAGAATCACCACAAAATCTTTCTTGCTGTATTGTGTTGATGTCAAGAAAATGAGGTGGATATAATTCATAGAACTGATTGTTAATGATAATTATATCCTTCAGAGACAAGGAAACCTCTTATTAGTTGAAGGTGTCGAATGTCGGATATTGGACGGCTACCTGACTTGCGAAACTGGTCAGTTGGGTGACACACATCAACCAAGCACTTGGCTTAAAACCGGTACACAGTTTCGTTATGCATGGATGATTACGGTAGGTTACCGTTGCTTTTCAGAACAGATCGTCGGGATAATAAATTCTTTGTGATGAAAATCACAATGTCTTACAGTTCATACGTACTCCTTCTTCAGGTGGGATGTGATAATGTACTTAACCTTCCCATAAGTTTGAGTAGGTTTTTAAAGAAAAAAGGTTTCAACTTAACCTTAAGCTTATTTCTGTAATGTGTGAGGGCAAATATCAATCCATGAATGCAAATGTCATAAACATGAAATAAAAGAATATGCATTAGTCTCAAATATCAAAAATAATTTTTTAACATTTCCCAATATCATTTCAGAAAACCCATTTAACATTTTTGAAATTGTAGCGATATTCTTTCCTGATTGACTTGAATGATACACTTGAAAGAAATATTACGGTTAAAATAATAATACTACTACTCAACATTTGTATAGCACCAATATCCAGCTCAGTTGTTTGGGGTCAAATGACAAACTTTCTAAATTATATATATAAAATAGAGTCATTTAATCAAAAAGTTTCGACTGTTTCAAGAAAGTATCATTTTAAAGCAAATCAATATCCTATAGTGAATAAAGGGAGGTTAGAAGTCATGATTATGATTTTTAAAAAAGGACATTTGCCTGTGTCAGTCAGTCAAACTCATTTTGGAAAGAATTCAGAAAAACATTTACGAGTTGATACTGTTTGATAGGTTATACAACTAGCATCCAGTTAAATTGGACATGTGAATATGCCTTCCGTGAAAATATAATGACTGTTTTAAGATTTTCATTGAAAATAGGTATTTATAGTTTATTGCCCATTTTCAGATGAATGAGTGCGATATTGTAGATTAAAATTATTAATTATGCCATTTACGTTCGTATCAAAGCAATAGTATATATATGATAACAATTGCGGATCAGCTCTTTAACAACTTATCAATCCATACATGAGATATTGGTACTGTCATTGTCAACAGACAATTATCAATTTCGTATTAATTTATTTTCAAAATACAAAACATATTCTGTGTTATTGAACATACATACATAATTTTCAAATTGAAATAATGTTATGAGATACCAAGTTTGGTTTGATGTTATTTTTAATAATATTTCAATTGGACGTCTTATGCAATTAAAGTTATTTTTAACAACATCTTATAACCGTCTTTATAACACAGAAACACACAATGTCAACTAACTCCTCTTAATCTAATGCCATTCACAACAATTTTGGAAGGGAAATCTGATTCTTCAGAGATTCAAACTTGACTAGTAGATCTACATGTAGTTTCATTGACAAGTCCAAGGTGAAGATCATATCACATTTTCTTACAAATGCCCTCAGACACAAAAAGCTTTGAACTCAAGGTCATACTATCAATGTCAGTGTTACAAGATATGTGGACCTCCTAGAGGATTTCCAAATTTGAACTTTGCAGATATAATTATTGCGATTGTCCATGATCCAGTTGAGCATGCTTAGCCATGCTACAAGATGTCCTAAATCTCAGTATCACTCCGCAATTATCAAATAATGGACTTGATACAATATCCAAATATTAATTTTAAAAAACATTCCCGTGCCAAGATGTATACATAAGTAAGAAAATACTTATTTCTTTTCTTTAAACATTTCAAACTTCATGATTCCTATCAAACCAAAGGTTCAATTAATTTTCCTTATTTACTAATGCTTTGAATCCTAAATTTTTCACCAAGTTTCAATGTTTATAAATCCTCTAGATACCATAATTCAGAACTCAAGTGTTAAAAAAAACTGGGCTCACAATGAATCAGGTAACCCAGCCAGTGAACAACTATGTTCATTGCTGCTGAACTTCAGCTGACAGAAGCTAAATGAGCTACATGTATGCTACAAGTAGACTCTCAACAATTCCTAATGCAATACAAATAGACAAACTAGTGTATAATATTAAAGCACCCATCATAAAGAAATCAATGTTTAACGGAAATTATGCTTTTATCTAAAATCAATGCAATTCACCATTAATCTGCAAAAAAAACTCATCTTTCTATCTGAATTGGAAGAAATTACCCATAATTGTACATTTCAGATTTGACTATGACATTATGCTAAGTAGTATAATATCATAGCACCCATCATAAAGTAATCAGTCGCTAACAAAATTATGCAGTTATCTTAAATCAATGCATTGCAACGAAGCACTAATCAGCAATAAAATACTCATATATTCCACATGAACAGGAAGAAATTACCCCTAACTGTACATTTCAGATTTGAGTCTGACATTATGCAGAGGAATGTTCTATGAAGCTGTTGACCCTGCTATCTGCTGTATTAACATTCCACCAATAGGTCAAACAAAGAGGAGGTTTGAGTCATCCTTTATCCTTGTGATGAAGATAGGTAATAGAATATTCATATTTTTTATTGAAAAATATTTTCCTCAATTGAGATTGATACTTGCCAGTAGAAAAGCCATTTCATTTGCATTGCATGTCATTGCCTTAAATTGAAGAGCAAAGGATAATTCAATATGATGCATGTTTACATGTTTTCACATATTGTCTTCAAGCATTGTAGGGTTGTGCAATATTAACGCAATGCCATCATTTTGCAGTTCTGACTGTGCAAGACAATTATTGAAATATTGCCGTCATGAGCAATAAAACACATCAACTTATTCATGGCAATTCGTTTAAATATCTTGTTTCAGGCACAGATACAGGCTTCATGTGCAAGAATATTCTTTTGGTGTGCACGGATATGTGTTTGGCTGTATTACTGTATATTGAAAAAGGATTAGGATATTCTTTAGTACCTAAGCCATAGCAAACTAGATTAGCGTTTGCGGGATACCGCAAAAGCAGAGCAGCCCCGGAACTTTGGGTTTCGCCTTACCCTGTTCCGCCTTTTACAGGCCTCACCAAATTGGGAATTTTCTTGAGACCTTGACCTTTGACACTCAAGGTCACACAATCAATGAACACATTTCATTGAGTATAACATTATTGTAATGAAATAAAGTGTTAAAAATTAAATTAATCCATTTTCTCCATATATGTTGACCTTGCTGTGACCTTGACCTTCGACAGTTCGTACCCAAAACTTTTTTAAAATGTTGTACTTCTCAAGAGATAATATATACAAAATCTAAACTTCATAGCACAAAAACTTTTCAAGTTATTGTGTTTACAAGGAATTGCAATAACTCATATCTCATGACCTTGACCTTTGACCTTCAAGGTCACACAATAATTGAACACTTTTTATTGAGTATAACAATCATGTATTGATTAAAAGTGATCATAGTTAAAATTAAGCATTTTCGCTAAACCATGCTTAAGTCATGACCTTGTTGTGACCTTGACCTTTGTCTGATTGTAGCCAAAACCTTTTCAAAAATTTTTATTTTTCCAAGGATAATATATACCAAGTTAGAGCTTCATAGCACAAAAACTTTTCAAGTTACCGTGTTTACAAAGAATTTTGTGGTGATTTTATAACTCGTGACCTTGACCTTTGAACTTGAAAGTGAACATGTCATAATGATTCCCTGGAAGTATTAACATTTAGACATGTTCATGAGTTCTGAAAAGCTAAATGGGATAAAGTTATACCCCAATTTAGTGCATTTTGTAATAACTCATATCTCATGACCTTGACCTTTGACCTTCAAGGTCACACAATCATTGAACACTTTTCATTGAGTATAACAATCATGTATTGATTAAAAGTGTTCATAGTTAAAATAAAGCATTTTCGCTAAAACATGCTTACGTCATGACCTTGCTGTGACCTTGACCTTTGACGGATTGTAGCCAAAACCTTTTCAAAATTTTTTACTTTTCCAAGGATGATATATACCAAGTTAGAGCTTCATAGCACAAAAACTTTTCAAGTTATCGCGTTTACAAGGAATTCTTAGAGTGAATACATAGCTCGTGACCTTGACCTTTGACCTTGAAAGTGAACGTGTCAAAATCGTTCCCCCGAGGTATGAGTAGTAAGGTATGAATAAGAGTTCTGGAAAGCTTAGGGGAAAAAAGTTATAGCTAGTAGTACGAGTGCGGCGGCAGCGGCGGCGATGGAAACTTCACAAAAACTGATAAGACGGGGCTGCTAATTACAACCAAGATTTAAGGGTTTTTCTGTTATAGTCTATAAGGCGAAAAACTGAAAGCCATTTTCTGAAATGAACAAGTTTGAATTGCACAAAAAAGTAGAAAAATTATTGTAGAGTTATGTTCATTCATGTTATTGCAATAACTTTACAGTATAAAAGCTGTATATTGTAATACCGGTATATATTGCAATAACTTTACAGTATAAAAGCTGTATATTGTAATACCGGTATATATTGCAATAACACATATGGTGTATACTAAGACCTAGTACATTGATTTTGAGCAATGAAAATGTCAAAAACAAAACTGATCACATGAGAGAATCATATTTACTGCTGGTAATTTCTCAATAGATCTCTAAAAATGTGCTGCTCATAAAATAATGTAAATCAAGAATAACATATGTCTTTTGACAGTCTAACCAAATTATTGTCTTCACTTGTAATTCTGAGTAGAGAACTTAGCCACAAAGTCATAAAATTAGCTTTATCATTCTTAGCTTATCATCTGTTAACTATTAACCCTCTCCCTGTCACATGCTACAAGTGGTTCATGATATGCTTCATAGTTTGGAGTTGGCAGTAAACAGCAAAGCACTGATTTGTTACATATAGCCTTGATTTCATTTACTACTCATATATTGTATTATCTACTAGGTATAAATGATGTTGAAAAAGCTGCACTTAGAGTTACAATGTAATGACAAATTCAATGTGCAAGAACTGTGACTATGTATTAATGAGTGACTAGTAATCTGGACCTAGATTTTTGAAGCTCTCTTAGTGATAAGATAGTCGTAAGTATCATACATTACCATTGGTTTACGAGTATCGTAGCAATACTAAGGGAGCTTCGGAAATCTAGGCCCAGATTGATGGGTTTTGATTTACCTTCTACAGTTCTAGTACGTTTTGTCATAACTGTGTTGCTATCAAGTGGGTGAATTGATTTATATTGCACAGTAGTGGCAACAATGTGTAACATAACACGTAGGCCTACAGTGTTTCTATGATGGCGAGGTGAATCCAAGAATGCATGCACTTTCAACAAATACACACAACGTTACTGAAAATTCTCTCACGAGTTGCATTGGTGTGACTGAATGGCAGTGACACGCCTCTTTTACTCTTGTCTGTTAAACAGGTCCATGTCGGCCCGTTTCTAATCACACAAAATACGCCATCATGTACTTACAGCTCAGAGCAAAGTCCGCAGTTTCGCTCCCGTCCATTGCAATTATAACCTGTCGCTCTGGTTTTTTGGTTTCAGCCATTGTTTTTGGTTATTTCTCACCAAGTACTGCAGCGTAAACTAACCCGAACGTGTCCCGATCCAAGTGGCCTTCACCTTTGAACCCAGTGAAGGGAGAAATCATTATTGTCAATGTCGGCCGCCGGACAACAGCCTGTTGACATGCGTAGAAGACGATATCGATCGGGACCGGTTGTTTAGCATATGTCCCGTTCTTCCTTGATTTATTCATTGCTTCTTGAGACTACTTAGAATCACCGTCTATTCTTTCTTTTGAAATGTGCTCTTTCTGATTTTTTTGTCTGATTATTTTCATTAGAGGAATTCAAATTTAGATTAAGAAAATGAAAATCAAAGAGATTGTATTGAGTAGGCCTGGGCTATTTTGGTGGAGAGGAATACAATTAATATAATGATATGAATAAGACCCTTCAATTATGTTTCAACCATTCATATATCTTCAAAGTTTTCAGTTTAAACATATTTTATTCACAAGAATAGGATTGGGGACAAGTTATCCAACTTGAAATGCCCTCTTTAAAAGCATCAACATACTTCTTTGATTGGCGTTTTAGAAGTTGGTGTGATGATCAATAAGGAAGATTTGTTATGGCTAATCAACTTCTTTATTCTTTGAAAGCGACTTTGAAAGTTGATTTTCCATAATATGATCTTCCTTATGGAGCATCAACATAGGTATACAATATCTTGAACAGCGTCGCTATTTGCACTGCTGCATTAAATGCTTGATATCAAACACCCCCTTGCGGGCCCGCAAACTGACCATATTCAAACAGGGGTTAGATCAGGGTTTTTTTAACACAGAAACTGCTGTCGGGATTCTAACATTTCTCTAACATATCTATTGTCCTGCCTGTTGTATAACTGTTGTGTCATAAGAGACTTCTTATCGGTTAGTAAGTAAGGGTGCGTTATCAGTTGTCAGCGCTGACACATATATATATACACATAGGAAATATGGCTAGAATAGGATGTGTTGGGGCGCTCATTTTCTCGTAATGATTTCTCATTTGGTCTTCGTTTGGATACCAACTGTTATGTTTTAAATATATGGAGATTAAGCCCAACAGCATGTTTGGTTAACCATGTATTTTGTTGCGATTAGGCTTTTATTTCTCATCAATTAAATATTTTCATCATCACTAAAACAGGCTTTGGTATATAAGTTTAATATATCTTTTTAACTTTTGAATAAATTTATAGATAGATTATAATATTGAAATTTGTGGGAATACAATATTTGCATAAGTGAGTTTAGATAGTTCTTGAACGTGCCGTGTGGATTCGAACCAACATAGGCAGCACCACTGGCACTGACCGCATCGACAGCATACCACACGGCCCCCACGCCCCGACAGCACACCACACGGCCCCCACGCCTCTACTGGAGTACAAGAATGTGTTCCATTGAAGACCGTAAGACCCCAAACACAACATTGCTACATGTTTAAACGGTGTGTAACTCTATAGATAAACAGCACGTAAGAAGGTTAGCCTTCAAGGTGACTCCATTCACCTTGAGAAAGGGTAACTCTTCCTCGCTTCCACTTCTCCTGGAATGCACGTGAGTATCGTGAAGGAACAATGTAGTTTAGTAACGATATTTTTACCATCAGCCGTGTATCTTATGAAAGCTGAAAGTAAATAGATAAGAAAGGGGCTTAGTACACACAACTCCTGAAGTGTGTTTCGTCTACTAGCTGTAAATCGACAACTGACATGATTGCGTGTGAGTGACTGTGTGCTATGTGCACCTGTGCACGTTTACTTATGTGCACACTTTTAAACATAGAACCGTTCAGTGTTCGCACAGAGTTGCCTTTGGTTTCAAACTGCAACAACGTCTGGGCTAAATTAGGAAACCAACTTAAAGGTTGGTTGGATAACCCCCACAGGAACCCGATATCGTAAATAAATGTAGGTAAAACGTGGGTAAGAGAGACACGTCCCCTGTAGGTAAAACTTGGGTAAAAAAGACCCGTCCCCTGTAGGTAAAACGTGGGTAAGAAAGACCCGTCCCCTGTAGGTAAAACTTGGGTAAAAAAGACCCGTCCACTCTATTACATAGAGGGGACGGGTCTTTCTTGCCCACGTTTTACCTACATTTTATTTACGATATCTGGTTCCTGTGATAACCCCCCACTCCCGAACATCGTAGTAAACCTGTGAATGAAATTCGATATGAGTTATGTCCGATAATATGGGCAGGTTGAAGTTACTGAAGAACAAGTATACCTATTAGTACAATACAGTACACTCCATCCTCACATCTCAACCAGTCTGGTTTGGAACTTGAATGATTTCTGATATAGGCGTGGTCTTCCACTTAAACTGCAATACAGGTACAAACTAGAAAGTGTTTTTACCCGTAAAAACAGATGTCTCCCCCTTCCTCAAATGCTCCAAACCTCTAAACAATACTATCATAAAGCACCATTAATGTATAATTCAACTTGAATAAATAACCTATCAACTCCACAATTGCAGCAAACAAAATATTCAAAATTCTAAATGATTTGATGCTGAAACCGTTGAAAAAGTCCAAATTGTTGCCATGGAAATAAAAAATAATAATTTCTTTTTAAATCTATAACCTCCAAAAGGCACATCTACATGATATGGAGAGACAGTATAGCAAGTTTGGTGATGATCGGTCACATAGTTTTAGAGATCTGCTCCGGAAACGAACACTACCCTTGCAAAAGACTAAGTCCAAATTGTTGCCATGGACATAAAAAAAATAAAAAAATAAAAAATTTGTAACCTCCAAAAGGCACATCTACATGATATGGAGAGACAGTATACCAAGTTTGGTGATGATCGGTCACATAGTTTTAGAGATCTGCTCCGGAAACGAACACTACCCTTGATAAAGACTAAGTCCAAATTGTTGCCATGGAAATAAAAAAAAATTAAAAATTAAAAAATCTGTCTGAGATCTGCTCCGGAAACGAAATGGGAACGCCGACGCCAACGCCGACGCCGACGGAAACTCAGCTGAAACCAATATGTCTCCCGACCCTTCGGGGGGAGACATAATGCATCTTACGTACGTACACCTGTCGTCATGCATCGTTCGGCTCCTGCCAGGTATGGTAAAACGCGGTTCTTAATGTACTCTAAACATGCAAACGTATGTTATAAGGAAGAGGAATATAATGATGACAACTTATTTATTCATGAGGGGGGAAAACTTCTTTATTCATGTTAAGCGACGTTTCGACACAGCTTCTTGTGTCGTTGTCAAGCAATCGTTTCGACACAGTTGTGTCCTTATTGTCATACCAACTTCTAAATACCCCTCAAAGAAACGTTTATCCTTTCCTATATACACGAAGAAAATAAATTGTGATTTAAGTGATAAATCATTTGTACGTATTCATATTTTAGATTCAAATGAATCTCGGTTAATTGGACAGTGCTATCGGGTTATTTTTCTGGAAACAAAATTCAAGAGTTTATACTTATATATGATTATTACATGGTTATTTTACACTTACTGTCAAACATGTTAGTTGTTCTAGATTAAACGAGTTGATACGATGGTATGCATCACTTTGTCCTTTAGAATTTGGTTTCCACAGTAAATATCCCGATAGGACTGTAACCTCTAAACTTGCATCGTGAAACATACATAGAACGTCAGCGAAAATAAAGGAAATGTCAGTAGCGGAATTGTATTTGTTGAACATTGAGCATGTCTGAATTAATCCTCAAAGTAAGATAACAACGGAAATTATTGTTTTCACTTTCCCAGTAAACGTTAGTCGTGTGCAAACAAAGTGTCGTTATACAGGTTGAGAAAATATATTACAGAAAAACTTTAGTAACGCATAATATTGGGGTTTTTTCAAATCTCTTTACTGTAGGATCCCCTACTGGCACGTGATGACCTTCGAAATCCATAGATATAGTCAAACCAATGTTGATCAAGTATATGCTATACTGCTAAATAAGGATCATGTTTTCGGAAGCTTAACGTATTCTCTTTTCATAGATCACAAGAGTTGGAAACCACTTTGCTTTGGTAGAACACGTATGAACGCAAAGTAAATATACTTTGACTCACGTGTGTATATTAACGGTATATTAACTACCATAAGCAATATTGCATATGTTCATTGTTCACCGTATAAACTATAGGCAATGTGTCAAGTATGTACGAGTATGAATACATTATGTATCACAGTTTATATAGTGTGAATTCCTAATAAATACTTGTTAGAGTTTGTACAAATATGAAATTATATGTATCACAGTAAATATATATTAATGTGTTACAGTAAATGCAATGCATTTTTTTTTCATTCAAATAATTTTTTAAAGTGGATTATGTTTAGATATACACCAAGCGAAGGTATCAATCTGAAACTTCAAGTTTATTGTGTTGTGTAATAATAATAATATAACACTTTATTGTCCTCAGTACATGCATATCGGAAATTTGTTTTGTGCATTTGCACCCGGCAGCCACAGTGCAGCGCCAGTTAATGCGTTGTTCTGCCTTTACAATGCTAAGTGTCAAGCAAGACAGCAACAACTCCCACCTTTTAACGTATTTTTGGTATGCCGCGACCGGGAATCGAACCCGGTGTTCCGGATGACGAGCGAACACTCTACCAATGAGCTACGTCCACGGCAACGTGTATGCTAATAAGGTTTTCTTTTTTCTCCATATGAAGGATCCAGGTACTGAAATTCGAGCACCAAAATATATCCACATAACATGCATATAAGAGATACGACAACAGATGTCTTGTAGATGAAAGGTGTGTATGATATGAATACTAAGTTGTATTGTAAGCATAGATACAATGTAAGTTTTAACATCTTCAAAGAATATATTGTCATATCCAATTCTTTTTATGACTACATAAATCAAGACTTTTGACGTCAAAAGAACATCTTGATTATAGATTTCCGTTTTATTATCAATGTTAATTAAATGACCAAAGTACTCCTCTATACATGTCAAAGTACAATGATATATTTTAATATAAAAACAGGGCTAATACTGAATAGCATCTGATACACCCCGGTATGACACGCCACCCGGTAACACGCCACCCGGTATAACACGCCTCCCGGCATAACACGCCATCCGGTATAACACGCCTCCCGTGTTTCTACCCCCAACCTCCGCCCTTAGTTTTGGTTTCTGAAGAGAAGTCAAACCAAAACATCATGTCAATATTCATTTGTTTATTATAGCATTGGTATTTCCAGTAGCAGGAATAGTAACAATAACTCTGCTTAAATGTTTATTACACAGTGGAATAATACGAAATTAAGTAATTAGCTTAAATATAATGCCATTGTTGTGAATATAAAGGAGAATATTATGTTTCAACACGGTACATGTAGTTGTGAATGTCTAAGAATCGACATTAAAAATAATACCCTTAAAAGGAAAAGGAACTTTATCTAATAATAAGATGTTCATAACTCATGTATAAAGTAAGATACCAATACAAAGTCAAATACAAACATATCTAGATACAACAATTTTGATTCCATATGAAATTATTCCGGTATTAATAATAAAGGGCAAGAGACATGAAGAGGTATTGGATTTCAATACTTGTTCCAGAAGTTTCCTGAGAAAAATGTACCATCTGGTACGGAATTAAAAAGATAGTTTTATCAAAAAAACTTTGAAAAAACATTTATTAATTCAACATACTGTACGTCTATAAACAACATATTAAAGATACCTTGTTCATAATATTTGATCAACAACGTTGACTTTGTTAGTGACAGTCTTTCTGAGTATTGGTCATATTTTGAAATAATATTCAATTGTCATCAATAACATGCATAAACGTTTGACAGACATTAACATAAAAGTCTTTTTAAGTGACAAAATGTGTTCTATTCTTTTTAAAGAGTTTGACAAATTGACAAATTTTGTTATATTTCAAATCAAGACGAGTCTTAAAATACTTTAAGAATTTCTTCAAACAATAAGTCAATCTTAACCACGACATTATTCAAAACCAGTAATAGACAACACTACAGTGGGAAACTACTACCTGAAAACAGGTAAATAATAAAAAGGGCAGTGGCACAATCTTAGAGATTGCGTACAGGGTTTGATGACAACTTCAGTATGAAGTTCAGATGTCATTCCACTTGCTTATACACCATCCTATTCTACCTTTCTTGTAGCTTTAGTGCTTGTCACACGTTGACTAATTTCATTTTGGTGCTTGAGATTCATGCTTCAAACGAGCCTCTGATCTTTATCTTTCTTTCATACTATGTGTGGAGAGAACACATATGAATGATTCGCAACTACCCACGTGTTATGTTCCTGATGCATGTGATAAAACAAGGGTATAAGCAGAGCGGAATCACATCTGATCTCCATCTATTATTGCAATGGGTCAGTCAGTCTAATTCCGACACACAGTCACAGGAATCTTGGCGTGGTTGATGACGTAGTTGCTGACACTTCCGGTCGTCGTGCGCCGATACATGCCGTGTCCTCGACTGCCCATCACGATGAACATAGCCTTCTCCTCCACGGCAGTCCGGCAGATTGCCTCCCCTGGCATGCTCGAGAAGATCGCCCTGACCTTTCCACGCACCTGCATTTGACGTTTGAAAGTATAAATGGTGATACATGGAACATGTTTAGTAATGTATAGAACAACAGTGATTTCCTCCCCGAACAAGTAATCATCTACAATGACGGTTAAGATGTAGGTAGGGGTTAAAGATGATATGTGGTGGAAGAGTTCTTTGATTATTCAAAAAGACACGACGTTGTGGACGTATTCTTATGTTAGCAAGAAAAACAACCAGTTTTCGTCATCAATGGACGTACATTTCATCTGGTGACACGTCCTGTATTTACCGTTATCAAAACGTAATGTTCTCTTTTGAATAAATATGAAAGGAATACACATAGTTCCGGGAAACGGAATATTGGAAATAATTCAATTATACGGACGAAATGTTAGACATTATCCGTTCTTTAGAGATGTCTATAATGGTATGTATTCCTCTGCTCTATACGTGACATCCAAAGACTGAAGTGTTTTAAAGACGGTTTGCCTGACCCACCTTCTTGGCTAGGAGAGTCTTCCTGGCGTCCTCCAGGTCGTCGTTGACCTTGACCTTCTGTTCCTTGAGCAGGGTAGCAAGGTGCTTGTCATCGAACTTGAACAGAGCTGCAATAGTAACAGACATCAATCATATATACTATATAACTTCCCATATATAGCTTTACCTTTTGAGAGAGAAGACAATACAGTGTCTCGGTGTTAACCTCTTTTCTAAAGGTCACTTTAAATGTCGTCTCGTCTTGCAAGAAACACTTCACTTGGTAAAGATATCAGTAAATGTAGGAAAACTTCACTTGGACAATTTCCCAACAAACCGATCGTAAAATCATTCGATGAAGCTGTTCCGTCTGATAACTATACAATCCTGCACGACATTCATAAACGATCAGTTGGAACAACGAAGCCTTTTCAAATTGATCTGGTTAAATTGCTGTTATAATCATGGCGTTCAAAAAATACTTACGTTATTGGTATAAACGATAACTGTAAGCATTTCATGATTTTAAAAAAGAATACATATTGGTTCAAGGTTTTCAGGAAACAAATTATTCTATTTGAAAAAAAAATCATTTTGCGTAATCTGACCACAAAGCTGACAATCTCTCTGTGACAACATTTTGATTCAATCAATGGCATTCCAATATACGGTTGTTACCACTGTCTTAGTACTACGAAAGCTTTGAAAATTCAAGCCATGATCAATAAAGGCAAGATTAAGGGATAAAAGAAGATGGCTAATGATGATCAGTCCCTTTCTATCTAAGGACGAAATCATTAGGTCCACTGCATTTCTTTTATCGCCTGGTGACGTCAGGAGGATCGACTTCCCGATGTCAGTGCACTAAACAGAAACCCCAACACGTCTACCTAGCGTCTGGCCAGAGCTAGTTGTCTGGTATATACATATAGTTTTAAAATACTCTTCATAGTGGCAGAGGAAATATAGGTGTCTGTACTGTGTGTATCTAGCGTAAAGGATGTTCATGCATATATTTTCTATTGTCAGAAATATTTTAACTATATTCATTTTTTTCCCCCTATTAATCACTCTTCACCAATGTAAAAGACAAACTTAAATTCAATGTTCATCATACAACATTGCATTACATAAGATACTTGGTATAAACTACTACATTTATAAATACTTTGTTGCATCATTTTAGAATATCACATCACAAGTAAAGAAGTGACGTACAAAACTGTTGAGAAACATGGATTTTGATTATCAATTTGTTTTCAGGGTTTCAAAGTCAGCGTATGATGAAAGTAACACACATCTATATGTTGACACGGTTATTTCGACCTGGGGGCCCGGGGACCTGCATAAGCAATAGTTTGAATACTTGGATAACTGGTTTTCATTTGTTGATAAATTTATTCATTTCGCTGGGTGTTGAGTTATTTTCTTTGTTGATATTCATATATAAGCAGTTCAAGTCTTTCAGAAGTTTTTCAGAAGTTATTTCCTCGAATACAACCCCGGGGTTCTAATTCACCCAGCACCACCTTACCCCCGGGTCATATTCGAGGCCTGGGTTGTATCCGAGGAAATATGGTATGTCGTGATCAGTTAATAATGTTGTATGACTGTACTTACTGTCGTCCCATGTTTTGTGAAGGACTGTCTGCACCTCGGGTACTGTGATTACAACCACGTAGTCAGTCGGCGTCCACAGGTTCTGTAGGTAGACTGCAACACAACATGATGATTAAATGTCTTAATTGATAGCACCAAGGGCTAAATGTTTCGATATTGTCCGCCTTTAAAAAATACCCGAGCTTCTCATAAGGAAAACATGTACTGCAGAAAGGGAACAATTTAGGATTGAAGCTGCATTGAACTGACCTCGTCTTCACATCGTCACGGGCGAAACGAAAAGTTTTCTAGACTTTAAACGAGGAAAATTGCTCGATACGTTTTCACATTGTCGTATGAAAAAAGAAGTGGTGACCTAGGTCAGGGAACTCTCGTAATAAGATCACAACTTCTCATAGCAAACACAAATTCGAAACTACTGACTAATTTCGACTACAAGTCTTCTTCCCAAAATTTCGTTAGTTCGCAGGTTAAATCAAAATGAAAGTTTCATTTGCTGACGTCAATGACAGTTTGGCTATTTTCGCTGATTTTCTGATTAACTTTTTGAGATGAGATTTGTGAAGAATATCAAATATTAGCGGTAAGGGAAGTTTTAACGACTTCTATTCTACATACATTTGAAGTAGCATATCATGTTATCAATAATTCTCAAAATGAAGCAACATTATTAGTTTCCTTCATGTTAACCTTTGCGAGGTTTTGGCAGTTAAAGTTAGCAATGATCATTTGTCCACGGTTCAACGAATACAGCCGGTGAACTGACATTATGTCTCTAACTAGTTCATATGAAATAGCCCGGGGTGACGGAGTGAGAGTAGGAGAGGGAGAGACACAAAGAGAAAGTGTGACAGCCCTTTGATTAGAGATAATGTTTCTGGTAAACTTAAACCTAGTATGTCAAAATTTCTTTCTGTAAAATCAATTTCGTGAAGAGATACTTTTTTGCTCATAGTGGAACGAACTTTTTGAGGAATATGATTTTCATTTGATCATCCCATATTATGCTAACGTTAGGCCGTGTCTAACTGGTTTGGACATATCTCTTTGTAAAATGATATGATCGTAGCTTGCTATAAGGCTTGTGGTATGAACCAATATATACATTATATAATATAGTGACTTAAATTTCAATTATAAACCTCAATGCATTACCTGATTACAATGTATGCAAAGGAAATCTTTTAGTCTATTTACTCTATTTACTATTTTGCTATGTCAATGTAACGAAACCACAAAAACTAGTAAATTTATGAAGGCCCATTACAAGAACTAGAAGGATCGTTAACAAAAATTACAAGCTAAACTTTACCCCTGCTGAGTAGGTTTGAAGAAAACGTTCGCTATAAAAGCAGAAACATAATGATATAACAAGACAAATATATATAATTTACTACACTGTAACTGTTTTGGTAAAGATCCAATATTCAAAAATGAAATATACATTGAAATGTTATTATAACAATAGACATTTATGAATAAAACGAAAAGTCAAATATGTCACAGTTCATTGTCAGCAAACAAACAATCGCAAATGGTATATTTATAGTTCACGTCCATCGAGCAAAACAAACATGTATTCTCTATTCCCGGACACAATCGATAAAACATCATCACATTTAAGCCGGGCCTAGTTAATGATCAAACGAGCCCTGAACCAGCATTCACAAGGCTCTGAAATAGCATCGGTTCGTTGTCTGCAAGCTGATAAGATAGGTTATTCACTACCCTGCCATTGCATATCTTATAACATATACCAGATTGCAACGATGCCATTTTTAAAGTATTGAAACCTATCATGCAGTTGCAAAGGAAACGCACAGCATCTTAATCTAGACTTTGATCATAAAAACGAAGTGACGACGAGCGATACGATTACACTATGTATGTGCATACGCTCATATCGGGATTACTGTAATATGTGTGAGGAACTCACAATCAAGAGCGACCATGGACTGTGGACTGCCGTCTACAGCAACAGCGACCACTCTGCTCCCCGGGGGTGGACTCTTGTCCTCGTGGGTGTGTAACTCGTGCCCCTGTTCCTTCGCCTGCTCCGCCATCTTGGAACTTCTGCTGACCTTTCACCTCTGGTCGGGTCACGGGGTTGTCGGTGTGATCACTTCTGTCTACCTCTCTCGTGTGCACTCGGGTGGTGAACGGGCAGCTATATACAACATGTACACGCTGTCCTCATTTGAAAAAGCATCACCCTTTTTCTAAGAATAGATTTCTCAAAAGCTCCTCGATCGTTTTGTCTACACCACAGAATACTTTCTTCAAGGACGTACATTTCTTGGTGTCATGCGTATGTTAAGTAAAAGTTTTTCTTAAATATTGGAACATGGAGCAGCATTTTTATTTAATTTAAAACGTCAACGTAACGTCAAATGTCAACCTGGCAATCCGTCTGTTGTTGTAAGATTCAAACCATTTTTAGATTACGCAATGGACAGAACTTCCATTGATACAATACTCCTCAAGCATTGCGCTCTGTGAATTATAAATTCCATTGCATAGAATCATGATCATCTTCATGCATTTATACTTTCAGGAAAGTCAAAGCAAATACTATAAAATTGCATATGAAATATGCAAAAAGGTTATATAATCCATTAATTGTTGACGAGTGTTAAGATACATATCATTGACATCACATGCGAAACAAATAACAAGTAACAAAACGCCAAGTCAAGTCTTAATACCTAATTGAAACTGCGTGTCTCGCTAACATTTTACCATTCTCATTGATATATGAATGTTCATGACCTATACTTCATTGTAACATGGTTATATATGCGATAAATCCTCTAATTGTTGATCATTTCTGTAAAAACGCAATGCATGGAGCAGAAGCGTCTATATGCGCTGACACAATACACATGGTTTATCTACAGTCATAAACGAGCAAGAGAGTTGGGGTTTGTATTCAGTGTAATAGTATGTATATACCTATATTACTTACAACAGGGGGATCAGGTTGGAGCGTGGAGGTCACGTGTTTCACTGATGTCAGGTAGTTGATGCATGGCGACATATAACTGACACACTTGTGCTTTTTGTCACATAACTTTCGTGGTTCTCAGTGTTCGCAGGGGTCTTCCTTGGCCTGCATTTGTTTTACTTATGTTCTGCCTGAATCACTTTCCACTTGAAAATATAGTTGCTTAGGTTACGTTCTTATATTACAGCAAGATGATTTGTCATTGCCCTGCAATTGTCGTACATTTCGTCGGATATAGTTTTTTTTCTAGAATTACTTTCTGTAGACTTTGACCGACTTGTTTGTTTGGAAGTTTACCTTAACATATAAATATCCATTACCTACGAGGGCAGTCATATCGAGATTCATATTTTTCATATGTTGCTCTAGGGCAAAACATCATTTTTTCATTGTGACGTCACGTTATAAACAATGCTTTGACGACACCTCTGATTTCACATTCGTTTGGGAAACACTAATATTTACCACTCGTGTCGTAAACATAATATGTCATGGACACTCACATAATATCCTCTATGTAAACAATTCTAGAATACCTTAATGGGTCTTTAACAGAGGTATACTGGTTTTATCTGTTTTCTTGATGTGGTTGTGAGCAAATTGGTAGCTTATTGAACACAAAAAACTCGCCACTTGGCATCTTTAGAAATATGTTGTCTTGAGGCGGATGGCAACCACGAAAGTGAATTCTAAAGACACTTTACTTAACGAGATAAAGCATAGACCAGTTCTGCTTTCCATTTTACGTTTCAGAAATTAAATCAAATACATAAGCATAAATAACAAGCATTTTGCAATTGTGAATTATCCAGATCTTTTTTCTACCAAGTAATTAAACGAAGTCATATATTTACTGCAACACATTACATCACTGATTTCGTTTCATTTAACATGCAAATGTTTCTAAACAAGTTTCTGAATTAGGCTAATTTTTTGTGACTTCTTTCGACGCCATGCATTTGTTTCACTTCGAGTCTATTGCAGTTACATACGTCATACCAAAGCTTGAACAGTCTGTTTTAACTTGATACATATATTGTGTTTCATGAGTTCTTGTGTTCACGAAGCGAAATCCGTGTCCTATATTGTGTCTCATCAGATTGTGCTGGTCTACTACCTCTGATGTTGCCTGGAGCGGGAAGGTGTCTGCATTGTGAATCATTAGTCTACTACCTCTGATGTTGCCTGGAGCGGGAAGGTGTCTGCATTGTGAATCACTATAGTCTACTATCAAGACCTTAAAGCAAAACAATTAAAGGATCCTTCCTGAGTCTAGAAAATGTGTACAAGTCTAGTTGCTTCAGTATTCTTCAGGACTCCGTTTTATTTATTTAAAACAAAAATAATCCAATCAGTCAAAACCTCTGTTTAGGGACTTTATGTTAGTCTCGTTAATCACCTGCATGTATATCTAGTTACTAAACCTACGTTATGTGTCTTGACTGAACCGTGTGTCCTATTTAATGTAAATGATCATTGGCTAAGAACTCCTTCCTTTCCGCTACGTTTTGAACGATCGACGATGAGGTCTTTACCACTTGACATGTGATTGTTTACCGAAACGTTAACCTAGGCCATCACTTCTGATATTCAAATTCAGACTATGCCTCACGATGTTCATGTATTAAAGCGAGTAACATGCACTGATGTTAAGGGAAGTACAGCTGCTTACCAAACGTTTGTCAAGTAACTTTTGAACTCAGTACAAATATAATGGGATAATGTGTTTGCTTTAATCATTCAATAAATGTTTTACCAAATGTTTTGAGGAGATGAAAATTTTCCTATCACATAAAATGAAAGGTGAAAGTAATATTACTTGAGGGACATATTTGACAGGGAATTGTGCTACACTTGGGTCCAAATTAATTAACTATCACCTTGAAGTATTTCGTGTAAAATAGTATTTGATGTCCTAATGTTGACGTTTTCAACCGCAAATTTGCTCAAAATGTGTCTAATCGAAAAACATAATGCAGAAGGAAGAAAACTTCAGAATTGTCACATTTTGACCATACGACTCAGTTAGAGAATGCCAGAATTGTATCCAACATGCAACATATATGTTCTTTATACATGTAGCGAAGTTAGGTCCAACGTACAAAGAAATATAAGATTATTTGTTTCGCTAAGACATCCTCAATTTGAAAATATCACTTTTGGATTGCAATGTGGATGGCAACTGAAGAATGAATGATTAAAATTCTATTTCTGTAAACGGAACTTTTAATTTCTTCTTCTCTTGATTATCGTGACTTTTTCTTCTGATACATTCTTCTTCGTTGTCCGCCAACACAAATATATTAATGTTTAACTTCTTAGTAACTCAGACCAAACCAAATGTCTT
This sequence comes from Steromphala cineraria, assembly GCA_916613615.1. Lineage (NCBI taxonomy): Eukaryota > Metazoa > Mollusca > Gastropoda > Trochida > Trochidae > Steromphala > Steromphala cineraria. Next base: position 847,155 of record OU744726.1, read on the forward strand.
CCTTAATGAGGGGTCTTAAGTTGTTTAGTTAGTTGGTTTGTCAATCGTTATAATATATATATATATAATTGTCGTATTACTACAAGGAGGGGTTACGCGGCTAAGATTCTATTTGTCATCCACATCATTTTGCATAACGTATCCATGACAAATGTGACTCTTTGAACACCGCATCACACTAAGACAGTCAATATAGTCATGCCATAGCATTGTGACATCATGACATTGTGATTCAAAGCAACTGGCATCGTTCAAAATCTTCTGTCCATACGATATATCATTGATTATATCCCTCGAAATAATATACTGTATACACTGTATATACTGTTTTTGATAATAAATTTCTCTATTGTGTGTGTGTCATTTCTTAAGGTTAAATTATAGTTGGTCGTTACAGTTGAGTGTAGGTTTCTGCTCTGTTATTCTAGATTTGATCATAAAATGTGTTTTGTACTGAAGATACATTAATCATGTTTTTAAATAATATGTATATGGGTGAACCAAGATTAATAATTATTTTCGTGTATGTCTCGTTTAAATTATATAGTGGTATATAAACTTAGATAAGCCATTGTTTATGCAGGCGAAATTCAATTGTTAAAAATAGGACTGTTCCTTTTTACAAGTATTGAAGGGAGAAGTAGACCAACAAAGCAATCTGAATAAGTTTAGACCGAGAGTTCAACATTAGTTTACACTATGACCTAATAAAAACCTGTTGATCTAGATTGACTAAGCTTATGCTGATAAGATTATATTTACGACTGCTTCTAGAGCGTGATTTGACAATAGTATTTGAGATTAGTAATTTTATATTGTGTACGAGTATTGGATGTAAATAGAGATCAAAATGTGAACACCAACGTGAAACTTCTGTATGACAAAAAATAAAGTTATAAATTACTTAGCAACCTATCTGTCGTGTAAACTGGATCATGACAATAATTCTTTATACATCAAGAATAAGTAAACTTATCCGAACCACATGTAATTTACCAATTTGATGCGAAGGGAATGTCTTTAAAGTTGAACGTTTCGGACATCGCTCTTTTGACCGCCATACTTTCCCCAATGTACCAAATACTAGATAACATATAGAAAAAAGGCATAAGGGAAAACCTCGTTTATTTCGACATTTACAATCTTTCTGTATATAATAAACAACATTCTCGCTGATAGAGGGTAAAAGTAAATACAGAAATAGAAGTATTGTCAGGTACAGCTGTACCACGGTTTATACCATAAGGTTATAATGAGTACGATGTACGTAGGATAGAGTATTCCTGTAACCGTATATACAACTATTAATATCTTGTATGTTTAGAATACGAATGGTGAAGTCTTTCTTCCTTAGACAAAACATATGCAGATCTAACAACACAAGAAAATGCTACCAACAGGTTAATCCGAAATTGCTGAATGTTCATTATAGCCAATAGGCTCTGGGTGACGCCGATGAATGGTTCATGGTTTATATCTTACGTTAGCTAAAAATAAAACAGACAAGTGTTCACAAGAAAAGAGTATATACTATAATCACGAGTTTCATTGATTGCAACTAAGATGTGAATACTGAGTTTTAAGAAGCGATTGGGTACAAGCAGTAAAATTGAACTGTATTCCCACTAAGGTACGACTTTAGACATTTTCTGAGTGAGTACTACCGGTGGAATATGACATGTTATATATTCCCTCAAAGTCATGTAGTTATGTTGTTCATAAATCCTTTGCCATTTCAACTATGGCGTCCTGTAGGCGCTTAAAGTATCAATCTTACCGATATATGCCACGACAATGTTATCAGACTTACAACATTAATGTAATCCGATCTTATTTTTAAGATGAAAACACAACTTATTGTGATGGTACAAAAGATAATATTGTTGAAGAATATAATACATACACAGATGTAAATATATATATAAAGATAATCAGTACACAAAATTATGTCTCTCACTGAAAAGTCACATGTATATATTTACGTTATCTTTTTTCATATTTACGTCATCTATATCGTGTATCAATGTTTTATTAAACATCGCTTATGGTTTTAACGCATCTTAAACATTTTTAATATTACGCATTGCTATATCATTTCGAAAACGTCATGTTATTAATTCCCTTAAGTCGGCGAATATCAAGTCAGTTGAAAGAGAGAGTTTCCGATTAACGTATAGAACCAACACTTTACAGTTCAGGTGCAATAACAACCATAGTCAAACATCTGCTTGTTCAAATATACTCCGTGACCAATAAAATGTCATCTACAGCTACAGCATCTCATACTTATTGACTGAGAATGTAACATAAATCAGTGATTGTTTCACGATAAGAGCCATTGTAACAATCAATCGATAACAAAGCTAATACTAAACAATGGTAAACAATGTAAGTTCTTTCTATTAAACTGACTCGTCATTATGTGTTCACTTTGGTTCCAATACAGTATGTTTTAATCTGATTTAAACAAAAGCTTAACTGATCTGACGACAGATCCTTTTAAACTGAATTTCGCTGACGTACCAATTAAGATTCAAACAAAAAAATTAAATCTCAGGTAAGAGAGACACTCCGTGGTTAAAAGCTAAAATTCTATCTTCAGAATAGTATCATAATAGCGACTTGAAACCTTTATAGCGTTATTATTGTATGCCAATAAGCATCAAAGTGCATTAAGTTTATCCCCAACAACTACCGGAGTGGCCCTTTAAAGTCCACGTTCACTTTTAGACACTGGGGTAGGGTCTGCTGGACAACAGAACAGTTTTCAGTTGATCTTTCTATCAAACCTTTGCAAATAATTTGATAACCAAATTCAGGTCTAAACCTCGATGTCATAAGAACCTTTTTTTTCGAAAATGTTGAGGGTCAAAGACAAACGTCAAATGTGTAACTAAGTAACGTCTTCATCACTTCAGCTGATACGTCCAGCTCAAGTATCTTTCTAATTTATGAATAATCAATTTCAAATACATTTCTAGGCACATATAAAATGCTGTATCACGTTTAAAAGCAAAGTTGCTGTAAACCTAACAGACTTTACAGCAAAGTGGTAAGGCCCTTATTTCAAAGATTCCATCACTGCTGTGAGATCGTCACTGAACATAACATATATAAGCTTTTCTGTGACAGGATCCAGATCAGAATTGTCAGGTCTCATTTGAATCAGATTGCATGACTTGGTTCACTTGAGTAATATGTTCCATTCACACCCCAATGCTAGAATCAGAGGTTCCACTTGTGGCCGATGTTGGCGTGGTGCTCATGACTATGCCGGTGACGACAGATGACGACGGGGATGTGGGAGTGGTGAAGCACGTAGTCACTGACGCTGCCGACGAACGTCCTCCTGATGGCGCCCAGACCCCGACACCCGATAACGATGAAGTCCGCGTTCTCCTCCTCGGCGCCGTCGCAGATGGCGTGGCCGGGGTTGTGGGACGAGATGGACTTCACCTTGCCGCGGAGCTGGAACATCAGGGAGAAGGTTCGGAAATAGCATTCATTGTTAAACTACAATATAATTATACCGACGTAGCTACTTCTTATCCTATCGAAAAACAAGGAAGTTGTATCCTAATACAAACCCACAACATGCAAAGGCAATTGTGTCGAAGTCTTGTAATCTGTTTGCTTCATTCTTGTCTTGTCGTAAGAATTTGTTGTGTACAATAATGTATTCTAATAATGCTAGTCGTTACGACGTCTACTTTCTTTGAGCAGCTTTGATCTAATATTATCCAACAGTACGTACTTTATGCATATAGTTTGTTATTTTTTCAAAGTTGAAATAACTATTTCAGACATTGAGAAAATCATTTCTACTATTGCACCATGCTTTAGAAAATGTGATAGACAGAAGATACGAGTTTATACACCATAATAAAACACAGAGTGATACTCACGTTTCTGGCCATGAGTTTATCCTTGAAGAAGTCGAGTTTCTCGTCCACCTTCTTGGTATGGTTGGCCAGGTGGGTGGCGATATGGGCGTGGTCTACACCTGACGCAGCTGCACAGGTAAGATACATTCAATATAATGCAATAATGATTTCATACTGTTTAACTGATTTGAACAATATTATAAGAAACTTCGCACCATTTATTTGAATGACATTTAGATCTTTAGAACGTATTACATCTCATCTGCAACAGATTTGCCTCGTTAACTTTTTTATAAAATCAAATCTTTCACCGAAAAAAAACGTACGAACGTAGAAAGCAGCGTGTTTAAGTATCAACGATATGACGTATCGTAAAAAGACAAAAAGTAACATGGCAGATCTTATGTTTTCTCTCCACATAAAGAAGGTCGACATCATAAAGATTACTGCAATGCTTGCTGCAATAATACTTTTACGGCGGCATAACAACCAATTGGTTTTTAAAAATCAACAGTACATTTTGAACGTCAATAAAATCAGTGGTAAAATTATACTCGAATATCTTGCTTTAATTCAAGTTTTGCGTTGATAATTTTTTTATTATAAGTTATATACTTCTTTGTCAAAATACTCCAAATGTTAAATCACTGAATGAATAAAATTAAACCTCGAAAATGAACTGGTATCTGTGTTATATTCGAAACCGATGATGAAACATTACTCGTTTCAGGATTATTAAAGAGTATCTAGGAGGTAAATATGAACTTAACATACATCAACCATACATTGAAACATGATTCCAAGGCGTCCCCAGTCCAGCGAACTACAATAACTTCTAATCAATACCCTTCTCATTTTACATATCAAACTGACATGAAATCTAATATTGTAACATACTGTAACGTCGTATGACCATATTTCAATGATATAAACATGTATGAATAAAACTGTCCATTTATGGAAACAAGATCAGAACATGATTGATGCGCATCCAGTTTATTAACATCTCCAGTTGTCAATAAATGTAATACGGAGATATTCAACAAATCAAAATTCGCCATGAAATCATGAATTATTCAAAGTTTCACGTAGAGAAAAGGGACAGTTTAAATATATAATTGACTTCACACATACGCCGAAACTTGCAAAATCAATACGTGTGCATCACTAATATCACATGAGAGTGTTTTTGTGGAAATTCTCATATTCTCAATTGAATATCCATACGGTTGGTTGACTTGTCACATGAGAGCGTTGAACAAACCCTTCATATATTTAAATATCTATCATATATGTATATGCAGATCTTCATTGTTCTGATATAAAGCAAGACTATGAAATAAGATCACCATAGTACAGCAACTGCACATACTCTTACACTGCCCTCTTACTGTATATCGAGAAAATGTTTTCCCTTCATTTACAACAGATAGTGTATCTGATCATGCAAGAGGAACATTTTACACTGACCATTTTACGTATATGACTGTATTTTCAAATGTTCACTAATACTTGTACGTTAATGCTAAATGTATAATAATTTATAATGTCAAAAATCTCATTACACCAACCTATCATCCTTGGTCAAAGAACAAATTATAAAGATCCACATAAAGTCCATTGGCGGACATTTTTGTGTGAACACTTTTAATTCATTTTATGTATGAAAAAGGAATCGCATGGCGGAACTTTAATTACATTTTATATTTGATTTACTGCTTTGTTAAGAATAAATACATTGTCTTTCATTTGGAACCGTTTATTTGTATTTTCCTGACATCACCTCATATTCTCCATAAAAACGTGCTACTGTCCCTTTAAGATGGTATAACGAAATGAACATATTGAGCAATTCACCCTCGAATAGCTGGCTTTCTCAGTACGAAGCTTCCTTATTACTTAAATGACGAGAAGTAGAGCTGAAAAGATAACTGTATGAAATACTACCCAACAGGTCAGCGCCCGTGGCAGGTTGATATTGCGCCTGACACCCGCTAGCACATTCAATAGGAAACCATATATTATGAATTTGCATAAATATTTGCATTAGTATATTACCTAGTCAAGCGAGTGTCAACTGAGAAGAGATGTAAACTATCGGGTACTGTAATATGTATAGGAGAACGACCCTTTAGCGTTTAAAACGAGGCTCAGTAGAAGCTGAGACTGTCACAGCTGCTAGATTTAATCAAATGACATGAAATATTCTAATATAATTGCATGAATAAAAATCTGATATAAGATTCCATATCGTTGGTAAATGTCCTATCATGATGGCTGTTGATAAAACTGCAGTAGCACGTATTGGGTGTTTTTTGGTTTTGTTTTGTTGATGTTGTTTGTTTTTGTTTTTTTTCTTTAAATTTTTTAAACATTTTTACATCGCATAACAATCGTCCAAGTTAAACAGGAGTCCTATCTAGTGAACAATGCTGGCTTTCTGTTTGAGTCAACGCATTCAAATCACCTGAGGTAGAGAGCTGGATTCAGAAGTCTAACGGAACATTGTTGGAGGTAGATCAACTCCCTTTGTGGTATAGTTACTGCTGTTACGGGTTGCCTTCACCAGTAGATATAAGTACAATGTTTGATAAAATCCAACAGATCAACCCCCTGGTAGTATACTTACTGCTGTTAAGGGCAGATCAACCCCCTTGGTAGTATACTTACTGCTGTTAAGGGCAGATCAACCCCCTTGGTAGTATACTTACTGCTGTTAAGGGCAGATCAACCCCCTTGGTAGTATACTTACTGCTGTTAAGGGTGGCCTTCACGATGTCCTCCATCTCGGGGCTGGTGATGAGAACCACGTAGTCATCCTTCTTCCTCAGGTTGCTCATGTAAACTGACACAAATATCAAAACATATTATTTAATAAATAATGCAGACATAAGGAAATATTAAAGGTATTCTGAATTTCGAAACTTTTCAAGACGCTTGTAACTTTTCAACTAATACTGAAACAAAATGACATATTCTTCATATGTTCACATGTTCACAATTTCATCTAGCAATATATATCAGCGCGAGACCCACCATTTCATTGGTTGTGACGCCATAAAGTAATTGTTAGTGACTTCATTATAACGGAAAGGAAATCAGGCCGTTTCAAGGGTATGCATATTTAGAATTGAAAACGAACCTGTCATAAAGATACTATAACATTCAGAAGTATGTCATATAACTTTTACCAAGCTCGTTAACATTACGTAGAACGGTCACTCTATGCAAACATCAGTAAAAAGATCACCAGGCGAACATCGGTCTAAAATCTTTGTGTACTGACATAAGAACAGACAACATGCTATTCAAACACTGACTAGCTCTGAAGTCCACAAACTGGATAGAAGTCATCTGTGGACCAACTCCTGATGTTTTGACGAATGTTCATCTTAATAATAATAATAATGTTTATTTGTAATGCGCTGGATTCCATCCACAATGCTCAAAGCGCTACAAGTGTCAGGGGCGGGGATGGGTTACACTGAAGATAAGTCTTTCTGAAGAGGTTGGTTTTCAGACTTGTCTTGAACATCTCAAGGGTAGGGGATTCCTTAATGTTCCAGTGCAGAGAGTTTAATAGGTGAGGCGCTGCTACTTTAAAAGATCCGTCTTATGTTTGTGAATATATTGCCAGATCTCTCTTCACATAAGCTTTCTCTCTGTGTAAGAGTTACAGCATGCACTACGTCCTTGTGTGGAATGACACACTGTAAAACAGTTGATATGTTGAACTCTTTAACTTAAATATATGATGCACTTAGCGTTGCAAGTAGGTTGTTGGGTAGGCTTAAGTAATAAATCTATGTCGATATTGAAGAATACTTTGATACTAAGGAAAAACAGGTTTCATTATCCAGTTTTTCTTTTGAACATAATCTTATAATTATTATTTTAATATCATATATTTCAACATATTAAAACATGTAGAGAATCTCACTGACATGTTTTTTCTGGTATATTTGATGTAAGAAGATACAGTGGTGAGATTCTATTTATTCTTAAAAAACAAAAACAAAATATACAATGTACTCTATTTTATATGTTAAAAGTGAAACATTTCACATTCGTTTAACTTCACAAACTAAGGAAGCGTATTTGTATACGGTATTAAGGTGTAAGATTACGCTATACATATGAAATAATGTGACATCAAACAACGGGAAAGATATATGTCTGTTCATAAAAGTGGTATGTCAAGTTTTATAGTATATATAAATGCCATGTTCCTACAACCAGAATACAAGTTAACCGTCTCTTGCTGAGTATGAATGTCTTATGGTTGTTTGTTAAAAATAGACCTGATAGTTTTGTTACGTTCAACTAAAACGCCTTGTTATGAATTAAAATGTACCGGTAAACATTATAAACAGGACCAGAAGGTCGGGATGCAAGTTTTGACATAAATCCAACGAACTTCAAGACACTTACAACCTTTCTTTTGTTTTTGGTTTGTTTTTTTGTTGTTGACACTAACAACTTTTCTAAGGACGCCAGAGTCATATATAGAGATTATTACCCGAGGAAGTGTGTCATATGACTTTTACGAAACGAGTGTGAATTTTTGTATTACTGATTTTATTCAATTTAACCATCTTAGAAATATCCAAGAAACGGGCCGCTTCCCTTGCGACGGCCGGCCGCTCTCGCTCGGGTAATACAAAAATTCACACTCGTTTCGTAAAAGTCATATGACACACTTCCTCGGGTAATAATCTCTATTTATGAAAGTGCCTGTTCTATGGGTTGTCAAGTTAACATTGCAAATAGTAAACGCCAAAAGGAAAAACTTTCGGCAATTAATCCGAAGGTTTCCCAAAGCTCCTTCAGGTGGAAGTATCCTGGCCACAGCGCTATAGACTTATATACTCGTTAAGGAATGTGTACATCATAGCCACTCTGATACTAGTTAGTTTATATCTCTTATCCAATACAAAAGTAAATCTTATTAAGGGTATCTGTCCATTTAATTGCATAAAGCTTGTATGTTTAGACAGAACGTACTACTACCTGTACACGTATAGCTATGTACTACTCCTACAAGCCGCTGGCCTTTTAATATGAAAATAAACTGCTGTTACTGTATCGGAAGGTTTGATTAGCTATGTAAAGAAGCATTTTTGTGTTGGTGGAGGGCGGATACGAGAGTTGTCAACAAATTGCAAATATAAACGACGAAAGAAAGGATTCAGGTATTTAATCATAATTTTTGTCAAACCTACTTGAGGTCTAAGCACATCGTTATAGAGTTATGATGTATGAGAAGGTTTCAGTAGCTGGCCATACGTTAAGAAGCATATCTGTGTTGAAGGAGGTCATATACGAGGGTTGACAACAACACGACCCAGGTGACACACTGTGACCTCTGTTATCACCTCTGACTCGCAATTTTGATAACACAAGAGGTCAGAGGTCAGACCTTCCAGAAGTCTTAGGACAATACGTTGTAAACAGTATCAGGGTCCACTTATGAATACCATCTGGTCATTGTAAATATCATCACAACTTTGGGAGAAAGTGATCAATTGCTCCCCGTTAACGATGGTAAAACGTATAATTGGCGACGTTAAAGAATTAGACAGCCAAAACATTTAAAATGTTGCACGAAAAAAGATTTAAACTGTACGAAAAGTGCAAACCCATCAGAGGAATACCAGATTAGTGATGTTGAAGGTTAAAACGTTACAGCTTATAAAACGATGTATTGCCTTTATACACACAAGGTGGTTGGCATATCGATGGACATATATATCAATCAATGAACTCTATGTTGATAACATACCGCAGAAGTTATACATATAACATTAACATCTTGGGCATATAGAATTGGTTATACTTATAGCATTAACATCTTGGGCATATAGAATTGGTTGTGTGAGACGATGAATCTAACTCATTTCATTATGTAGTGCTTGGAACATTCTGATGAGTTTGCCTTATGTATGTATCATGAAGTTCAGTGGATATTTATCATATTTACTTTTTATCATTTACCATATAACACTTAATTTGATGTTTAGACATTTTAAGTGCGCAATTTTAATGTGCGTGAATTATCAGAAAGTATTCAGGAGTATTCATATGGTATCGAATTATTGCAGTTTAAGTATGATTGGAGATGTGCCTATCTTGGGGTATCAATACATTTAATGTTGGAATTTAGGTATAGCACGGAGGTATAAAGGCATATTGTCATATTCAGATATGCTATAAAGGCCCATTTCGATAAGGATTTGACTCGTCTCCGGGACTACTGGCAGTTCAATGACCTTGGGATAATCATTCCCCATATTTGAATATCAAAGTTCAAAGGTCAAAATTATCGCCGCATTAAAAAGAATTACCGGACGATCTGAAATAATTAACGTATAACATTGGGATCGCAATCAATGGAACAGATTCAAAAACTAGATAATGATATTACATTCGATTTTACTTTACAGTTTCGTAAATTCAAATAACAATTATATAAACTTAGGTGGTTGGACTCATCACGATAAGAACACATCATTTCGTACACATACACTGTATGAGGAAGTTTTCTAAAACCAAATGCTTCCAAAAACTTGTTAAAAGCCCTATTAGTGTTGAAAACAGGAGCACTTAGCCTCAGACAATTCCTATAGAGATAGATAAGGTACACATGTTTACAAAAAGAATCATCTTGTCGTTCATTAAATGCATCATCACGATCACGCCGATACAGTTTCCTTTCGTGTTAAAGTCGGCATAGATTTAAATAAGAACACTTATGCTATGTTCTTAAAAACGGGTTTACATTCAAAATCTAATCTGAAACTGAAAGAATTTACATTCAGAACAATTTACTGTCGCATATAGTTTTTCTGGAAACTACAAAGTTTAGCAAGGCTATTGAGAACAATGCGTGAATATTGTCAAGTCGTGACAGATGTCAACAGGGTTCGGTGACAGTGACATGGTTCGTGAACAAAAAGACTTCAGTTGAAGGAAAGAGAACTTGCTCAACAGCCCGCATGAACCCTTTGTGTCAACCTTACGTAAAGAGCACTGTAGAGGGCCCCAGTTTGCATTAGGTTAAAGCTGATTTATGTGGAGACACCGGTCGGTGACAATAATATTACGTTAGAAACTCGCTCCACACAAAACAGCCTTGACTTGTCAGAGAGACAAATTTAATTGTATTCACGCGGTCTACGCCCATGGGAAGTAAATGTTTCAAACACGCTTCTTGTACCTGACACAACACATGGTATGGCATCTACTCGTGTGGAATATCAACTAATTTCAAACGTATAAAAGGACGAAAAAACTCAGCTAACATATATCATATTATTAATATTGGAATACAACATACAAAGAAATGTTATTCACAATGACAATGGATACTCGTTCAAAAGCGATTGTATGAATGTTAGGAAATCGTTCAGAATGTCTAAAACCTTTACAACAGGAAATTGAAGATGAACTCATGGGTTTTCACTTACGTACCTATTGCTAGCCGTGCAAGATGCGTATTCGGCCATGCTTCTTGCAATATGTCTTTGAACACCTTTGCGCTTCTGCCAATTGCATTTAGCATTGGTCAAATTGATTTGAGCTATTTATTTGAAAACAAATGCCCATGTTATTCGTGAGACATTTATTCCAAACTCTACTTTGAATATTGTACACGTTATTTATCAGAACGTTATTTTATGGTAATTGTAGTCATCACAGTATTTACATATTAAATATAAAACTACGAGGTAGGTTCCAAGAGCTTTCAAAAGCAAGTTTTTTTCAAGTGTTCTTTAGATATTGTGCAGGACAATTATCAGATAGTTATTTTGTTTTATGATAATACATTACAAATTATTTTCATATGAAATCAATATCTAGGTTGAAAGTATGAGCGTGTAATAAACCAAGAACAGAGTTTAATGTATACCACTTCTCTAGCTTGCCTGCTATATTTCTGATTAAAGTGGCACATTTTACCGTCAGATGACAGCCAGGCTCGTAAATCGTCATAAGATGTCAGCTCACTTGAATACCATTAACAGACGACAGAACACTCGTAGTTTAAAACTGTTTGACCTTGACTATTAATTTTCCTTGTTTGTACAATGCGACATTGCTTAATCATAATTGCATTGCAACAGTTTGGCTCGACATTTGCATTGCATAAGCTGTAACAAATGCAACATGATTGGTTTCACTATATCAAACATATATGGAGGCCCATTTTTTAAGTATTTATTAATATCGTTAACCTATTTAAACTCCGTTGAGGTGACCTTGGCGAAAAAGAGCGTTTAACATGTATTCCTGATCTTGGTTGTAGTATATATCAAAATCTATTTAGTCAAGGTAAGCTAATATTGAGTTTTATTTGTCAAAGAAGGAAATAAGGTTAAAATTCATAATGTTGTTGAATAATTTGTGACCCTCAATTTGACTAGAAAAAGAGAAAGCGACAAAAGCAATTGTGATTATGTCAATATAGGTTAATCTAATATAGAAGATTTTTTTTTATCAATATAGACATAGTACTACATTTTATTTTAACAACTTTATTCTCAATATAAAGAGTAAGCAGGTATCATAAACCAATCGAGACCCTATCAATATTGACAATACCTTTTGAAGGTTGATCTTAAAGCTCACCCTGACGACTCATACTGGGTCAGTCAAACATTACCATGCCTGAGTTTAAGGGCTTCAAGGACCGTTAACATACAATGCGTTTTAGGTCTTCAATATTTGTAAAAACATTCCGATAATGAATGTTGGACTAAGTAGAAAGATAACTTCAAGATCATTAGATGAAAGCAGTTAATGTGGAGAGATTTGAAGAACCTCTTTGCAATAATCTTAAATATATCAAACATCTTGAATTAAAACCACGCATTTGTTCTATTAAGCATGTGCAAGCTATTGTCGTTGTAAACTAGGACAGAAATAAGTTCTACGCGTGTTACCCACAAACAAGTAGAAACGTATAAAACTTTAAAGTGTGCAACAACTTACAATCAAGTGCAAATTCGGAATGGTGACTTCCATCAACTGCAACTACCACGATCCTGCTGTCCTGAGGCGGCCCGTCATTGTCGTGTTCGTGCGAGTGGATTTCCTTGATGTGGAAAGAACCAGTGGAAGCTGACTTATGCATCGCCATGTTTAACTCGCTCCTGACGACTGTCGTCTGCAAGCTTTAGCGACCCGTGGCCTCGATTAGCTTAGATTCTGGTTTTCCGAACCGGTGTACGTGGTTCACCTGGGGCTTGTTCAGAAAGCCTAGCGCTGAGGTGGCGTCTTCGCGGCTTTTTGTTCACAGAGCAAATATCTACTGCTGAATCAGTGAAGTCCTGACTGTGCACAGGAAAAACCTGTCACATCTGGGGTGTTTTCTTTTAAATAGCTTTGACCTTGTAAGTGGACAATTGTGATATATTCGACATACTTGTGACAGTTATATTATGCAAATGACCAATTTGAACGATTACCCTTCGTCGTAGAGGGTCAATGTCATAACGACAGTGATATAATTTTTTGTCATGTATCTGTCTATACATCATCAACGGAATGACCTTCATTAGTCTACAGGTCACACGGACATCATCAACGGAATGACCTTCATTAGTCTGCAGGTCACACGGACATCGTAGCTTTCCATTGCTGTTCGGTTCTGTTAAGTTCAATTAGAGGTTTAATCTTGTATTGGTTGAATAATTTAACTAAGTGTCTTTTAAAACACTCGAAGTAAACGTAGACCGACAGTATGATTTAAGGAAAACTGTTAAACTCATTTTTTTATTTAATAACGCCTGACGAATAAAAGCCAAATTTAGATATCACGGATAATGCAAGGTATTAATCATGTACACACTTCATTATATCACCCTGCCAACGTGACCCTTTAACCAGACTGTCTTTTATGATTCCTGCTTTAAAGGGGCAGTAGCACGTTTTTTGACAATTTCATATTTTTAAATTTTCACTGATAATTGGACGTTAATACTAAATGTATTATTTTGACAGCGTCAAAAATCTCTTTACGCAAACCGATCATCCAAACTCAGAGAATGAATTATAAAGATTTACTTAAAGTTTATTGGCATTCATTTTTGGGTGAACACCTTGAATTCATTTTGTGTAAGAAAAAGGAATGGCTGAACTCCACATTATATATTTGATTTATTACTGCTCCATTTAGTTTGAATACACTGTCTTTCAATCGGAACGATTTATTTTCATTTTCCTGACATCACCTTATATCCCCCTTAAAAACGTGCTACTGCTCCTTTAATAGACCTCTCTTGTCACTACATTATTTCATATATAAGCAAATGAGAAAATTCAAATAACAGTTCCTCAATTTTCCAATCTAAATAAAGTCATTTTCATTTAGACTCTGACAACTGCATCAAACGATATTCATATCGCCTTTTGATGGTCAACTTTCACGTGAACAATGCATATAGTCTTATTCGGTCCGCTTCCTTTTATCATAAACAATTTCTTTTATCCAGATGTTCGGATGACTACTATAACCCTTGTGATGAAACTTGACAAACGATAAATATTCATAATTGTTTATGTAACCAGACAACGTTAACATCTTCAGTCAGTTGTTAAGGCTTATCTGTCATCGTCGCGTATATTGGGGTCATGGGGTCAACTAACAACGTATATGTAAAAGAAACTGATTGTGAATATGAAATTTGGCATTCATGATTAAAGAAAGGGTTTACCATATTTGAATCAAAGATTGAAATCAAATAGTTCCAAGAGGCGTGAAATGTTATATTTTCTGAAACATTGCACTATAAAATTGTCATTCAAAAATATTTCTGGACGGCAAATCACATATTACTAAATCTATCAATACGGTTAAACAGGTATGGTGTGAGAAGTGGGTTATAGGAAGCATTAACCTATAATGGGTTTTTGCATATGAAAAATCTTTTAATTCCCTTTTGATTTGTTAATACGAATTTTATGCATATTGCATAAAATATACTATCACGGTTAAATTCTCGAGTTCGTTTACTAGTTTTTAAAATTGCAGTATTCGGCAAACATTTCGAAGTAAATGTCCTTGAAAGCTGGTGAACAAATGGATTCTATATCTTACACCTTATCTGTCAAGGCCTTTCGACATTAGGCGGGAGGTCAACTACACTCCAACGCTTTGAAATGTTTTCCTATTTTGGAAATTTTATGATAACTGACGTCTTTGTGCTTATATGTATACCCTATAACGCATGTTGTCAAAACTTTAGATTCGTCCTTTAAATTGCCGATATATATAAGGTTTATGGAAATACAATTTCTTCATTAGCATTGGCGGTACATACCATGATAGTTAATACCTGCTTCCAATCACTACAGGTCTTTTCAGAAGTAATTGGATTAACCCAGCACTGTATGTCAGTACTAACCAGTTGAATATGTATTGATATTTTCTTATCTAATACACACATTGTCACTTAAGACCGACGGAAGAGCAACGTTTCTTGGACTATGACTATTTTCATTGCACCTCCCTTCTGTTAACTACTGCTGCTTAGGTAAGAAATGTCCATAATATAATGATATGATAGATTGAATCTATTGCACAGTTTCCTATTGTATATTCTTATGTCATCTATCTATACAAAAAATGGGAATATCGTGATCCTGTCATTAACATGTATAATGCATGAAATCCGATTGAACCTTTTATTGGAATTAAAGATTGCTCATTTAATGTTATAACTGTAGAATGTAAACACCATAATTCAGTAGCCGTATACAGTAAACGTAGACAATAAATGCGTCTTCGGGTATTATGATAACCAGAATAAACAAAACAATTAAATGTACCATCGAGAAGTACCGATATATTATATATCCTTTAATGTAAACATGGCAGTTTGATCCCGAATGACTATCAGCACATTGGTTATTTGATATGATTGTATATAATTGGTTATTTGATATGATATGTATGCAGTGGCTCGTTGTATCGATTTTAAAAGCACGACCATGAATATCTAGTTCTACAAATTGATGTTCAGTATGGTCCCTCTTGTACTTATTACACTTCTTTACATAATACACTCCTCCTTGAGGTTTAATACTTAAATTGTGATTCCTGACATTAAAAATTATTAAATTTCAATATAGATAATGTACCTATTTATAGGGGACAATAAAGATACATGACACGGTAAAATGTACACCAAGTGGCATGGATCCTCGCTAGCTCAATATTGTTACTAAGTTAACAACTTAAAGGTCCTGGGTTCGAATCCTACTTTCGAATTGTTGTGGTTATGTGATATCCATCCTTTAGAAGCTGGTTGTCTCGGCGTATGTCCTTCAACTAAAACAATGGCAATAACTTTCCAAAGGATGTACAGAGTAAACACCTAACAATAGGTTGTTTGGGGATATTAGATATAAAAGATTTTTTCTTGCTGTTGGCGAGTCCGAAAATAATGAAAACAATGTCAGTGTAATACTGAAAAAATAGGATTTAAGAATTAAAATCCAGAGTACTGTGTATATTACTCCACAGAGGTTATTCAAGCCATCTCGCTCCATCCTCTGTTCTCATAAGCCCATTTAACGGGCTGGAATTGACGAACCCTGCTTTAATGCAGTCAAGGTAGTTGTGCAATCAGCAACGCAATTCAAAGTTCACCATTTTGGCTAATGAATCATCGCAAAGGGCTCCGTGACAGCAACCACTATCCATGCATTGTTTTCATTGGTTAATTATTTTTTTCGTTTTTGGTGGAACGTGCGTAAAACCATGAAAATGGGCTAATGAGAACAGAAGTTGGGTTGAGATGAATGGAGTTACCGTTGTTTGCAAAGAATACTGAGCTTTCGCACAGTACATCTGTTCCATGTGTTTATGTCAGGCCTTACATTAGGTTATTGGACAAAAGCAAGAATAAAGAGCTGGTCGCTTCAGTACAGATTTGTCAGGATTAATATAGTGTAGAGCACATGCAGCCTAACATTAATTACTGATGTTTTTCACTAAAATTTGTTTTTATTAACCTGTTACGTAACCTGTGAAGTAATATCAACGTTTAAATGTTATTGAAGGATTGAGTTGTTAGGATGGAGAATTGTACATTTAAACAGGTAAACATTAGCTGGGCTACGTTGATTTTAGATATAGACAATAAGCATGTTTCGTGACGCATGCTGATACGCTTCACTGACCACATCATTGTCTCCAACTCATGCATGGTCGTCAACGATAAGACGACTGCTCATGAGGCGTTTATTTGAAGTTCACAAACTCAATGTTGAGGACAAACTATTTTATTTTATTACCTACGTGGGCTTTATATTTTGATACGATGCCCTAGAGAGCGATACAATTTTTTCATTATGACGTCAATGCTGTGACGTCACTGTTCGCGTTGTATAGAGGGCAATTAAGTACAGCCGAGTGGTTTCTCTAATGAAATGTTACTACAATGCAAGAATATTGGAAATGAAGACGATATTTGCCGAACGCAGAAGCTTCTGACTTGTTCGCTGACAAGCTGATGTTAGTCTTCAGATCGACAACCCTCAGGACGTCTCCCCCTAGCATGACCCCCAGCCTTGCTTCTTTTGGTCCCAGATTGATCCTTTTATTCTTCATCTTCACACGAAATTTTCCTCTGAATTTTGTCAATGCGAAATCAAAATATAATGAATAATAACGGGAAGATTGGATCCGAAACAGTGCCTGTCCGCTGCAGGAATGTGCCATGGGGGAGTCTATTGCACTGAGCTGCCACGTGTAGAAGCCGTCCTCGAGGAATGTTTGGACACTCGCTACATGGCATTCCTTAGTTGAACTAAGCCGAGTTGATTGGATGATGCTTTTTGGCTGTTTGTCTTGTTTGCAAACATCGCGGTTTGGCGAAGGAGTAAACGTTAGCTTTATTGCTGAAAAAATGACATGTAATCTCATTAACAATATTTGATTAACCATGGCGTACATCATACTGAAGAATTGTATTTGAAAATAGACAGTACCTCATTCAAGGCATATAATAACATTTAACATGTAAAATTTGTAAATGTCTCCTTGATGATTTCTATGAATATCAAATTCTCTTTGGAATTCTATCCCGATCCTTACCCCACCTTAATACCACAGTTTACCTTCATATGTATCAGAAGTCGCAGCCTCCACCTTTCCTTTACATTTGCCAAGAACATCCACCGGCCGTCCTGACCTGGTGTGAACTGAGCGGTGAACACAGACCCGACTCCCCGGCTGAAACAGAGGTAAATGCCGTGAGTGTCATAATAGCAAGCAGACAGAGTCGGATATATCCCCCAACAAGTGCGTAAATGTGAAAATAAAGAATACGTATGTTGTAAAGTATTTTTGTGACATAATAGTGGCTGGTATGATGGAAAATACAATGCATTTGCTTGATAACGATGTTAGTATCTACCCTGATACGTCGCTTTACTTTTCAATAAAGAGGTTGCAAATCTATATAGTTTGCGTTTTTCTTTAATGTATAACTATCATGAAACTGTACATTTTATTCGATCATTATTGACGTCGCTAAAGGCTGAAATATTACCCAAGCGGCGTACAACAAGAACTCACTCACTCAATCATTATCAGCTCATATTTAAGTTAAGCAATCTTTAGCATATTACACACGTATAATCCACCATCAACGATGACGGCATTTCTCTGCTGGGAAAGAATCTCATTCACATTTTGTCTTAGAAATGACTTAGAAGCGATTTCAACGCTAGAACGACTGAAGAAACAGATTGTATTTTAAACAATGATATTGACTATCTACCTCTGAATGAGGACTACAACACTGATGTTTCGACATGAAAAGAAAGTCACATGATATGCAAACCAATAGTTATGGAAGGAGTGTCCTCTGTAAAGTTGTTAATCTCCATATTGTAAATGGAAACCTGGAGATAAGTCTGGTAATTTAACTTACATTCCAACATTAGGGACAAGCGTTAATGATTACGTCATACTTTCCAGTGAACTATCCTCAAGTATAAGGGACATGTGTGTTAAACCTAGGACTGAATCAGTGTAAGATTATTGGGTTTCGCAACGGAGGAATTTCGAACCAGTATGAGAAATTGACGTATCATAATCAACCAATCGAAGTTGTAACATATTACAAGTACCTTTGGATAGTGTTTTCATCAAGATTAATTTGGACAAAAGCCTGCGAAACCCTTGCGCAACAAGCGAATAAAGCTTGTCTCTCTATCTTCAGACTATTTAATAAAAATAAAGAACTGACTTACTCAACCGCAGCAGCTATATTTGATAGGAAAATATCACCGATTCTGGAATATGGGACTTTAAATACAGAGATGCTATCGAAAGGATCCAAACGACATATTTTTTAAAATTCCTCAAAGTCGGAAAATATGCATCTAACAAGACCATCCTCAGTGAGCTTGGACGTCTTCTCCTGTATGTGCTTGCTCAGGCTAAAGTTAACAAGCTATGGTTGTGTTTCGAGAGGTTATAGGGAACTACTGAACTATAGATTTGTGTTTCGAGAGGTTATAGGGAACTACTGAACTATAGATTTGTGTTTCGAGAGGTTATAGGGAACTACTGAACTATAGATTTGTGTTTCGAGAGGTTATAGGGAACTACTGAACTATAGATTTGTGTTTCGAGAGGTTATAGGGAACTACTGAACTATAGATTTGTGTTTCGAGAGGTTATAGGGAACTACTGAACTATAGATTTGTGTTTCGAGAGATTATAGGGAACTACTGAACTATAGATTTGTGTTTCGAGAGGTTATAGGGAACTACTGAACTATAGATTTGTGTTTCGAGAGGTTATAGGGAACTACTGAACTATGGATTTGTGTTTTGAGAGGTTATAGGGAACTACTGAACTATAGATTTGTGTTTCGAGAGATTATAGGGAACTACTGAACTATAGATTTGTGTTTCGAGAGGTTATAGGGAACTACTGAACTATAGATTTGTGTTTCGAGAGGTTATAGGGAACTACTGAACTATAGATTTGTGTTTCGAGAGGTTATAGGGAACTACTGAACTATAGATTTGTGTTTCGAGAGGTTATAGACAACGATTGAACTACAGGGTGACGAAATACTGAACTACATGCTTATTATTGTTTCCCTTACCACCTGGTTTGTGATCCCGGGGTCGAATCCCACTCAAAACTAGAATTTCAAATTTCTTGAAATTTTTAACGTCAATTTGTACTTAGCACTGAACTACAGGCTAAACCGTGATTGGTTTCTTACCTCTTGGTTTGAGGACAGGTGCGCAGAAGAGTTTAAGATGAGGGTACACATCAAGTTTTGGTATAGTTTATATATGTGTGTTTATATACCTTAAGTCGTTTAGTTGCCATTGGTTTTCTTACCTCTTGGTTTGTGGAAGAAGAGTTGAAGATGAGGGTACACGACATGGTGGTTGGAGAGAAGGTCACGTCAACACAAGGTCTTCTGTCTTCACACAACTTCCTGCACCCCAGAACACCAAGTGGCTGGACTGGGTCCATCTCTAACATCCCCTTGTCAGGTGGCACGATCTGGCCTACAATAGAAATGGCACAAAATATGATTACAGCGAACATACTTCTGTGTAATTCTGTACTGCCTAGACACGATGTCTTTGTATCTTGATTACGAATCTTATAATCTGAATTGTATGAAATTTGTCGGCAGGTACAACTACACTAGACAAAGAAATATTTCTTATGACAAAAGTTTGAGGTGGTATTGAGCATGGCAAACATTAATAATCCATAAAGGAACCCAACAAAAATGAAATTTAAGATTTTATTGATTCTATGTACATAAGCATAGCTTTTCAAAACTCTTCGGGATATTCATGCCTTAAACTACACTATATGAAGTACTTATGGGAAAGTAGTTTTATGTTTCAAATTGCAATACGATATTGTTTCGTAGTTATTTGAATGCTAAAAAACGTCAAAATATTTTGTTTTCTTGAAATTACTCTCGGTAAGTACTTATGATTTTGAAATGGATTTTTTAATTGAGTTTAAATATTTTACTGCTTCGTATACGCTTTTATCTTTTAAACAAATATCTGATTTATATCTTTCCAGAGTATTCCGTGGGTTTTAAGATTACAGCAAGCAATGAAACAGAAATTAAAAGTTTTGTGTCTCACATGTAAAGTTTGCTTATATAAATCCATAGGGTCAGATTAAAGTAAGCTGAAGTATGCATTGAAGACAATGTCACTACAGAGAAAGAAATAATGCCTAAAGAGTAAAAGTAATGTAACAGAGATAAATGACAAGAAGCCAGTGATGTACAAAGCAGGGGTGTACATAAGAGCAGTGATGTACATAAGAGGAGTGTTTTGTTAATTGATAAATAAGTAAAAAAAATAGTAAATTGATTAAAGAGAAGACCACGGTTGACTGGATCTAGTATATCTGTGTAATTAAATTTTCTCTTTTCATTTAGTGGTTTTACTGTGTATTATTACCAATACCTCTGCTTAAGAACGACACAAGAACCTGTTTCGAAACGTCGTATGTCATGAATAAAGAAGTTGTCATCCATATATTCCTCTTCATTATTGTCATTCCAACTTCTAAATGCCTTTCAAAGAAGTTCATTGATTGGCATGCTAGAAGTGAGTGTAAGAATTGGGTCCTTATTGTACCCTTCAAAAGAGTTACAGAATGACATAGCGCTACAAATAGTTGTGGGAAGATTTCATACAAATCGTGGAATATTTCATACAAATCGTGGACTAATTCTAACCTGTTCTGTCTGCATCACTATTTAAGTTAATCAGGGATCTTATAACACGGTATTATACTTCCCTGAGTTAATAAATTTTGACAATTCACTCATGAATAGTGTGAATATCAATGGGCTAAGAATAATTCTTATGTTGCGATCTAAATTTTGGCTCAAGGCGTTGTCAAATCCTTCACTGTCGTCTGCGGTTGGGCTGTAGTATCTCAATGCTGATAAATTTTACAGACATATATTTGACAAAGCAGATTGTTCTTGTGGCCATGCCACCGAGGACGCACTTCATTCCATTTTCGTCTGTTCAAGATTCACTTCAATGAGATCGAATAAATTATATTATACAAATGGCTTTTCATCAGAAACATTCTTGTATGGCCACCCATCTTTGGACACTGTTACCAAATCTCAAATTCTAAAATCACTGCATCAATTTGTAATTGAAACTAAACATTTTGACTAAGCAAATTTGATACTGACTGAAGATATCAAAAACTGTATTAAATGTATTAAATGTATCTGACCGTCATCTCCTATAAATTTATTTCCGGTATACTACCTATAATATCACTTTTAGACATCATGTCCACTATATGCTGCTCTTGTCATGATCATGTTCATATCTTTTGTTGCTGGAGCAGTCATCAGATAAGCCCACGCGAGTTTTTTTACCAATCCAGTTCATGTATCTTGTCATGAAATACATACGTTTAATCCAAGCAATTCTAAAATACAAATGGCTTTACATAAGAATTAACATTCTGTCTTCATCCCTGTAACTATTTATTGACGATGTTGAAATCTTCAAACCTTTGTTTTGGACACATGTTTCTTTTCTTTTACTTTAGCTGTCCTAAGACAGTTTCTCCAAACATGTTGATCAACAAATCAAGTACCTTAAAGGGGCAGTAGCACGTTTTTAGGGGGAATAAAAGGTGATGTCGGGAAAATGAAAATTAATGGTTCCATTTGAAAGACAATGTATTTAAACTAAATGGAGCAGTAATAAATCAAATATATAACGTTAAGTTTAGCCATGCTATTCCATTTTCTTACAAAAAATGAATAAAAGGTGTTCACACAAAATGGCCGCCAATGGATTTTATGATAATCTTCATACTTTGTCATCTGACGATGGATGATTGACTGGTGTAATGAGATTTTTGACAATGTCAAAATAATACATTTAGTATTAACTTCTTTTTTTTAATAATTTTTTATTTTTGTTGCATTTTACATTTTTTGCGCATACATATTACAATTGTGAACAATCATCTGAAAAGTAGGTGACAGCTTGACCAAAACTTGTTAAACGAATTTACATCTGAATTCAAAGTGGCTGCATATTTTGTTAATTCATAGTAGTTTGCAAGCTCCCGTTTGATCTCCTTGAAATTTGGTCTTTTGTGTTGCGCTCTCCTGTTAAAAATGTGGTATTTAATGATAGTTATGATAACGTTTAAAGGATTGTTATTTCGTTGGGTGTAACCAAGAAACACCATTTCCATGGCTATATTAATATTTATCTGAGCTTCAGAAAACAGCCAATCTTTCAGATCATTCCAAACGGGGCTTACACTGGTGCATTCCCAAAATAAGTGAACAATAGACTCTGTGTCTTTACTGCAGTAACTGCATAAATCGCTGTCAACGTATCCCATTTTATATAGGCGCGAATTTGTAGGTAAAATATGATGTAGGATCTGATACTGGAACCATTGAAATTTGGTGGCTTTGGTGCACTTAAATGGTACTAGATTATAACTTTCCCGTTCTTGTTTATTGATGTCGTGACCAAATATATGTTCCCATTTTGTGAAATGTTGATTAGTATGTGTATGTTTTTGCATGAATATGTCATAAAAGTGTTTCGAGCCTTTCGGGAATTTAAAAAAATTAGCTAGATGAAAGGGAATCAATGGATTGGTAATCTTGTACATATTTGTGTTATTCTGTTTCCGGCAATATGTTTTGATTGATTGTAGAATACCTAAATATTCTAAGAAGTTAACATTTGTGGAGTATATAGCACAGAAATCCTTGTGGGTATAAAATTGCCCTTTGTCATCAACGAAGTCATTTACGAATTTTACGCCTTTGTCGTAAAGTTTTTTCATAAAGACAGTTTTTGAACCCACTTGTATGTTGTCGTTTAGCCATACTGATTGGGACATTACATCAACGTTAGTTAAATCACCTTTGTTCAATCCATCCATAAACATCCGCCAGCATTGTACAATATCTCTGTAAAACTGATTGGTTATACAAGAAAAAATTTGTGTCTTATGTTCTTTACTCATTATTTCATATATACTATGATTTTTGATTGTTGGGGTATTTCTAAAAAATAGATTTCGCCACTTCGACTTTGAGGTGAAGGCTCTCCTTATCATAGTCATTTTCTGGGAATTAATAATCTCTCTTATTTTTGGGCATTTTATTCCACCATTTTCTTTGTCACATATTATTTGAGATCGCTTTATTTTATCGGGTTTATTACCCCAAATAAAACTGAAACACTTTTTTTGGAACTTTCAATAACTGTATCTGGTGGGTTAGGAAGTGCTGTAAATAAGTGATTCAGTTTTGGAAGTATCAGTGATTTAAGGATTGTATTTTTCCCAATAGGTGTTAAGTTTCGGGCTGACCATATTGCCATTAATGTTTCACATTGTCTAAATTTATTATCGTAGTTCATTTCAACCATTTCTTCCAAATCCATAGAAAACGTAATACCAAGTAATTTAAAAGGCTCTTGTTTCCAATCCAAGTTCCATTTTTGGCATAATTTCATTTTTGATCTTTTCTTTGAGCCCATCCAAATGAGTTTTGTTTTGTCTGTGTTCACTCTTAAGCCAGAAAAACGTGCGTAAAAGTTCAAAGTTTGAAGTACAGCGTAGAGGCATCTCTCAGAACCATCAAGGGTACAAGTAGTGTCATCAACATATTGCGAAAGAAGATATTCAATGTTTCCTACTTTGATACCTTTAATGTCATTGTTATTTCGAATAAGTATTGCCAATATTTCTACACATAGAAGAAACAAATAGGGGGATAGTGGATCTCCCTGGCGACAGCCCCTTAAGACTTTAAAGAATTGAGACCCAAAACCATTTACAATTACACAAGATTCAATTCCATTATAGAACGTATTGATCCATTTCATGATTGATTCTCCAAATCCAAAGAAAGAGAGTGTTTTTTCAATAAAAGTCCAATCAACGGTATCGAAAGCTTTTTCGAAGTCAACCATTAATAAAAGGCCAGGAATCTGATAGTCTTCAGTGTGTTGGATAAGGTCATATATCTGTCGTGTAATTTCTCCGATATATCGGCCTGACATAAATCCTTTTTGGTCATCATTGATTAGCATATCTAACACAGATTTTATTCTGTTTGAAATAGCCAGAGAAGCAATTTTATAAAAGATCGATAATGGAGAGATAGGTCTCCAATTTTTTAAGAATTGTTTTGGTTTGTTTTCCTTTGGAATACATGTTATGACGCCTCGTCTTTGGGAAATAGAGAGCTGGCCGCTTTTATATGCATAATTAAGTGATCAGGTATTTTCCAATGTCATACCAAAAGAACTTTACAAATTCTGCAGTAATTAGTATTAACTTACAATTATCAGTGAAAAGTTTAAAATATGAAACTACCAAAAAAACGTGCTACTGCTCCTTTAAGGAATCAATATCTTTAAACCGCAATGGTGTAAAATGATATTAACAATATTTAAGGATAAACTGAGAATCTTTCTCTAGATATTCTGCAAAATAACTTAGGATGCAGAATTGTTTTGACCTTGACCTCGGGATAATTGTTAAATAAACCTTGCCAACGTATTCTCTTGTAGAAGTTTTAGTCAACATGAGAGCTCTCAATGATATATTCTTGATATATAGCTCTGCCTAGGCTACATGCCCAGAGTTGTGACTTTGAAATTTGACATAAGCAAGCATAAACATAATCGAAACCTCTCTCATATATACGTAAATAAGTGCAACTTTTTAAATAATTGAAATAATAGTTACCAATTCTACTGCTGCCGACTACGAAATGTAGATGTAGTGCAATAAATATGTAATATTAATTGAAGCTTATCAGAAACAATATAAAGTGATGTTATACACTGAAGGGCAAAAGAAACTTTCCCTTAGAAAAGTGTCACCAATTTATTAAATATGTCACATCATTGGTATTTTTACACTTAAATAGTATTGTTTAGAACCGGGAATCGTATTTGGTGTGCGTTAACGTCAAAACGTGACTTTACTAAAATTATATGGCAAATTTGGCGAAAATCTCGTGCATCTCCACTGTCGTAGGAAAGGGGATTAATACCAACGACAGACACTTGGGAGACACTTGAAGTAACAGAAAAACACAAAAGAATGCCAAGGTTAACGACAGCAGAACGCGAGAGGGCAATTGGAATGCTGCAATTCGGAGCTACAACTGGCCAAGTTGCTAGAACGTTCGGCTGCACTGTAGTTACCGTCAGGAATCTTCGCACGCGCTTTCAACAGACAGGACAGACTTCAGATAGACCACGTACAGGCAGACACCGGGTAACGACAGCGCAGGAAGACCGGTATTAGAGGATATTGCACCTGAAAAAATCGATTTTTGACGGTAACGTCATCAGCGGCAACGGAATTACGTCGCAACGTCAGTCGAAGGACGGTTAGTAGAAGACTCCGTTCCTTTGGTATCAGAGCATACCGACCATTCCGGGGAACGGTGCTTACCAACAGACATCGGCAGCTGAGACTTCGTTGGGCCACACAAGTACGACGATGGCAGCTACGTGACTGGCGTCGGGTGCTTTTTTTAGACGAAAGCCGATTCTCAATATCAAGAGCTGATGGACGAGTGAGGGTTTACAGACGGGCAGGTGAAAGAACGGCAAATTGTTGTGTTCAGGAGTCAGAACCTTATGATGGTGGTAGTGTGATGGTCTGGGGTGGCATTTGTGGTGACCAAAAGACAACTTGTTGTGGTGAACAGTAATCTGACAGCCCAACGTTATATCGACCAGGTACCAGGTTTCTGCAGCGACAACAACAGGGAGTGCTTTTCCAACATGTTGCCAGAGTAGTTGATAACTTCCTCAACGTCAATAACGTCAATGTCATGCCATGGCCTGCTAGATCCCCAGATATGTCGCCCATCGAGCACTTATGGGACCACCTTGACAGGCGGATTCGGAGTCGACAAAACCCGCCAATCAACCGCCAACAGATGGCTCAGGCTCTCACCGAGGAATGGAGGCGTGTCCCAGCTGACGTCATCAGACGCTTAACTACGTCAGCCCGAAGACGTGTCTTTGCCTGTATTAATGCAAGAGGTGGACACACTTGGTATTAGAGACCCACATGACTGTTATTCAATGCTGTCAATATTGATACATCTGACATGAAATTCCGATTTTGACTCCATGTCCATTTGTTCATATCTTGTGATAAATGCACTTGATGAATCTTATAACTTTCATCTCTTTCACATGCATGGATGCATTATTAAACAAAACAACCTTCAAAACTCTCATTGCCTTTGATATTTTTTATTGAAGTTAATATCAAACAAGGGAAAGTTTTGTATGCCCGTCAGTGTATATTAGCAATGTCACTGACACAAGTAAATCAGTGTATGTAACATACGTCATGGTAAATTAGGTGCGACTATCTGTAAAGGTAACTCACGTATTATATTGCGTATTCATACACCCGTACTTGACAGCAGAACTTCCCTTGACATATCGGCATTTACACAAAGGCTAATTCCGGGTGTACGTTCTCAAACTCAAGGAATATAACAACAGACTGAGTGTTATTTCATGTTTTCATTTTATTGAAGAATTGAGTTATTTTGAGGCATATCACAAGTAGCACCTAACATTACAAGCCAATCAAATGAGTCGTATCCAGCAGGGACTTGAGATTTTTGTTCTTTACATTCGTCGAATAAGGACATTTCATTGGCTGGAAGCAAGCAAATTTCCTCTTTGGTCATGACCTGACAGGGAAACGAGGCTTGATAGATACCAGGGTATGTGAAGGAGCTTGATAGATACCAGGGTATGTGGAGGAGCTTGATAGATACCAGGGTATGTGGAGGAGCTTGATAGATACCAGGGTATGTGGAGGAGCTTGATAGATACCAGGGTATGTGGAGGAGCTTGATAGATACCAGGGTATGTGAAGGAGCTTGATAGATACCAGGGTATGTGAAGGAGCTTGATAGATACCAGGGTATGTGGAGGAGCTAGATAGATACCAGGGTATGTGGAGGAGCTTGATAGATACCAGGGTATGTGAAGGAGCTTGATAGATACCAGGGTATGTGGAGGAGCTTGATAGATACCAGGGTAGGTGGAGGAGCTTGATAGATACCAGGGTATGTGAAGGAGCTTGAAAGATACCAGGGTAGGTGGAGGAGCTAGATAGATACCAGGGTATATGGAGGAGCTTGATAGATACCAGGGTATGTGAAGGAGATTGATAGATACCAGGGTATGTGAAGGAGATTGATAGATACCAGGGTATGTGGAGGAGCTTGATAGATACCAGGGTATGTGAAGGAGCTTGATAGATACCAGGGTATGTGGAGGAGCTTGATAGATACCAGGGTATGTGAAGGAGCTAGATAGATACCAGGGTATGTGAAGGAGCTTGA
Source organism: Steromphala cineraria (assembly GCA_916613615.1). Classification (NCBI taxonomy): domain Eukaryota; kingdom Metazoa; phylum Mollusca; class Gastropoda; order Trochida; family Trochidae; genus Steromphala; species Steromphala cineraria. The sequence continues at coordinate 875,467 of OU744726.1, forward strand.
TAGATACCAGGGTATGTGAAGGAGCTTGAAAGATACCAGGGTAGGTGGAGGAGCTAGATAGATACCAGGGTATATGGAGGAGCTTGATAGATACCAGGGTATGTGAAGGAGATTGATAGATACCAGGGTATGTGAAGGAGATTGATAGATACCAGGGTATGTGGAGGAGCTTGATAGATACCAGGGTATGTGGAGGAGCTTGATAGATACCAGGGTTTGTGAAGGAGATTGATAGATACCAGGGTATGTGAAGGAGATTGATAGATACCAGGGTATGTGGAGGAGCTTGATAGATACCAGGGTATGTGAAGGAGATTGATAGATATCAGGGTATGTGGAGGAGCTTGATAGATACCAGGGTATGTGAAGGAGATTGATAGATACCAGGGTATGTGGAGGAGCTTGATAGATACCAGGGTATGTGGAGGAGCTTGATAGATACCAGGGTATGTGAAGGAGATTGATAGATACCAGGGTATGTGGAGGAGCTTGATAGATACCAGGGTATGTGGAGGAGCTTGATAGATACCAGGGTATGTGAAGGAGCTTGATAGATACCAGGGTATGTGAAGGAGCTTGATAGATACCAGGGTATGTGGAGGAGCTTGATAGATATCAGGGTGTGTGAAGGAGCTTGATAGATACCAGGGTATGTGGAGGAGCTTGATGATACCAGGGTATGTGAAGGAGCTTGATAGATACCAGGGTATGTGGAGGAGCTTGATAGATATCAGGGTGTGTGAAGGAGCTTGATAGATACCAGGGTATATGGACGAGCTCGGTAATGGGGTTCAAATTCGCTGATGTGGCAGGACTGTTGAAATCTCACGTGTTCACAATGCACGTCGTAATCATCAACTCCCTTCAACATATAGTACACCAAGTTGATTTACAATTTAGGCATACAATAGTGTGATTTCTTTCTAATAAAACACGAGTGTCATGCAAGAAAATCGTACAAGGAGACGATATCTGCTGAATCCATAAGATGTAAGGCTTGTCGAGGACAAGGTGGTGTTATTGTTCAAGTCGGTAACATGTGTTACCGTTTGGTTCTGATCATATTGTTTGGCTGTTGATCTTCTTTACAAAAGAGATTTCTAGAAAAGAACTTTAACTTTGTTTCTGAAAAATACCATATGGAATATAAAATAAAAATAAGAATAAATGAAAAATAGTTATAGTTATTTAAGTGAACAACAGTTTGTGTTTGGGATTGGAAAATATTTGGTCGAAAATTCATTGAACGCACACTTTACATATCATATTTATATTTGTTTTATGACCACAATCTTTGAACCTTGCACAATTCTGGAGCAAGGCAAAACATTTAGTATTCATAAAGATACTCAGTTTACTGACAATACATTTTTTACTACTTTCTAGTGATTTTTAAATTGTCGTCGCAAAATTATTTAGAGTTCACGGGATATAGCGTAGTGCTTATTTGTCCATTTATAATACATTATGGATCATACTACATTAGGGAATGTACCTAAATGTTTTAGAATGTAAATATCTTAAAACAAATACGGAATTGTCTTTTATTGTTACTTTAGTACTGTTTTATGTTCACACAACTTTCATGAATTACCCTCAACTATAAATCTAATCATGTTTTCTTGAAAATTACTTTCAAAAAATAATTTTTATTTTCTAATTGCCTCATTAGCGTTTTAAATAGTATGTATATCTATACGCAGTTTGTTGAAAATCAATTTGAAGTATTTGATTACATTACACACCAATTTAACAAACCTTTAAATTGAAGTATAAAAGACAAAAAGAAATAGAAGTTTCGAAAAACCATACAACAGTTTCAGCTTTCATGTAAAATCTGTATCATTCGTTTTGAAATGTATTTGAGTCCTGCAATCTTCGAACTCGTTGTTCCTCCGCGTCCATGACATCTTCTCGTTCAATACAAACGACCCAAATGCAGACGTATGACGTTCTGTATATTTATATAACTTATGATTCACAGAACATAGCACTTACACCAAAATCACGTGACTTTTTTGCAGTTTTGCATAGAGTACATGAATATTGCTCATTTAGAAGATTTTTAAGTTTCACCTATGTTATTTGAAATAAACTGTCAACATCCGGTTCCATATGTTTCAGTTTTTGATAAGTCAATTTAAAAATTGTAACGCTTCTCCTTGACATGAGTTTACAATCTTCAGACAGGGTGACACAATGGTGTTCGACAAACGAAAATTATGCCGTGATATTGAATCCGTGAGTTTAACTAGATATTGAAGCCGTGAGTTTAACTAGATGATTTTCTTAGCTTATATTGAAGCCGTGAGTTTAACTAGATATTGAAGCCGTGAGTTTAACTAGATGATTTTTTAGCTTATATTGAAGCCGTGAGTTTAACTAGATATTGAAGCCGTGAGTTTAACTAGATATTGAAGCCGTGAGTTTAACTAGATATTGAAGCCGTCAATATCCGTGAGTTTAACTAGATATTGAAGCCGTGAGTTTAACTAGATATTGAAGCCGTGAGTTTAACTAGATATTGAAGCCGTGAGTTTAACTAGATGATTTTTTAGCTTATATTGAAGCCGTGAGTTTAACTAGATATTGAAGCCGTGAGTTTAACTAGATATTGAAGCCGTGAGTTTAACTAGATATTGAAGCCGTCAATATCCGTGAGTTTAACTAGATATTGAAGCCGTGAGTTGAACTAGATATTGAAGCCGTGAGTTTAACTAGATATTGAAGCCGTGAGTTTAACTAGATGATTTTTTAGCTTATATTGAAGCCGTGAGTTTAACTAGATATTGAAGCCGTGAGTTTAACTAGATATTGAAGCCGTGAGTTTAACTAGATATTGAAGCCGTGAGTTTAACTAGATATTGAAGCCGTGAGTTTAACTAGTTGATTTTCTTAGCTTAATTTTATTAACGTATTCCTTTAAACATTCAGCTTGTTGATTATTGAATATTGTTTAATAGAAGCTGCTTAAGTGAAACTGTTGTTGTCTCATTATTGTCATAAAGATGCAATGAATTGAGTGTCACTCAGTCCCGGCCAATGACGGTAAACACATATACTGCTTTAATCATATCTGGGATAGGATGTACATTTGCAGATAGGAAGTTAGAACTAGTTTCTAACCACATTTGGATGTCAATGCATGTACGTCTCTCCTATAAGAACTAATACAGCCAAGATCTTGATTTTGACACAGAAAGCTAAAACCATATTCGAAGAGATGTTTGTCTATATGTAATGGGATTTTAAAAGTATTTTATGACATTTTTATATAAGGATGAAGTGCCTATATTTTGGTTGCCTTTTGTTTTTGCAGTTGGCGATTTTTTTGTTAAAGTTAAAATGTAATATAGAGTTTACCTTATCATAATCACCAAAGCACTGTCTTAAAACGTGCACCATAAGCATTGTCACAATCTCAATGGTCATCTACATCGTATTTTATTTAAAGGGGCAGTAGCACGTTTTTAGGGGGAATATAAGGTGATGTCAGGAAAATGAAAATTAATGGTTCCAATTGAAAAACAATGTATTTAAACTAAGTGGAGCAGTAATAATTCAAATATATAACGTAAAGTTCAGACATGCGATTCCTTTTGCTTACACAAAATGAATTAAAGGTGTTCACAAAAAATGGCCGCCAATGAATTTTACGTGAGTCTTTTTTTCAGGTATAGATACAGGGTTGTGTACAAAGTCACATACAAGGACATATGTAATTATATATATTTATACAGAGACACAAATTTACAATGTAAATCAAAATTGTCTAATCATTGTTTCTAAATAGAATGTGTAAAATAGACCAAAGTTTCAAGATATATGTTTCCTGGTTTTGGTTAATGTAAATATATTTGGTGATATTATAATACTGTATTATTTGTTCTTTGATAAAAGAAAAATTTGGGGTACATCCTTTCTCACTACAATTGAATATGATGTTCTTAACTAATATGATCATAGCATTTAATGCATAATTATTTTTCCCTTTCACTCCAAACAGTACTTGAGAGATTGTAAAACTAAGTTGAACATCTACAGTATTGAGCCACATTTTCAACTCACGCCATATATTTTGCACCTTGCTACACTCCCAAAACATATGGTTAATAGTTTCGTCAGATTCTTTACAAAAGGAACATAGTGAAGTATCAACATACTTTATTTTATAGAGGAAATGTTTCGTTGGCAGTATTCTGTGGATTATTCTGTATTGTAGCCATCTTAGGCCAATACTGGGAGTACATTTGTGTGCAATAATATTAAAACATTCCCAATTTAAATCAGTATAGTTCGAACCAAGGACTTGTTCCCATTTATCATAGCAAGGGAGTTTCACAAAATGTGAGTCAAGTAACATATCATAAAGTTTCTGGTGACCCAAAAGGGTGCTTGTACATTTGATAGTAAAAGGGTATAGAGGATTGAACAGTTTACAATCAGTTATAGTTAAACTTAACGAGTTGGCATAATATAAAATGGCACGTTTGACCCCTCGTAATGAAGAAAGTTAACAACAAGAGAATATACAGTACTTAGTTTGTCCTTTGAATAGAATGTGCCATTTTCATCTTATAAATCATTCACAAAAATTATACCTTTTTTTCCCAGCCTTTATACAAAATACCTTTGTTTCCAACCTCTATGCTATCATTGTTCCATATACTTTGGGATAGTATATCATACTTATTTTTTACATGTTTTTGTATCTAATAAGAACATTGGACCAATCTTTAAATACCTCTATCCAAAATTGATTTGAAATTGAAGATGTAACTATGGTTTCAATATATGTTTTATCTGAAATCCATAAAAGATCTTGATTGTGCAGTCTATGCATTAGTAAATATTCCAGGTTGATGAGCTATTGTGTAATCTATGTATCCAAAGCACTGTCTTAAAACGTGCACCATAAGCATTGTCACAATCATTGAATTTTACGTGAATCTTCATACTTTGTCCTCTGACTATGGATAATTGGCTTGTGTAATGAGATTTTTGACTCATTATAATACATTTAACATTAACTTACAATTATCAGTGAATGTTTGTAATTAAACAATTATCAAAAAACGTGCTACTGTCCCTTTAAAATGAAACCGATACTTACATTAAGTAGAAAAACTTGTCATTTGTCGTTCGATATTCATAGAAATAACTAATAATCGTGATTTATTTGCCGTTTTTAGTGAATTTCATCATAAATGGTGACTTGACATATACTAAAGCCAATGTGAATACCATGCAAATTCCGAATGTCTCTTTTGGGATTTGCTTTTGACCGTTTGTTACATGATTCTCCCATGCCTTCTTAATTAATTTTTCTGTTAAAGTGTGGAATTAAACCATCCTTTCAAGTATTATGTCTGACATTTACATTAAACTTGTAGTAATCTAATTCATTTAGAAATGAAGGGTGGAATGAGCAACGGAATAAGTAAACAAGCATAGAGCGTGTTGCTGATGATTATGACATTGTGTTGTTGTTAAAAATAAAGATATAGATACGCTTGACATTTTGCTTAATTACTTGTAGTTTGAATAATAAACTTTGGAGGCTGACATTCTCCACATAATAGTCTGATCTATAATTGCGAATATTCAGTTTTGACCTAGGAGAAAGCAAACGAAATAATGCTTTTCCATCTAAGTTTTTTTATAGAATGTCTTCACTGTAACGAATGCAGCATAAAATATATAACACCATTTCCTCTGTATACATCTAACCAGTGTCGCACGTTCTCTCTACACACATATTTTGTAAATTCCCCGAAAACGTATACTGGACACAAATCCACGAATATTCTCGAATGAAAAGTTATAATATATTCATTGATTATCATAGTGATAAAATGTAAACCTGCAACATTATTTATCTATGTTGTTTTCGATATCTTAACTGTAAATCCTTATCAAATCAAATAATAATTTTTTTCGTGTATACTTCCTTTATTTATGCCTTTTCAAAACAAATCTAGTTATGTTATTCTGACACACGAAACGATACTTTGATACCAAATAATGTAAAAGAATAACAGTGTATTATTGTATGTATATGTTACTTGATACCAAATAATGTAAAAGAATAACAGTGTATTATTGTATGTATATGTTACTTTATTCAATATACTTCAAGTATCACGCTTTAGCTTATATATCTGAAATTAGCATCCACTTATAAATCAATTTGCATATGACCTTACAACTTATGATTTACATAGGGTTTCATTAACAAGAATATTTTATACTGCAGGCTAACAATTATAAGCTTCAACAGGTGTTGAATCACAATTGAGCTAAAGAGTAAATCAAGTTTTGTTACGGTCATACGAAGTCATCACACACAACCATTTACTTTGGATTACAATGTTTTGTCATAAGTTTGCTGATGGATGTGGCGTTTCTTTTTTAAATGAAGTGAAATTTAATAAACATTCTGTCCAAAATTTCCCAACTAACTCAAACGCCAAAGATAAATATGTTGGTAATTTACGAACTACCCTATCATCGACATCTTTCTAAGGACCAATGGTTGAAGGGGGTCACAGTACAGTTGGTTCACCTTTGAACGAAGATCCATATATGGCAGTAAATATTTACTATGTACTTATAAGATCTACATTGTTAATGAACCCTATAGAGTCGAACTTTGGCGAGAGTGGTTGACCTACTACAGTTGACGATTTAACTTGATCAATTATTCGTTCGTCCACATTTAAGTTGCAGTATAGTTAGTTGAATACACATTGACAAACATTATGTACATTAATACAAGAGATGATTTAATGTAGAGAACATAGGACGAAGTATTTAGATAGTTATCACATAAATTATTGAAACGACAATATTAAAAAACATGACCTATTTTTAAGAGTATATTTTTATGATTGATGTGATAATACTTAGTTATACCTATATATATATACACCTATGTATATATATAAAAGTCATAAAAATCTTCTTTTAACGATTAGTTCAAAAATGAAATGAAAAGGAAATAGCTTTTCTCGAAATCAATTCGTAAAAATAACACATTCTCAAATTGGTTCTGTTTATGTTAGAAGCGTTTTGATTTTATTTTAAATCTCTTTACAATTATTCGTACAATTCTCGTTTCTGATTATAATCTTTGAGTATTCAGCCGAGAAATTAGTCTGAATGTTTCAATTATTCAAGGTCTTCTTTGATGTTTAATAGTATGTACGTCTAGGCGTCATGCAAAGTTTTAATGCAAGTGTTTGAATTGGTTCAAAAGGTCTGTGTCAAAGGCATAATAAAAGTCAATTGCTATTTACATAAATATATTCGTCACCGTTGTTGTTTTGTTGTTGTTCAAATGTAAGTATACGGGAACATGAACTACAAATATCAACATTATGATACGACAATAATAATATAATTGTCTTATACCACGCATATTTCAAAGACAATGCATACTGAAACACTTATATATGTAATGTACCCTGAATGGTTCCACACTGTCCCCCATTCGACCTACGACAGAGACACGACTCCGTGAAGCTAGTGTACCGTCTTTCAAATCAGGATCAACGTCCCGTTTCAATGTCTGATTGTTCATATTCTAAATTAAGTTGACTACCGTTAACGACATAAACGTGAATTGTAACAAGAGAGGTTCGAACTTCCCAGATTATTTATACACAAGAGAGAAGAAATAACCTTTGGAAAATTCAACGGCAGAACGCCACCATGACTAATTAAACAGATCAGTAATGATGAGTTGCGCAATGTTTTTAACGCCACGCTAGGTACAAACTGGTATAGTTACAGGAACAGAATGAAGCAAGATGTAATTCAAGCAGATATTTCTGATGTGATGTTTCCTTTGTTCTTGATTTAAACGAAACATAACAATTTTATCAGCATTTCCCAAAAGCTCAAGATAAATGATTTTAGATTGAGAGTAAATCACTTAACAAATGTATATAATACAATATTCTGATGTGAGTGTTTCTTTTGTTGTCGAGTTCTTTGACATTGAGCTTTGAAGTTGATTTATCTATCTTTGATGAAATGCAAGTATGCTTTATCTCCATAAATGGACATATTTTATTCTTAAAAGTACTCATAAGTATCAGTATAAATAAAGCAACTAGTTTATCGACCATATCACTTGGCAGTTCAACACTATATCAATAACACGATCGTCTGTGGTTACCAGTGTTATTAAAATTGGACAGAGGTTTGACATATGTGGCTTCATATCTACCCTTTGAAGTTGATTTATCCATCTTGTTTAATATGTAATAATAGGATCGTAAATAAAGTGCGTCTTACTGATATAGTATACATGATCTGACTGACAGGTTGGACAAGGTATTCAAGCTCCAGTTTCTATTGTACTATGTTGTATTGTATAATCATCTGATGAAGGCTCCTTTAAAGTCTTTATTAAGGTTCATAATATCTGAATTGGCAAATGATTTCACTATATATAGAATGTGTTAAATTTCTGGATATTCTATTTAAGGTTTTGCAATGAGAAGCTGTCGGAAGAATTGGGCAAGTGATGCAGCAAATTAAGAGAATGAACTACTATTTCAATGCACGGTTTAGTGAAATAAGTTGGTATTGATTGAACCACACGTTAAAAAAGTCGGTGTGTCCGGTTTTAGATCAGGTTTTAGTAACCCAAGTGTCTTTTCTTGTGTGTTTTTATATTATATATTATAGGTCTGGTTGGTTTAAACATATTTTTATTTCGCAAAATGAAATATGGATTAGTGAACAAAAGGTATATTTGAACATCGCTCCTAAATACAACAGAGAAAGCTGGACATAATATACAATACAATTAGAAAAATTTAATTGATATAACCATCTTTATAGTCAAATCAGTTTATGTTAAAGAATAATGTTGTTGGAGTTGCCTATGATATGATATGCTGCAGTAAAAATGATATTATATATGCTACAGATATAACTACTGAAAAAATAAGCAAGAGCTCATAAAAAGCGATTACTTTTACTAATGAATTGGTCACTGTAAGGATCTGAGGATATTGTTGTTTGTTCTGTTATCTAAAGATTTGTTTCCGTACAATACTGTTTTCAAATCATATTCTTGTGTATAGAAATACAGATTTGATCTTAGGTTATGGTAGTTGCGACAAACAAACAGGTAGTGAAGGGCGTCTTCATTAAAATGGCCACAAGAACACCTAGATATTTCAGATATGTGTCGGCTAAATTTATCTGCATTCAGATCACTACATCCGAGTTTGAGGCGACAATGAATTTTTTGGACAAAAGCGAGTTCCCTAAATTTAAATCAAAGTTACTTGGAGATACAGCTGGGCTAATCATCGTTTTGAATTGGGGTAGCGATCGGGCATTCTTAACTGCATGGGTAAAGAGTTCCATGAATCAATGACGCTGGGTAAAAAGAAAGAGAATATCTATGCGTCCTATGCATTTGATTGATTGGAGGGAAGCACTGTTTCTTAGATTATAGTTACTTAGCCCCGATCTGTACCTGGTACAAGTTCGTTTAGATAGTCTGAGCCATACCGTAGTACATTTTATAAAAACTAATGAGTTTAAAGCGATATCTTCGATTTTTCAATCTGCTATAGTTAGTTTCATTGTATAGTTTGTCATGACTAGTGCTTTTAACTGTACCACAAATCGTTCTTAATGCATTCAAGTGAAGATTTTCCATTACATTTGCTTGTTCAATAGTACAATTATCCCATATCTAGGTCTAGTTGTTTTCTATTTCTGTTTTGTTTTTTTAAATTTTGTCTCCGATTTTGTTCAAATTCAACATATATATGGGTGCAAAAAGGTTAAACCAGCAATTGGAACCTCTGTGGTGTAACCCGACTTTGTTAACTAAGAAAGCCGCATGTGTTCACATCAGTTGCAGTAGATACGCAGAATCAACCAAACAATGTGTTGTTATTACACTTTATATATGTAATACCCACGTTGAGAAATAATGGCACTCGTAGCTGCTATGGAATACTTATGACCAAATAAGAACGCATTTGGCATTCTAAAATTCACAAACCTGTCATGTCGCAACATCTTAGGATATAAAGCCATATTAAAAAAATCTAAAATCCAAAATCTTGAATTTTTACTCATCCTCTGAAAATTTCATCAAGTGATATTTAAATCTGTCTTGTGGTGGCCTACGATATCGTGGATAGTGCTGGGTGTTTAACAACCCCCCTCTTTCATTGAAACAACAACTGCTACTCTGTCAAGGTATTCGGTTGACTACCAAATTTGGTGGTAATACTTAACTCACGAAATAAATGTAGACATCTTCGGTCAGATACTAAAGACTTACCTGTCCTTGTCCAGGGGCTTATGGGCTTCTCATTTAATTACCTGAAATAACACTTCGTATGTACATTACTGGCTTCTTCTCTGTTTAATTACATTTACTTTTTGCACTAAGTTGTTTTTACTGTGTATTGTACTATCTATTAAAGGGCCAGTAGCACGTTTTTAGGGGGAATGTAAGGTGATGTCAGGAAAAAGATAATAAATGGTTCCAATTGAAAGACAATGTATCTAAACTAAATGAAGCAGTACTAAGTCAAATAGCGCGGTGGTGTAGTGGTTAGCGTGCTGGCCTATCACGCCAAAGACCCGGGTTCGAATCCAGGCGGAGACACCAAAGATTTGTGACCTGGGCTTTACATCGTGTTGTGTCCTTGGGCAAGGCACTTCATCCACATTGCACTCAGTCTACCCAGCTGTACAATTGGGTACCTGAATACGGGAAGTACGGACCTATGTGGTCGCGCGAAGCGCTTAGTAGCGGCTTTGAAAGTACAATTCCTTCAGAGTGATAATGTACAGCCAATGACCAGTGCTTTCACTCGATATTAGGCTTTAAAATGTTCATTATTATTTAAATACATAACGTAAAGTTTAGCAATGCAATTCCTCTTTCTCACAAAATGAATTAAAGGTGCTCACAATTAATGGCCGCCATTGGATTTTATGTGAATCCTCACACTTTGTCCTCTGACTATGGATGATTGGTTTGTGTAATGAGATTGTTGACACTGTCAATATAATACATTTAGCATTAACGTACAATCATGTGAAATATCAAGTGAAATATTTAAAATATGAAATTATTAAAAAACGTGCTACTGCCCCTTTAAGATATATGCTCTTATCTCCTTTCTCAATTCCTCTGCTTGAGAACAACACAAGAATCGGTGTCGAAACGTCGCATACAATGAATACAGAAGTTGTCGTCCATATATTCCTCTGCGTTATACACAAATAAAGTAAAGTTATATTTTTTTAACAAGTCCCATTTACTGAATGTATCTATGTACTTACATCTTACATCGGGATGGTGGGACTCAAGGGCATGTGGAGTTTCATTGGCAAGATGCAAACATTCAGCCAAGCAAGACCAAACCGGTATGACGATTTAAAAATGTCATGCTGATGTCATCAATAAAGAAGTTGTTATCCATAACATTTGTCTTGTATTACTAATGGGATGTTTTCCTTTTTTTCATTTTCTTAATGATTGAAAATTACAATTCGATATTGGGAAATTAAAATTTCAAAATCATTTTCTTAGAATCACGTTCGGCAAGTTTTTTATAATTTTATTATGACTTTTACACTTGAGCATAAATATCATATCGCCTCGTAAACGTCTTTTATTTTCCGCAAAAACATAACATTTTTTAACATTGGTCTTAAATATATCCCGTGAATTTTAAGTTTCCAGAAAGCAATAAAACAGACTAAAAGATTTATGTTTCACATTCAAAGTTTGGTTATAAATTCATGGGTTCAATTTAAAGTATACCTAACTGGCATTGAAGACAAGTTGACATATGAAATAATGCATGAGAATCGATGTGCATACAAATAGTTGCAAAGATAACAATGAGAAATGTATGAAAGGAATTTGTGTTCTAGGTTGAGCATGGATTCAAGAGAGGTGGCAGTAATGATGTAAAGCATCTAACATTCAAGAAGAAACGTGTCTAAAGTCTATGTGTGCTGAATGACACAAATAAAACTATAAAATCTTTTGTAGTCAATATTCATAACCAATTGTCAAAAATTTCCTTTATTTGAGATCGGTCTTATTGGGAAACCCAAATTGTTCTTCTTGTGTTAATAATGAACTATTGATATCTGTGCATGAATTTATAAATTTAACCGGCAGATTTGCAACTTATTGATGAATTGATATATGATTTATATTTTGCATTGTTTAAGATTGTTGGTGTTTAATTATTTAGATAAATAACATATCTTGTTAAACAACCATTCGTTATCGTATTGTGTTGGCGTTTGTATAGATAACTAGATAACTTTTGTAAATTCACAATGACTTGTTTTTTTATCTTGTTGGCGTTTGTATATATATTGTAAATTCGCCATGACATGTTCTACATCTTGTATTTTGGAGCGGTATTAACATAAGCTTTTAGCTTGTTTACCAATCCAATTCTTTATTGAAATAAATATGTTTAAACCATGACATTATTAGTTGCGCATATCGATCCACAAAGGGGTTTAGCAAAATCATATCGTAGATAAACTGTAGCCTATTCAAATTGTAATTAAAACGCACGTTTGTTGTCATTTGAAATTGCTTTTAACCGTTGCCAACAGCTATCAATTTAAAAGGCGCACACGGAAATTGAGGAATGACAGGCATTTTCTATTTCCGAATTATTCACGGCAGCATGTTTGAATTACAGACATTGTCAATATTTTCCCGAAGTCGGCCAGGCATTTGTTCAAAGATAGGGGTGATATTAATGCGAGGGTCAGTGGTCAAAAGTTGGATGGGATTCGAAATAATGGGCGAGATCTACGATTTCAATGCATTGTTTTGCGATAAAGTTAGGTATTAATTGCACCGCACGTTAAAATAGTCGTTGTGTCTTATTTTCGATCAGGTTATAGCGACTGGAGTGGCAATCTAAATAAATTTAGATCAACAGATTTTTTATTTTGTCAACAGTATGGAGTTGAAGAAGATGATAAACCTCAACCCAACAACAACCCATAACAGACTCCACATTGAGACATATTGAACTCATCCTGACCAAAAGTGTGCTTAAAAGTTTTGATTTACATGTTCCCTGTGTCTAATGAAATGTCCAAAAAATTGGTTGACCCTCTTTTGAGTAGTTTTGAGTTACTTGTGTTTATGTTGAAATTGATATTTTCAACAATGCACCAATTTGGCAAGAAATTATTTACTACATTTTAAAAAAAAATCATGATGACTATTGATAATAAAACATTTGAAATGCAATTTGGAGAGTTTTCAAAAAACATATGCTTGAAACATATGCTTGAGAACGGTATTAGAAGCTATACCTAAATGTCGCTACAGTTAAATATATAGAAGTTGTTCATCCATGGATTTACTCTTGTCTTCCTTAACATACCTTTTTGTAGAACAGTGTTCAGGTTTTAATTTACACTCTCTCTAAAAAAAGAAACGCACGGGTAGAACACTATTTTGAAAAACATGTGAGTTGACCGAAACTTGTTGAAGTTATTGTGTTCTTACGACACTAAATACAGTGCAACAAAAAATCACTGTTCAGTTTTCTTTGCAAAAGGGAAAATCTCATTATGTTTGGTTCCCTGTATGCGACTGTTAACTTATTATTCATTTACAATTAAAGGAGACAAGAATCTTTACTGGCATTTTTAGCTTTTTTCCTTTGACAGTTTCCTAAGAATTCGCGGTGACAGGAATCAAGGTCAAACGTTCAGCAGGAAACTGACAGGACGCTACTACCCACGTCGTTACTGACATTGTTATAGTTGCTGTGCATCCAACTTCTATAATCTTGTACAGCCTTTAACTAGCATTAGACTTCTTCAGCAGGTGTCCACGATGATAATTCATAAGATACCTAAAGAGCAGCAGCAAAACAAGAAGATGACAACACACTACCCTAGCAACAGGATTTGTCCCTAGAAAAGAGGATGGTGGATGATACAGACATCTTGCCCGTGGTTCTGTAAACTGTGTTAGCTGTTCTTGTTCTCATCAGTAACAACCTCGTCATCATCATCATCAAGTCGCGTCAAATCCATCTGCCCACAATATGGAATATTGCATTTATGGCAGCATGGGACTTTACTCTAGGATTAGATGTTCTCGTGTTCATTGTGCCATCTAAGATCCTCAATGAGTTTGCCTACCCAGAGGAATATGAGCTATTCACCGCACAGCTGTTAACGTTCATTATTATTCAGAACATTCTCAACATTGTACTTGCTCTTGTGGATCGGTACATTTCAATTATTTGGCCTTTACATTATCCACAACTTATGTCAGCAAAGAGATTCATTTGGGCAGTCACCAGCATATTTCTAATGAACATTACTCGACTCTGCATACTCACAATTCTTAAAGATGATGCTATCATTTACGACAAGGATTTGGGTATATTTGCCTCAATGAAGTTCAAAATGAAGTTATCTATTTCAATAGCTGTTCTGTGATGGGTGTGGGCATTATCGCACTTCTTATAAGAATCCGTCTTGAGCTACGGAAATCACAATCAGAGCAGTTCACATATGCCATGTACTTTTCTACTGTTGTATATATTGTGTGTTAAATTCCATCGATAATCTTTCTTTTCGTCAATATTATAACGGGAAATAGAAGTGACGATTTGGGGAATGTGGGAGCTGCATTTATTTTGTTCAACAGTCTCTGGAATGTCTTCATCTATGCTTTTGCCTATCGACCTTTCAGGGATGTTTCTGAAAATTGTTTGTCCTCCTTTCTTCAGGGAACGCGCAAGACGTGAGGTGCAGGACCAGTTAAAGAAGAACAGGATAACCATATTTACAGTGGAGGGTGCAATTTGAATTCTGTAGGGCCTATTTGATTCGCTTGTATATTCAATCTTTTATCCAATCATGCTGCAGAGTCCTGAACATTACATCCAATCGTGTGCCCCGTATATTTCGACTTCACACCTGATGATTGGCTTTATCTGATTCACAGAATTAAATGAAGAACGTGTTTTAAAATATTGGATGTTCTTAAATTTTAAGGGAAAACATTATTATCCAAGTAATCAAACGAAAATTAATAGTTCCATGCTTGGTTTCATAGCATTGAAGAATAACGATTTCTTAATTCAGTCCTTAATAAGACTTGAAGTTTTTATTTTCATACGATGGCAAAATATCACCTTCAAATACAGATCATAGAATCCCCATTTAGTGTCCTCTATATATCATATAATCAGTAGTGTCTATTGTTCCCAATGTTATTACATTAGACAGAGGTATGACTACGAGTATATTGTTCCCAATGTTATTACATTAGACAGAGGTATGACATGCGTGTCTATTGTTCCCAATGTTATTACATTAGACAGAGGAATGACATGCGTGGCCTCATATCTACCTTCTAAAGTTGATTTATCCATCTTGTTTGACATGCAAGTATGGTTTATCTTCCATAAATGGAAATGATAAATATATTCTTAAAAGAACCATAAGTATCAGTATAAACAAAACAACTAGTTTATGGACCAAATCACTGGACAGTTCAACAGTAGGTGGACTCTATACCAACAACACGATCGTCTGTGGTTACCAATGTTATTAGATTAGACAGAGGATTGACATGTGTGGCTTCATATCTACCCTTTGAAGTTGATTTATCCATCTTGTTTAAAATGTAATAATAGACACATAAATATGACGAGACTTACCGATACCAATATACACGTCCGACTGGTAGGTTGGGCAGCGTGTTACAGCTCCGGTTACTATAACACATGTACATCATGCCACCAAGGCTTCTTCACAATAGCAAGCTTTACTCAGGTCCAGGGAAGTATAATACTATAAGTAATATTAAGTGTTATAAAATCCCTGCTAAGGTTCAGCATATCTGAATTGATTACTAATAAATGTAGAATTGGAGATGTTAAACTCCTGGATTTTCAATTTAAGTTTTTGCATGTTATTCATACAAAAAGAGAGCTTTTTAGAATGAATCTCGTGGACAATGAATTATGTAGATGTTTTAAGGTAGATAATGAAGTTTGCCATGTTACCCTGTCGTTTTGAGAAATCTTGAAAATTGGATAACCCATGACCAAAACAAACCGACTCTAAACAAAGATTATATCTTGGTATGGTTTGGGACATTGTTACTTCACATTGTACTAGTTGCTAAGAAATATATTTACTCATGTACTTGTAACAAGTATTCAAAAACACACAATATAAAGACATTTATAGTGTTGGGAACAACAGGAAATATAATATCGCGTTTTCTTTGTCAATCATTTAAGTGCAATTTTTCATCACAGGTTTTTGGAAGAAGTATATCTTAAAGGGGCAGTAGCAAGTTTTAGGGGGGATGTAAGGCGATGTCAGGAAAATGAACATTAACGGTTCCAATTGAAAGACAATGTATTTAAACAAGATGGAGCAGTAATAATTCAAATATCAAACTTAAAGTTTAGTCATGCGATTCCTTTTTCTTACACAAACTGAATTAAAGGTGTTCACACAAAAATGATTGGTTTGTGTAATGAGATTGTTTACACTATCAAAATAAAACATTTAGCATTAACTTACAATTATCAGTAAACAAATTAAAATACAAAAATTATAAAAAAATGTGCTACTGCCCCTTTAAACCCTGTGCATCTTTTATCTCTAGGAAGGTAAACCTGAGTTTCCTGTCTTAATCATTGTACTTATGTGACCAATTTCTGCTCAATGTGTTTATGGAGAGTATATACAAATAGGTGTCTTATTGCACCATTCTGTTCCATTCAATTAAATCTTAATGGACCATGGGTTATCAAATTATTACTTCTATATAACGGTCTCAAAAAATTGTAAAAGAAGAATAATTATGTTATCAATGTGTAGAAAACAATAAAAAAACAAACAATCATGTATTTATTTCCATGTTTATTCTGTTTCAAGAATTATCTGTACAATGCAGAAAGTTTATTGACAACAATATTTACAATATTCAAAATGAGATTGACAGACCTAAAATATATTAGAAACCTTGGTATCAAATGAACGAATTTACTTTCAAAATTAAAATAGAAAAAACTTTGGCAAATACTTTATGGAATGAACACAAAATATTGATTGCCATAGTGGATACCATCAAATCTGACAACGACATAAACACAATCATATAACAGAGTTTACTGTTAGTAATTGATATCAATAAAGAACAAACCATCAATATGCTTGGTGTTGTCTGGGTAAATAAGGCTTTGGCTTGATGCAGTTTTACTGCAGAACAACGGAACATTCCCATATTGAAGAATGGACAATCAATTATGGAATAAATAAGCATATACTGTCCCTTAGGTACATAGATATTAGACCTTTATCATAAAACTGTCCACATCTTTTAAGTAGTCTTTACCTTTCATTTTAAAAACAAAGGTATCAGTCTCAGGAAAAATATATATATATATAAAAGAATGAAACTTATTCATATTAGGAACATTAACATTGATAGATATGTAATTTCTTTCATGAAAATTAATATTTGAAAAACATCCTGTTTTTCTTGCTTCAAAAATCTGTGTTCATCATTTCCTTAGGTCCATAAATTTCAGTTTGAGGAGAGAGACACCACAATAATGAAGGACGTCTGTGGAATTGACAATATAAAGGACAGATCTATGATCCTACAGTTACTGTAGAGCATGTACACTATCATCTTGCTCCGGGATATTCAACACTTCACCTCCAACACTATAATTGTTATACACTTGCCTGAATGAATAGTAATAGCTTACAGAGTCATGGAAATGTCAGCTTGACATTTAACTCCTCTCACAAATATCACAGGAGTAATTTAACCATGACTTTATCGGCAAGTAAGCATACCGGCAATTAGAGCGTCTGACGTTGTCCAAAATAGGTTTGTTTTGTATATTCATTAGGAGAAAACAATATAAGATTATTCATATTATAATAATAATAATAAATATTTGAAAGCAAAATTTAATGAGATAATACCTGACCTAGTCTAGGATATTAATTTAAATGGTTTAATCTTCTGTTTCAACATTGAAAAAATATATATATAGCGCACAAATCCATCCCCTCGTAAATACTTCACTTACATTTGAAAAATGAAAACTAAAGAAAGAAAAAAGTTGAGTTGGAAGCAGCAAGCAATGTAGATAATAACAGAAAACTATCAGGTGGTTGTTCATTAAATACAGTAACATGACTATCATTGCACTGAAACAACCAACTCTTGTAAAGTCACATACTTAAATGAACAAAACAATGTCATGCTTTCACAACTGAATAATTATTCAAATTGACATATTTTTTCTCAATCTTTACCTTTGTTTTCACAACAATGAACATAACAGATTCATACGAAACACCCAAGCACTTTCTGTACATTAACAAGGAACAAGCACAGGGACTTGTATTGCTAAGAAAAACTGTTTCTAGTAAGCATACTTTATTAGCAATACAAGTCCCTGTGGGAACAAGCAGACTTACAGGGATTGGAATTGAAGTTCTGAAAAACATGAATGTTATTAAGTTTCAAAGATGATACTCCATCAGTGAACTACAGTCAGAACAGACCAAACCACAGCTGAATTCATCTCCAACCCTGGATTCAGTTTCTCAGCACCTTGGACAGCACCTTGAAGTTAGTACCGGCCTTGCACTCAGGAACATTAGTTCTCTTAACATTGAACGTACGAGAGCTCTCACAAACATTCCAGGAAACTTTGTGTTACTCATTTTACTGTCTGTGGATCTTTCGATGTTGTATCCACTGTTTGGAACAATTGCCTTTAAGAACAAACTACCCCTACATCATCCACAATCCATCTTGTAGAAAGAAAACATAAACAAAGATTTTAATATTTTTTTCAAGTATCTACAAAGGTGTAGCCAAAACAAAACAAAAGTTAAATTTTAAAATAAAAAAATCTTCCTTCCTTAAGTTTCCTTATAGCACTTTGAGCCTGCACCAATAAGTTAGCATTTAGCATGATTCCAGTGAGTTGATTGGTTGAAATCAGCCCTTGATGACACCGATTGGTCGAAGTTTGATGGCTTTCTTGCTGATTCCAGCAGCATGACCTGAGAATATAAGGTAAATCTTTACATTGATGATTATTCAGAGAAGACTGTAGGTAAATACAAGTTCCTTTTTATCTAATTTCTAAATCATGGCATTAGAAAATGTATCAAAAGTTTTTTTTTTATAAAAACATTAATTCATTTTGTTCTATTTTTAAAAAATGAAAAGCGTACATTTGTCATAAATTCAAAGTCAAATGTTCTAGTGAATGTGCTATAAAAGCTTTAAAGAGATTAAATGTACCTAACTCATCAAATAGGAATGATCACTCTAAGTATGGATACAAGCAGATTTGATAATACCATATTTATACATTATAATTAATGATAATTACATCTGACCATATAGGTTTGAATAACCCAAACCGTGTTACTGTTTTATGAAACAATGATTAAAAATGATATAAGAAAAAGTTGGAAAAGTAATAACCTTTAATGAAATGGTCCCTCTATTACTCTTGATGGATTGATGATAGGTGAATAAAAATGTTGCATGAATGATATCTTTATCGTGGTCACATGAATTTTACCACAGTTTTGAATGAATATAATAAAGATACTCACATGTATCTACAACATCAGTCACATTCTTGTAGGATTCGGGTGCCTGTAAAAATGGCAGAACAAAAAAGATAATTTAGCAAAAATTTAGTACATCATTTATTTGAAGTGCTAACCATCATATAGAGATACCAGAAAGTTTCTAAGGAAACATCAGCTGAGATATTTCTCTTTAAACAATGCAAAATTTTGGTTGAACTACCGTATTCGACGTAATAAGCGCCCTGCTCCAATAAGCGCCCCCCAAAGGATTTTGTAATTATGGGTCTAATAACCGCCCATGTACCAGCCGTACTAAAATTATAAATCAAACGTATTCACCTGTTTCAAGAAAAATTAAAGGACACAATAGCGGCAATATGTATTATTTTCTATTCAATATTGTCTAAGTATGTTTTGAACGTCTGTATCAGTTATCAAAGACAATCTAAACACAGTTCCACTTCAGTAGTCTCTATTTTCGGTCGTCATTCACACCACTTTAATTAGCGCCCACCCAAGTCAATTTTTTAAGCGCCCTGGGCGCTTATAACGTCGAATACGGTATTTGTATCAGTATCCCTCATTTGAATAATTTAAATCTCATTTCTGTTTTTTGCTTGATACAGGACACCTCAATCTACAACTATGGACAAACAACTTAATCAAAAAACTCCTTCTGTTGAAAGAAAATATAGATAACACTTATATATTAAATGGAAAGCTGAACAAATAAAACATAAAAATTAGTCATATGCTTTTATCCAGCTAAATTATTGCACATAAGCCCATCAAAATCGGTGACTCTACAAGGATACCAAATCCTTTTTAAGTGCACAAAAATATCTTTCTGCTGATAAACAGACATGATTGGGTCATCTTAAAGTGTAGATTCAAGATCATGGTAAAAATCACAGTCACAAGGGAAATGGGCTTCAGACTAAATGGCATCACAAAAATGATTTACTTTGTGGGGGTTAACAGTACAGGTTTAACTTAGAAATTATTGACCAATCAGGTGATCTCATCTCTCTCACCTCCTCCATGACCAGTTTGGGAGACGCTACTCGGATACTGATTCCCTTCGCATCCAGCGCCGCTAGAACCTCCATGTAGTCCAGGTTACGTCGCGACTTGGCACGCGAGAGTGCTCTCCCCTGATATCAATTTAGTCAAAGTAAAGTCAAAAATCATTTTGTTTTTTATTTGTATAAGAATTCATTCATTTTTCCTTTTTCTATTAATAAGTTTCATTGGTGATATTTTTGTTTTCCTACTTTTAGCTACATAACTGATTGTCAGATAGATTTTGAACACCAAAGAACTTTCCCCAAAAAAGCAGAGACAAAATAAGAGCTTAGATATTTGTGTCCTTTTTCATTTTTCTCTTTTAACAACCTGATGTCATTTAGAGTCCAAACTTGATTACCTGAAGGATTTTGAATACAAAGACATCTGTTCATATCAAGGCTCGTAGATACAGAAGAAAGCTTTGCCAATTTTTACTTTCATTTTTCATTTCTTGCTCATAATATTTTGCATCATAGGCAATTTTTTGATTTCTAAAAAGACAAAGATCAACTACTCACCGCCCCGTGACACGTGGTTCCGAACGTCTCAGTCATGCCCTGCTCGGTCCCAGTGAGAACATAGCTACACGTGCCCATCGTCCCTCCGATCAGCACCGGCTGACCTGTCAACTAAATATCAGAAAACGCTTTAAGAAAGACAGGATATGTTTATTTTAAAACAAAATCTGTGACAGTTGCTCATAAATGATTTTGCTCGGAAAAGATATTATTTTTTCACCGTTCAACATTAGATATCATTTTAACTGAAGAGTTTATGATTTGCTGATTGAAAACTTAATACCGTATCCTCGCGGGTATAAGACCAGGGGCCCCGGCAAACAAATATCTTGAAAATAGGGGGGTGGGCTTGAAACCGCGAGTCACCCCAACTAAGATGAAAATTCAAGGACAGAAACGTCCCAATCCAAAATGGCGACCGTGACCATATCAGCTAACTGTTAATTAATAATTATTGAAAGTCGATGTTTTGTTTAATGTTATTTGTTTGCATTATAATACATTAGTGTATATAAATAATAACATATATCAATAATTAAAATTAATGTACCCTGAAATGCATTAATATACATCGTATTTCTTTTTCAGATTCTGTAATAAAGAACCGATTGTCGAAGCCACATTGTCGAAGTTTTTTGTTTAAATATTCATATTGCATATCTATGTTGGTAATAACATCAATATCATTGCCAATATCAATATCCTGTTGACAAAATATATCGACAAAAACATAAATCATGCGTCGTAATAATAGCACTTGGTGCAAGACGTATTCAGTTGTCAGTGACGATATATTAATCCTTGTAACTCACGATTGCATTACATTGTCAATTGCGAGGGTGTCAATAAGTTGTTACTTACGTGATTTGTCTTTAATTTCATTATTTAATATTTAACAATTCACAAAGCGTACATTATCTGCATTTGTTTACAAAGGAAGTACAATCTGATTGGACGCTATATTAGTATCGACCAATCAGAGCAGGGTTTGTCATTGAGGAATTCCCCTCGTCCAAGCGTTGATCCTTTGTATCTATGTTTGTCTACTTGTTATTTTTTTGCATTCTTTTTATAATAGTATATGTCTGAAATATGCAATCAAATACATTAAGTGAAGGATTATGGAAAATAAAACTTGATATGCTCGGGTCCAGAATGTCTCCAGTCTTGGTCAGACCGTGAGCATTAGCCAGAATTGGGGGGTGGGCTTTAAACCGAGAATGACCCCAAACTGGTCAACCCTGGGGAAATGAGGGGTGGTCTTTAGCTCGAGGGTGGACTTATACCCGCGAGGATACGGTAAGTGTATATGTTATGTTTTGTTGACTTGCTGAACAATCAGGATATCTTGAACCTTGAAAATAGGATATTGTATCAAATCATATTGCTATGAGATATCGAAATAAGTATTGTGAAAAAGTTCCATTGTCACACTTGATTT
The DNA here is from genome assembly GCA_916613615.1 of Steromphala cineraria. Classification (NCBI taxonomy): domain Eukaryota; kingdom Metazoa; phylum Mollusca; class Gastropoda; order Trochida; family Trochidae; genus Steromphala; species Steromphala cineraria. The sequence goes on from OU744726.1 coordinate 898,153, forward strand.
AAACAGTATTTTATTCCCAAAGACAATATTACATAATACATTTATAACAAATACAAAGGAAATTCAAACATCTTATATTAATGCTTCTCCTTAAACTTGAAATTAAACAACTCAACTACCTACCTGGTAGTCTACAGGAATGAGGGGGTGGTGTGGGGGGAAGGCTCTTGTTGATCCCTTCCGGTGTACGAGCAACGTCTTCTGTTTGCCGTCAATAAAGTGTTCCTCCACCTTGGCGATGTTGTGGGACACATCGTAGATCACGTGCATGTCAAGGTCATCTGGGGTCGTGTTGAACATCTTCGCCATTGCCTGATGGAACAAACAAATGATGGATTATTAAATATTTTCAACCATATATCCGGGCTTAGATTTTTGAAGCTCTATTAGTGCTAAGATAGTCATAGGTCATAATTGATGAATGGTACTTAAGACAATTATAGAACTAATAGAGCTTAGAAAATGTAGATTCTGGACTGTAATTCTTCATCTTATTATCATAATATCAAACTTACGCCATCATTCCTAAACATTTCTGATGAGGGAAAAGGCTTTAGTAAATCTCTGGCTACAGAATGCCTTCTTCTAGAACACAGAAAACAGGTTCGAGTCAACGTTATTACAATTTACAAGATACTCTCTAATGTTAGTCCTGATATCACAATTTCACTTTCTACTGCTCACTGTTCAACAAGACTCTCACCTGTCTGGAGAGGAAAGTCATACTCGTACGGTTGACCCAGGCGTAGTTCGCCGCCGCCGCCATCCCCTTCAGATAGTCCTGTCCCTCCTGAGACTGGATGTGAGCACAAGCCAACTGACGGTCGTTCACTTCGATCTTGTCGCGCTTCATCGCCTTCTCCATGGCAACCAGGGCATCTGGAATTGGAAGAATTAGTTGATTTGGCTCCCACAGTATTTAATTTTTACATGACAGGTCATCATTGTTCCTAAGTGAATTCACCAATCAAAATATATCCACTCTGAGTATGGGAAAAGTTGAGAGAGAAAAGTTTACGATTGAGATAAACTCAAATTTGCAGATGTATAATGACACAAACAACCTTTCTACCAATGCAACTGTGACAAAACAAAAAACAAAAACAAAAATCCACAACACACCGACCTGTAGCCACCTGGTGTCCCATCCCGCGACTGCCGCTGTGGATCATGACACACACCTGGTCCTTGAACTCGATACCCATCTTCTTGGCGGCGAAGTCATCGTAGATCTCCTCCACAACCTGGATCTCTGCATAGTGGTTACCTGCCCCTAGCGTACCCAGCTGTAACCATTCATCATTTGGATTACAGTTGATTAATCATATTCAGGTAATCAAAAGCATACTCAGCTGCTTACATGGGATATGAATGTTTATAAATGAAATGATATCAAACAAGCACAGCACTTGCATCCCCAACCTTGCATCGCCTAATCAAATAATCGAGGTCATTAGCAGAAACAGTGACAATAGGGTAAGAGTTAGAATCAGTTAAACAAAATTTACAATTAGTTCTGATCTTAGGAAATTACTATATACAAAACTAGAGAGTTTGTAAAATATTGAAAAATTTAGAATGCATTGCTTGTAATTTTGCACTGCACCCCTACTTGTAAGGAAAAGAGAAGTGCAAAATTTGAAAAGAATCCAATTGTCAATATTTAGACTGACAGAAGGATAGACAGAGATGGTATCATCATATACACCCTCAATCTGGTGTAGGAAGTGAAATTCTGCACTTGTTCTAGGTTATTAGTCATTATTCAGAACATAAAAAGTCATAATAGACTATGAGGGATTATCACAGCTCAATGGCTAAAAAGGTGGGAATGTGACAGTCTCTAATTGTTGACGCTATTGAAAGCAAAGGGAGACAACTCTACCTGAGGCAATCCCCTCTTCTTTGCCCGACTACTGACTTTAGACGGGTCGGCGTTCAACATCCTCCCGTACTCCTCACAGTGTTCCTTGTCCTCCGCCCACGCATACCCTGTCAGGAGTTCATGTCACAACAATTATCTCAATACAGGATCCAAGTTAGAACTAATCCCAAATGAGTTAAACTTCACTTGACAAAACACCAACACACACCCTGTGAGGAGTTTAGATGTGTGTCAAAAATAGGAAACAATCATGAGATTCACATTTTACAATTATTTTGCTGTATACAAGATTCAAGCAATTACATAGAAATCTTATAATTTAACATAGTTACTCATTTGCAAAATTTTACTTCAGCAGTGCCATGCCGTATAAACAACAATTATCTCAGAATATAATTTAGTTATATTTATATAATTTAAGCCAATTAGTTAAACTTGACTTGACTTCCAAAAATCATTCAAAATCATGTGATTATTGTATAGACGAAAAGGTAAAACAATTGTCAATTTCTTCTCAAAAGTGAGAAAGATTCAGTTATTCACCTTCTCGTAAGGACCAATCCATTCCCATTTCCAGGGCTTCTTCAAGATTCCTGAAACAGAAATCACTCTTGTTTACAAACTGTTATGGTATTGAACATATTTAAATGTGGATACTTAACGACCATTCATTACTATATTCCTTGCCCATTTTTAAACCTGGGGGAAAAACTAATAACTATAGAAGCAGCAGAAGTAGACACTGTAGCAATGAAGCTAAAAAAAAAAAGAGATGTTCTTTATGGTGAATTTAAATCAAACAACTGATTTTTTATAATGAATATCGATGAATATTTGAATGTATTTGTTGTGGAGGAATTAACAAAATCCTTGTAAGCCCTGTTCAAAAAGTAATAGAAGCAGTGGCCATAGTTGAAGTAATAATAATACTTAGGAGTAGTAATTCAAATTCAAGATCAGCAAACAAATGACTCAACATCCCTTCAATTAATTTGTCAACTTCAAATACAGTTTGTTAGCCCACAATATAACAAAGACAAGACATACTGTGCAGTCATAGGAATGATGCCGCGAGAGCCGACGCCCACCGGAATATGGTCGAAGAGACACTGTGAGAGCTGCTCCTTGATGGGGATGACGTCCTTGGCATGTAGGTTGGTTCTCAGGAGCCTCACCCCACAGTTGATGTCGAACCCCACCCCCCCTGGGGACACCACTGCCTTGGGGTCACTCATGTCAAACGCTGCCATGTTACCTGTTGGAACAAGATCAGTTTATCTACAGAGATTAATCTTTCCAAAACAAAATTATGAAGATTGTGTCTCTCATAGAGATGTGCTGAATCTGAATCTGAATCTGTGTTAGAATCGTGATACCTAATCTGAAGATATCTTTATCGCGATATGATGTCTTCATCCTGATTCATATCATTGATTTTGAAATGTCTTGTTCAACCCAAAAGTCAAGATGATTATCGAAGTTATTGTTTTCTTCTATAAAATGTGCAAGATGCAAATTGCATTAAGTGACAGGTGGACAAAAGTAATTTCAGGATTATTCCGAATACCTTCTTCTAAACAACACTTACCAATTGCAAAACCATACCCTGCATGCACATCAGGAAGACCGATGGATTTCTGCAAGTAAAATTTTAATTGCAATATTTCTTACATATCCTATTGAAATATTTGCAGTTCATTTTATAACATTGTCAGTGATTGTAAAAGTAACTGTGATTGCAAAAAGGTCATAATTTTCTATTTCAAGGCAATAATTTGCTGTGTTGTAACCGAGGATGTACATAAATAACCAAATGATCATATTCAAAATCTATCTGAGGTTAAGGTTGGACTAGTTGTTTGTATATATATACGTGTACAGCATTGACCGAAACTGGGTTTTAAACCTTGATAATATTTGAAACATTATGTGTCAAGTTACACAAATGTACATGGATAATCAGAACATTTACCAGATATAAAAAAAAATATTAATACTATCAATATGGACATACAACATCTTTATTTGTATGACAACCATTTGACATTAGAAAGTCTGTACAAAAATCACCTACACTAAATAAAGTTGCTACAGATCCTAAAAGATTCTCCATCATTTCAACATCGTGGATGATTATCAAGGAACATATTTCTATCATCATTCTGCATACCTGAACAATCCCGGGTAGCGCTGCAACGTTAGCGATCTGCTTCATGCCCGGCAGGAAACCACCGAAACCTTTACTGTTACAGGAGTGCTTGAGCTCATCAAACATCAACTTCTCCAGCAGGTCGTTAGTGTAGAAGTATCCATCGACCTAGAACATGTGGACGCAAACTTATCATGTATGTTCTTCTTTTTCTGCAGTTCGCGGCATGAGTGTAATAAGGTTAAGTTCAGAATAACTTGAAGGTGAGGTGAGGTCATTTGGGATTTAACGCAGATTTCAAGAGTATTTCTCTTATCTAGTGTTATTGCAGGGAGAAAGCCAGCACTAAATTGTGGCTTTGCATTGAGGTGAAACCTGCAAACATTAGATGGAACTACTGAGCCATGGCTGGTCATTGGACCAAAAACCTAACTGCATGTAAACAGCTTTGTCCTGAAAACACAGTTGCAATGCCACTGGCGAGCTTTGAATCTGGGACCTCTTGATCTTAAGCCAAACACACTAACCACTAGAGTTGTGACGATACACTGATGCCACAATATCATACCTATCGCAATACTGGTACTGTAATATTCACAATACGATATGTATCCCAATACACAATTTTCAGGGTCTCATTTTATAGAAAAAGCTCATAACTTTAAAAAAACATTTTGACTTTTAGGGTAAATAGGCAATTTTATAGTCAACAATATGTATCATGATACAGACATATTATCATGATACGTGTATTGTCAGATTAAGTATCTCAATTCTCATTGTAATGATATAACAGGACAACTCTACTAACCACTGCACAATCCCACCCCCTTACTGCTTGGAACATTCTTGTTGAAACTGGACACAACTCTACTAACCACTGCACAATCCCACCCCCTTACTGCTTGGAACATTCTCGTTGAAACTGGACACAACTCTACTAACCACTGCACAATCCCACCCCCTTACTGCTTGGAACATTCTTGTTGAAACTGGACACAACTCTACTAACCACTGCACAATCCCACCCCCTTACTGCTTGGAACATTCTCGTTGAAACTGGACACAACTCTACTAACCACTGCACTATCCCACCCCCTTACTGCTTGGAACATTCTCGTTGAAACTGGACACAACTCTACTAACCACTGCACAATCCCACCCCCTTACTGCTTGGAACATTCTTGTTGAAACTGGACACAACTCTACTAACCACTGCACAATCCCACCCCCTTACTGCTTGGAACATTCTCGTTGAAACTGGACACAACTCTACTAACCACTGCACTATCCCACCCCCTTACTGCTTGGAACATTCTCGTTGAAACTGGACATAACTTTTCAATTGGAACTGGTGGACTTTCATAACCTGGTTCGTGTTATATCTATTGTCCGTACACTTTACTATACAATCATGTCTTATCTATATATATGTTGGTCTTTTCACTCTGACTCATTGACAAATAATCAATACCTTCATGTTATCCACAAAGCCCTTCTTGATATGCCAGCAGTTGGCAGTCACTTTCTCCAGGTATTTTAGTTCTTCGTTGTAGGTCCTCATTTTGGCTTTTAATGCTTCACTTTCTGAAAAATAATGAAACATATGAAGTGTAAGAAATAAGGATATTAATTCGGAACACTAGAATAATTAATTTCATCTACATTTGCAATTAAAAAGACTACATTGTTAATCAGTGTTGTTCCTAGATGATCAGGTAAAGGGGTCATTTTAGCCTTTTCTGAGCAGAGGGGACCCCTTACAATGGTAAAAGTATCCTACGTCTCCAAATTTTAAGGGACACCAAGCAAATAGGGTGGGCAAATTTCCCCAGGACCCCCTCTAGGAACAACACTGGTTAATATTTTGCTCAACCAGTTTCCCATTCTATGTATGACGTATGTGGTCTAAGAGACTTCGCCTGAGTCTCCTTAGACTGTACGTGTCACTGTGGGGCTAGCTCAGTCATAGTTCATCTAATTGAAGGCAGTAGCCGGAATACGAGTTTATATAAGATGAACTAGCTCAGTCATATCCAGTAGCTTTTTCATAATTTTATCATTCTGTATCTAGTATTAAAGGGGGTCTTCCAGTGTTTTATTAGCAAGGCCCCGAGAGGGTCAAAAATGCCCTCGCTAATAAAACACTGGAAGTTAAAAATTAGAAGTTGGAGACCCCCTTTAAAATATCAATTTAACAATTCGTACGCAAAATATTAGTTAAATGCTCTTGGTCTACAATAAAGAGCCGCCTCCTCAATGTTAATAAATATTGTTTCGCTCCAAATTTAATTTCATTTTAATCATGCGCGAAAACCGAGACTGCTTTGTCAGCAAAGTGAACGAGTTGACACTTCGATTACAGCCATATAATGTCACATAAAAAGAAGCCAAAGATAGGAAATAAGCCTTAAAATAGCAACGAAAAGCTAAGGATAAAATAAAATGATAGTTACGTTATAAATCGAAATGCCGAAACGACGTGCAACACTTTGTAATGTTTCCTTACCTCCGTGTCTAAAGTTCTTCTAAAGGGAGATAACTCCCGTCTAATGATGAGCGGGCACCTGTTTGAGGGATTGTATCAAAGGTAAAATGTTATTTTCTTTGAATCAAACAAATGTCTTCGTTGATTTGGCCGCATGTAGTGCATACATAATGCATCTTCGACATTTTTATTTACAAGTTATTGATCAATCAAAAATAAAATAGTATTTACTATAAATTTAGAAAAAATAATTGAAGAAAAATATGACAAATCATATAAGTCTAAGACCTAACCTCTAATATGCGCGAATACTATCGATAGTGCCGTTTCCTTGAGTCCATGTGATATTTAATGAAATTTCACATTTTGAAGTTGCCTTACTTATATGTTTTGACTTTCGTAATCCCATATGTTTTGAGAACTAACATATTAGTATGGGTTTTTTTCGTGAATAGGTAACCTACTAATTTTTCAATGTAATGAAAGCCAGTAATGATAAATCAAGGCTTTCTGTGAAGTTGCATATATTCATCAGAATTGCCTTCATATATAATATTTTACAAAGAAATGGAATAATATCTTTTCACAAATTAAATTCCAATGTTACCAATTTGTATCAATCATTGGCTCCTAAATGAGTGTTGTGAGTACAACAGAGATCTGTGTACAGGAAGCAAATGGTTGGCTAAGGCACATAGCCCAGCTACAGCTGATGTGGTGGAAACGATAGAGAGAACGTTCTCAAGCTAATTTTTACTCAGCTAGAGAGTGTACTACTGCATGTGCAAGTGAATTTGTCAATCGTATTGCGAAATGCGTTTTTAATCACAACTGTCTGAGACTTTTTCAGTCGCAATATTTTGTATACAATTGTGTAGCGAGCGGGGTTGCATTGAAACTATAAAAAGACTGGAAAAATATTCGCCACGTCATCCTAAATTAAAATCCCCATTTCACTGATCTACGAGCCGTTGCCGACCGAATATAGGCCAGAAGTCTTCGGCAACTCATTTTTAAAAAGCGTCTCAGAGTCCCATTTATTAGGTTAGGGGCGTAGTCGACTTCAAAAACCCACTTTCGACTTGATGAATCGGGCGATGTCCGTACTTATCGACGGAAATTTCTATGAAGTCGTATTGCGTCATGATGAAATCTCAATGGACCCGTATATCCAAGTCTAAAGGATTCGTATTGGATCGTATTGGATCGTAAGTGATTTTTATTTAGTCGTGTCGAGTTGTGGTGGTCTTGTTTGTGTCGGGGTTGGTCTTTCGCTAAAAAACTCTAATTGCAAATGGTTCTTGGTGAAATGATTGGCCCGAAAACAACAGATCATAGGTTCCATCCCATGATTCAATTGAAAAATATGTCTTTTTTCTGGGGGTTTCAAACCATATTTTATACATTTTCATAAGTATTAGTACATAGTCGGAAGTGGTGTCCATGGCTGTACCAGATGGCTTATATGGACCAAGCGTTTTCATAAACCGTAACCATAAACCTTTCATGCTTGCGCAGTAACCAATGCATGCTATGAAGTTATATGAACATTCCTTTCAATTGTTCAGGTTCCTTGAGGGTTAAATGTTGAAAAGCAACTTGATTGTATTAGTTTGCAAATGAAACATTATGTAATTACATAATACATAGTGCATCAATTACGCATATAGTCAAATAATAACCAAAAGTCCTCACAAGGAAAATCATGCAAAACGTGTTAAACAATATACGTTAATTGAGCTTGAAATGATAATCATAATGAAGATAATGAAAAGACATAGGTGTTGGAATTTGTTAAGCACTGTCTTCAAATGTTGGTTATATTGCAGCAACCTAAAACTATCATACATTTATCTTTTCGTTATTAAAAACATTTTGGGAAATTTGTAGTCGCCTACTGTCGGTCGTATAAATATCCGATTCCGGTATAAAAAAGCGATTGTATTGTGATCTTCAGTTGCATGTACATGGCTCGTGATAAGTTGTCATCGTTGTGAACTTTGCGTATAAGGGTCTTTGTCTTAGTCGAGGAAGTGGATTAGTATCTGGAAGGACTGGGCAGTGAGTCGTGAACGGGTCGGTTTCAGTCGTACAGAGTCAGATCTGAGTTAGATTGAGTTGTAAGTTTCTCGGGTTATGTCGGGAGTAGTTCCGGGGCGTATTCGGATCGTCTCCTCTAGGGCTTGGACGGGTCTAAATTTCATACCGGGTACCCTTCATAAAATTTGTTTTGAGTTAATCATCTAGTCAGAACAAAATAATTTGTGTTTCAAACTCCTCTTTTAGCCACAAGGGAGGGGGCTCATCATCTTAAATAATTCATTTGAATAACAAGTATCCCTTTCACAACATATCAAAACTTTATTTGCAATGTATCTTTCTACTGTACTTTCGACATGTTTGAGAGGTTGTTGCAGGTTATATAATAATCTAAATTGTTAAAGTGACACAGAGTATTTTTCTTAAAATTTTATTTGGTTTTGATAAGCTACATCATATCTAATATGCTGATTGAAGTTCTTATCTCATCACTGGACTTGCAAATATATCCATTTATGCATAATATCTCTAAAATTTTATGGACAAATCAAGAAAACATCTCAAATACGTTTAATATTCGGAATTATGCATCCAAGTAATCTACCTATTAGTTACAATACCTAATAAACACTATCGAATCGAATATATCTTCCTGTCAGCTTGTGACAAGGTTTCAAAATTACGTTTGGCGAATTTGCGCACGCCACTCGAGCCACATTGTCCGGTTTTTGATCAAAATCCCGACTTTGAATGGCCGTATCTTCGCTCTAATGCACTGATTGAGTTTTAACTTGTTGTTTTCAGTAACAGTTAGTGGTTCCCGATGTAATAACATTAACCAAAACGGGTCCGGGTAATGTGACGGGTACCCGGGTCCAACTCAATACCCACCCGGGTTACCCGTCCCAGCCCTAGTCTCCTCGCTGTGTCGTATGTAGGTCGTGTATGTCGTGTATGTCGTAGGTAAGTCTGATGTGATTTATACAAATACGTAGGCTATATATGTACCTTGACTAAAATTTATCCAACCTGTGAAATCGCAAGGGCGTAGCATACTATAATAAAAGCCCGAGCTTACACATAATTTTTAGTATTTTTTCCCTGTTATTTTCAGTCAAATTACAGGCGAGAGACAACAGGGTCAACGTTTAGTTCTTGACAGTTTGTCTCTGATATGGTAATACCACACATGGATGTATGGACAGGTCTGCTTTACAGATGTCATTACATTAACTTTAGATGGAATGCGGAAGACTGTCCATTTTTTTGCCAGTTAACTTCTAATCAGTGATCTTGAACAATGACTTTCTCACTGGGTGTAATGATTCAGGCACATATTTTTGTCAATTTTATACGATTACGAGCATTTTATGAAATAATATTAATTTTTAACTATCGATTACTTCATGGGCAGATACCTATGCACGAACCTATGAATGCAAATAGAAGATGAATTTCACTGAATTTTTGCAAACTAACATATTGGTAACTGCCTGTCAATAAATGTCGTCGAAATTTCTACGATCTCTGTACATTTTGCTTACATTAATAGTATTTAATGTCCACTTTATCAAAAAAAATTATGATGTTTAATTGCTTTTATAATAACTGCAAGCAATGGCGAAATTTCAAGGTATGGCACAGTGTGAGTGTTTAATAATCTGTTGTCAAAGTTTAATCATGTATTTTTATTGCTAAAGTTTTCCGGTGTACGGCAAGTTACCGATCATGTTTTATACGGGATACGGATTGTGCTGATCGAGGGTACGGATTGTGCCTGATTGAATTTGCTTTATTTTCTTAATAAATAATAACAAATTGGTTTTGAAAAACAAAATTTACTACAAAAATGTCTATTAAATTATAGTCTATCATTTTAGACACATGCAATCCGTCTAACAGTATCAAAAACACCGTTTTATCTGTAACTTTATAAATTTGTATATATTAACAGACAGCATGAATGTTGCACTGCCCCCAGGGAGCCGAAAGAAGCATCTTCGATAGTAAGGACCCTCTACATTCATCAGCTCCTTAAACATACACATGAGACTATTAATATCAGAATTAATCATTCAGATCATCAGACAAACAGGAAGACAGGACAGTCAATCCAATCCAAAACAGACATCTTTTTCAAAAAGTTTGTGGTTACTAGCGATTTTATTGTTTACATTGTTATTATAGTACTCCCTGTAATTGAAATAAAATGATTTTAAAATCCGAGTAAGAATGCTAAATATTCATGTTCATTCGTGTTTTCCAACTTTCCGTTGTTAAACCTCTCATGAAACTAGATATTCTCAAGACGTGAATTACTCGACTAAGGGTATATAATGACATTATCTTTTGTCTAAGATTTCACCATTTGTAACATCTTACAGCCTGTAGAGTATTTTCAAACACATATCTGAAAATCGAATTCTTCATCAAAATTCTATACCAAAATAACCGTTTCCAGGCGAACACATGTTTACGGTATGATTTGAAGACATTTGATGGAAGTGTGGAAACGGACAACACTAAACTAAAATGGTCAATGTCTTAGGATATTTGCTTTTTCAGTAACAATAACTTGAAGGATCACACACTTATGAACCAAAGCTAAAATTTATAATCCTCACTAGTCAAGGAGTCTGTACACAAAGCTTCCGCTTTCTAGGCCTTATGGTTCTGGAGAAGAAGATGAAAATAGATTTTAAGGGTGTGACCCTTATGGCCCTTATTAGGGGCCACAGGGCCACCAAAGCTACAATTTATAATTCTCACTAGCCAAGAAGTCGTACAGGCCAGATGAGCTAAACATTGCTTATTTTGTGCAGGAAGACGTTTGATTTATTCACATATTGAGTAAAAGAAGTTCCAGTTTTATTAGATTTTTTGTTAATAATGCATATCCAATGCCTTGATCGCTTTTTACCGTTGTTACATTTAATCAATTGACAAGTTGATGACCTTCTGTATTTGGACGTTTGTAGTTAAGACACATACATAAAAGCAGTTAATCGTTTTCGTTATGTGTATTGGAAAATGGATACTTTGAGAACTGAAATGCCATACATACAGGCACTTCTTTCGAAATGATGAAGTTTTGAGGAATGGACAATCTATTACATAGCTAGTAGGCCTATGTGTTTTGGTAGTCTTAAAAAAGAAATGATGTTCTGAATGATATCACATTCTGTAAGTGATCTATTTCAAACGAAAATATAACATTTTGGCACAATACTGTCATTTTGTTCAAGAAAGTCAATCACCACAATCCGTACACTAGGTTTGGTGCAATCACTAACGATCCGTATACCTAGACTGAACAATACGTACACTACGATTCTCTTCAAGATTACTTATTCACCTCGTCCAAACTTCGTTAATGTAGTTCGCGACCCTTTCAAAATTTGCAGTCTGTTTTTAGGTTTATCAAGGGCTAAATAGGTATGATTATATTTAAGATTTTTGATGATTGAAAAGTGTAATTTTATCTACTGCAGTAATCAATTAACAATATCTTCATTATGATGACATTAACACTATCATGTGGTCATCTATAATACCTATCCAATGATGTCACATATTTTCTTGATATTTATCTAGTAATTTGATCATATGAGCCACCGAAATTGACAAATAGTTAAACCATAGACGTTTTCTAAAATATTTTGATAATTAGATGATCGAAATTGATAGAGAAATTACAGTGCTTTGTCAGAATGGGAGCGGTGCCAATCTTCTAAATGAAAAGCACAAGGTATAAATCTGTGAGATTCTTTATTGAGCCGAATGTACATCCATCACGTGGTGACAACAAGTTGATACATATTTACATATCCACAGAAGGTACGCTGGCTGTACAACGTAGAGAAACAAAGCACATATACAGGTTCTCTCTCTCACTCGCAGTGAAGTCAATGGTCAGAAGCGATGGAAATGGAAATCATACATCTTGCAATTAATGGCGATGCTTGATGATAAAATGGATTCATTTTTATCAACAATTGTTATTTGGATAAAATATTTTCATTGCAATTAATTACATTGCTATGAGATAAATGATATTGATTGATATTTGTAATAATTTTTGAATGATGTGAAATGAAATATTTTAAAATTCAATTTTCAATTTAATGAAAGATTTTAAAAACACAAAACTAAACATAACAATAATAGCCATGAAATAAGTTTCATTCAATAAAAAGCCTTAGCTCGTATATTTGCTTATTATACTACACTCAAATGTTTCACTTCAAATAATAATTTTAAAATCTTAACAAATGATGTCTTGTAACTTTGAATAAAACATTTAACACAACACAACAATATTGCCATTTAGGCAGATTTCTTTGCAAGATCAATTGATTTGCAATATTAAAGAAGACTAGATTCAACAGAATATGGCAGAAAGTGAACTTTATCAGAACTGACAAATTACTCGCAGACAGACAAACATCTAGTACATGTGGGGAGGAATGCATTGTACCATTGAAACAAGACTAGAAATAAATAAGGCATTTTTAAAATAAAAATCTATGTTGGTTACCGTGGTAACAAGGAAATTCTACAACAACCAGTGGCAGTGTCTGTTACTGCAAATAACACAAACATACGCTTAACATGTATATAACATATTTTACATTAAAAGAAAAAACATCTTCAAATATTTTTCTCTTACAATGTCTTATATCTTTTTAGAAAAAAATAATTTTCATTCAAGATACCTAACACACAATATCTTTAGCAATTTTTTTTTAGAATTTTTACAAAAAATTAATTATAACATTCTGTATATGCCAGTGATTGTCATTTTGAAAAGAAAATACATACAAGATTTTCACAGTCTTGTTTGTCTTTCTTTTAATGGTTATCAAAAACCAAAAGTCAACATGAAATTAATTTTAACATTTATGAAAAAATAATATAAGTATACCCTTTTTGACTTTGAACATTTTGTGAGAACCATTTACTTTGTGTGTCAGTGATTCTCCTACACAGTAAAATTAATCCCTCACTTATTTCACAAAATAGATGACAATGTCTTTAAATCTTCCTTATTTTTGGTACAGGAAGTCAACATTAGCAAAACGTTAAGGGTCATCACAGATTTCCTTTAGTATTACGTGAACCTTCCATAGTGAACATGGGGATCATTTTTGTTGAATTACTTTACAACATTTACCTAGAACTTGTATATATCCATCTGACTGGTACAAACAAATAAGTTTTTTAATCAGATGACGTGCATGTTGCTTTAAAATAGATAACAGGCAAACATAAATAATTGTGCACTGGTCTTACAGGAATGGTGAAATCAACAATCTTAACACAAAACAAAGCTAGGGATTTAAATTCTTCTCTTGAATCTTAAGAGAACCTTACAGACAACAGTTGCAGCATACATTAAACATACACATAGTTGATTGAAAACTATATCCATGGATTTAACTGGTAATACTGTTAAAAGAATACACATAAGCTGCTATCACTATGAATTCTACTATTTCAGAAAGAAGTTTTGGAGGCATAGAAGGTTTATTACACTTTCAAATCATCAAATAAGCTAATCTAGAATGGACTAACTTTCGTAAGCACTTTTCAGTTCAGCATGTTCAAAGAAACTTTTGGCTTTCTGGTGAGACATAGCCTTCGGGACAGTTCAATATTCATCTTCATATCCCAATAATAATATTTATCATAAATAATAGAGCTCTATTTCAAATGAAACATCACACAGGATATGAATCTCAAATAAACATCACAAACAAATATACAATATTTTCATAAATATATACACTGATTGCCATTTGAAAATATGAAAAACATCAACAAAAAGTGGTTTCCCCACCAATTGTGCTTTGTGCTTGCTCGAAGTTAACTCAACTGTCAATATTCGTCTTCCATAACTTGGAATTCATCAGCACAATCTCTTAAAACACATATAACACTTTCTTTGGTACATCTGTCACTGTCATGGAGTTAGCTCCCTTCATTGCCCAACAGAGGCAGAGTTAGCTCCCTTTGAGCAGGAAGCAGGTGAGTTACCTCCCTTACACCACAAAGGGCAGGCATGCTGGAGTCCTTATGTTGTGACAACTGATGTGTGTTGTGGAGATCCTGATGGCGAAGAACATGATGAACTGTGACAGTTATTTTCCTTTTCGGCTTTTATTCGTAACCAAGTGTCACCCAACGCTTTAGCAAAATGCTCGTCTACAGAACCAGTAAACATGTCTTTGACTGGATCAGACTTCGCCTTGATTGCTGTCCATGTGGTGTCGCCCAGAGACTTGGCAAAGTGATCGTCAACAGAACCTGAAGATGATAATCAAAGTTTAATATTTGGTTGGTTAATATCCTTTGAATGATAATCAAATAATAAGGAAAACCAAAATCTAACATTATTCAATAAACTTGTCTCATCATTATTCAACATTATCTCTAATCATTTCAATCCTTCTCAAGTAAATAGTCAATTAATCAATTAATCATGGATAAACAAAATACTCATCAAAAGTTTGATTTAAAGGGGCAGTAGCACGTTTTTTGATAATTTTATATTTCAAAATTTTCACTGATAATTGTACGTTAATGCTAAATGTATTATTTTGATAGTGTCAAAAATCTCATAACACCAACCAATTATCCATAGTCAGAGAACAAAGTATGAAGATTCACCAAAAAACCTGGGCGGCCATTTTGTGTGAACACCTTTAATTCATTTTGAGTTAGAAAAACGAATCGCATGGCTAAACTTGACATTATATATTTGAATTATTACTGCTCTATTTAGTTTAAATGCACTGTCTTTCAATTGAAACGATTAATTTTTATTTTCCTGACATCACCTCATATGCCCCCGAAAAACGTGCTACTGCCCCTTTAAATAAAATACGATACAACAGTTTCTTTTTTCCAAAATGAAGACTTTATCAGTAATTTCCCTCTCACCAGTAATGGAGACGTTTTCCTGCGCTGCAGTGGCTGTCGTAACTGTTGCAGTAACTGTGGTTTTAGCTTGCATTGAGTCTTTGTAGTTCTGACCCAGTGAGCGGCGGAAATGTTCCTCAATGGCAGGGTCGCTGACAACTGAAACATACATCAGTTTTTGATCACATGTCATATCATAAATTATCATTGATATAGAATTACTTTTCGTCTTCATAATAAGCATATTACTAGAAGTTGTTTTGGTCATGAAGTTTGATACCTAATATAAAAAGTCTTTATCCTTGTATCAGTGATTAAAGGCTCTATTGCAACTTGGTTTATCTTGTACCATTTCTTTGTTATTTTGCCCTCTCCTAATTTTATCATGTCTGTGCCAGCTCTTTGATATCCTCCACCTGAACTTGCTAAAACAACCAGAAAGCTTCTTGAAGTTACTTTTAATATGCTGATAAAGAATTACACACAAATTTTGATGTACGGCTGAAATTAGCTACTGATAAAGACTGGCACAGGATACGCCTTCAGGGACAATCAACCAACTCAGATGCATCCTACATTACACAAAATCTTAACTTCTGTTGGACAAAGTTTAAAGAAAAGTAGAAAGTTAGTTGCATGTCTCACCTGGAGCCTGGGGTGCAGCTGTCTGGGAGGGCGAGGGCAGGTTGTCGGGGCTGGGGCACGGTCCGTACCTCTGTGTTGAGCTGGGCGCGGAGGATGAAGGGGTCGCACACGTGATGACGGAGGGTCGGAGTTGGGAGGAGCGTGGGGGAGGAGGGGACCCCCCACTGGATAGGGAGAGGTTTAGGGGGGCATTCTGGATGTCGGGGGAGAGAGCAGCTGGGGGGTGGGGGTCGTGACTAGGGGGGAGTGGAGGGGGAGGGGGTGGAGGGGGATGGGGGTATAAGTTGCGCAGACTGTAGGAGGGGTCCCCCGGAACCCCCTCGTGCTGGTAGTAGGGTGGGTAGTTGTCCCCGTTGAAACTGGTGAACTGCCTGTAACAGAAGAGTCAGTCACATCAGTTTGGTGAAATATGAGATATAAAAACAATAAAAAACCATTCACCCGTCGTCTATTCGAGTAAACACAACAAAAAAAAGAAACAAAAAAAGAAATATGAGATCTGTCAATTTGGATTCAAAGACTTCAGAATGATTCATTTATGTACCTTGAAGGAAATAAGCTTGCAAAATTACAGGGACTTTGTAATATTGTGAAACTGCTAGAAAACTTTGAATTTGTTATATGTTGAAAGTGCAAGCTTACTATGATATATTGTAAAACTGCAAGAATTGATCGCAATTAGCAAACTTGTAGTAGTCTTGCACTTAAATGTTATTCTGTACAGCACAGTTGTGTATAGCAAAGTGTACGAGTCATTTGCCTCATATTTACTATTGGGTACAATTGGTGCAAGTTAGGACGGCACTGAGCAAGGTTGACCACTGAGCAAGGTTGACCACAGAGCTTAACTCACTTTGTACAATGAATCAATGGTATTGATCTTGATACTCAAACATCACATTGTGCATTGCTCACAAAAATAAAAACACTATGTTCGTTGTGTTAAAGTCAGAAGGCAGACTTCATATTACAAATTCAACATAAGTTATGAATATCATCATAATCATTTATGTTTGCTTATATTAGGCTATAAAGAAAAATAAAGTTCAAATAAAACCTAAAACAAGATAATTAAGTACATACAAAGACTTTAATCTTATTTTTAGAATTCGAATTGACAAAATGCACAATAGTTTGAATCTTAAATCATTTTTCAAAACTTAATGCAAAATTTGAATAAAATTTCAAACAAAAGTACGCTCTTGAGTTGAGTTGAAGAAAGACATACCAGCAATACCAGAAGGGTGAGTAAGACTAAGTATTTACTTGTAGGTGAGTCACACCACAATAAAACCTTATGACTCTCTTATCAAGACAGAACACTCAGAAGGCTCACTGTCAAACCCCTGGTGTCCACACACTCGAATAGAGGCTTTCATCGCACTTTGTTAACTTACAGTATAGTAACTGAAATACATGTGTACAGCTTGTTACTTACTGTTACTGAAATACATTACTAACTATAAGTTTTAATATTTATGATTTTGTCATGTTCTTTTCTACACATAAACTGATAATTGCTTACTATAATCTAAACATATTACTTACTATCAGTGATTATATTTATAACTTAGTCATTTTCTTCTCTTTGCATTTTAATTGATTATTGCTTACTTCACCTGAAACATATTACTTACTATCAATGATTTAACGTTTAACTTTATTCTTTAGCAAGTGAAGAGATAATTTCTTACTACAAGTGAAACATGACTTTCTCTAAGTCATTATACTTTTTACTTTCAGTCTCTATGACATAGTATGAAATAAGTCTTTTATTTGTCTTTATCTTTAATGAGCAAGCTTAAGACATTGTTAATTAGCTATCATAAGTCCAATATGTCCAATAGTACACATTGCTGTATAACTTTCAATAAATGAAAGTTCTCTTTGACATGGTATCAGTTAAAAGTTTACTTATTTTCTACATCATCAATCAGCAAGTGTCCTCGGGTAAATGCAATGAGATCAACATGAGGATAACCATTGAATTGTTTTTTATACTAAATGTGTGAACTGTCTGTGCTTTAGAATAATGACACTTTTAAAGTGTTTATTCTTGTACTGAAGGATACCGGTACATCAAAATGTAAAGCTCGAACTGGAACATATGCTCTTGAATTGAAGTTTATGCTAAAATATTTCAAGTAATTAAAAATGTTAAATGCCTCAAAGGATTCATGACTTCCTGTAAGGAGATATGACCTTGAGGTATGGTAATCATAATTCAAATTTATACCTTTAAATAGTTTCAGGTGTATTTTAGTTGAATACTAGATTAGCGTTTGCGGGATACCGCAAAAGCAGAGCAGCCCCGGAACTTTGGGTTTCGCCTTACCCTGTTCCGCCTTTTACAGGCCTCACCAAATTGGGAATTTTCTCGTGACCTTGACCTTTGACACTCAAGGTCACACAATCAATGAACACATTTCATTGAGTATAACATTATTGTAATGAAATAAAGTGTTAAAAATACAATTAATCCATTTTCTCCATATATGTTGACCTTGCTGTGACCTTGACCTTCGACAGTTAGTACCCAAAACTTTTTGAAAATGTTGAACTTCTCAAGAGATAATATATACAAAATCTAAACTTCATAGCACAAAAACTTTTCAAGTTATTGTGTTTAGAAGGAATTGCAATAACTCATATCTCATGACCTTGACCTTTGACCTTCAAGGTCACACAATAATTGAACACTTTTTATTGAGTATAACAATCATGTATTGATTAAAAGTGATCATAGTTAAAATTAAGCATTTTCGCTAAACCATGCTTAAGTCATGACCTTGCTGTGACCTTGACCTTTGACAGATTGTAGCCGAAACCTTTTCAATTTTTTTTACTTTTCCAAGGATGATATATACCAAGTTAGAGCTTCATAGCACAAAAACTTTTCAAGTTACCGTGTTTACAAAGAATTTTGTGGTGATTTTATAACTCGTGACCTTGACCTTTGAACTTGAAAGTGAACATGTCATAATGATTCCCTGGAAGTATTAACATTTAGACATGTTCATGAGTTCTGAAAAGCTAAATGGGATAAAGTTATACCCCAATTTAGTGCATTTTGTAATAACTCATATCTCATGACCTTGACCTTTGACCTTCAAGGTCACACAATCATTGAACACTTTTTTTTGAGTATAACAATCATGTATTGATTAAAAGTGTTCATAGTTAAAATAAAGCATTTTCGCTAAAACATGCTTACGTCATGACCTTGCTGTGACCTTGACCTTTGACGGATTGTAGCCAAAACCTTTTCAAATTTTTTTTACTTTTCCAAGGATGATATATACCAAGTTAGAGCTTCATAGCACAAAAACTTTTCAAGTTATCGCGTTTACAAGGAATTCTTAGTGTGAATACATAGCTCGTGACCTTGACCTTTGACCTTGAAAGTGAACATGTCAAAATCGTTCCCCCGAGGTATGAGGAGTAAGGTATGAATAAGAGTTCTGGAAAGCTTAGGGGAAAAAAGTTATAGCTAGTAGTACGAGTGCGGCGGCGGCGGCGGCGATGGAAACTTCACAAAAACTGATAGCAGCCCCGTCCTTAGACGGGGCTGCTAAATATTGCATCATATGGAGAGGTTATATTTTACACAGACATACCATTTTATCTATTGAAGTGCTGTCATCATGAATTTACAAACTAAAATATATAAAATATTTGACTTCATCTGGAAAATTGAGAAATTGAATATGTTGTGCTGCCACATTTTTTATAAATCTTTTTTTAATTACTTTTTATGTTACATATTACATGTGTTTGACAAGAAAATACAATAGTCGTAGTATACAATGTGATACCAACAATTTGGTAGAATTGATAACAGGTGAAATATATCAAGGGTTCTTTTTAAAGAAACTCGCCCTCAACTTGGGTTTCAATGGAGAGGGTTTTCAAATTATATACTTAAAAAAAAGCCTTCCACATTTTATCAAAAATATACAAATGCAGATTGGTGTATGATCCTATAAATAAGTTAGTATAGTACCTCGGGTACGCAGAACTTGCTGACATTTCTCAGTGTATCTCTGTGTGTCATGACATGGGATTCTAGAGGAAACTGACAACATATCATATTGTACCTCACAACATGACTGGGTTGGCTGTAGTGCTGACTGCAGATACTCTCTGCTGACCTTGGTATACAGGGGACCGTAAGTGTACATGAACCAAACTTGGCATCAATGGTGTTTAAATTACCAACTTATTTCTTATTGTATAGCAATGGTAGCAACATACAGGCATCCATATCAGTTGATGCCAGACAGGTTGAACGATTATTTATGGATAACTTCTTTATTGTATTAATGACCCTCTCTCTCTGCCTGTACCATTATGCTTGGAAGCGATACAAGAAGCTGGATTGAAATGTCGTGTTCTCATAATCAAGAAGTAACTGTTGTTATCCACAAGTATTTGTTCTTTACGACTTCCCTCACACAAAGAAGTAAACATTTGCATGCATTCAATGCCTTAATTACAATGAGCATTAGAAGAAACATACAAGATTATCTTTGTCAATAGCGCCTCACACTTGCATGTATTCAACGTCTGGGTATACGACAGACATAGGGCCTGATGTACCGAAGTTGGCGTCCACGGTGGTATGGGGGGTGTTTTACAACATGCTGTTGATGTCTGACATTGGCAACAAAACGCTGTCTGAGTTAACCGCAAACCTGGCACGATGACAGCAGGCCTACCTGTGCTATAGGAATCTCTTACAGAAGCAATACTCACTGCACACTAGTACCCGGGCTTTATGATAATTAATAGGGCTGAGTATTGCTATATACAGCCGATCATGCCCATTTATTGCAATATTATTGCATGAACTCTACAACTATTTAAACTATTTACAATTTTGAATGAATTGTAAATAGTAAATTTGATAAAATGCATTTCAGACCATTCGAAAAATAGACTTCAACTCAAAAAGATCAAATTTAAAAAGGATAATGATGGCATGTATATTAAAAAATAGCTTATGTCAAATAGCCCAACACATATTCGACCTTGAATACAAGAAATTTTATCACAAGTTAAACATGTAGGTAACTCATACCTCTTATCATATTCGCCCTCATCATTATAAATACATCATAACAAGGTTTTATTCATCATATCAAAATAATAATTTAATTATTGATTTCTTAAAAAGGAAAAAACTGTTATCATATTGATAAAAATGTAAATATAATCAGGTGAATATCAATAATCATTTATTATACAAATCAAAGGGTAGTGTAAAAACATATTTTGGCTATATTTCACTTGTAGTTTATTGAAAATCAATGCAACACTTTGTTATAATCGCTCTATTTGAGAGGAAAAGAGTAAGATAACAATCAGAGTAATTCTGAAATATCAAAAGCTATAATGTTTAGTTTCCTAGCAACGTAAATATATTCCACTCAATTTGGTATAGTTTACATTTGATATAATCATGAACCAATATCGTTATCACCATATTTTAATCTTTTAAAAGCTTTGCTTGATTTCTTCAAGTTGGGTTTATGCTCAAGCTATTAATCTTTGAAAAACATTGAAAACCAAAGTTAGAATTTCAATAACAATAGCCATTATAGCTCACTCAAATATTAATGCTTCTCAATTTATAATGATCTTAAGTTTCAACTCAAGAGGTTAAAAGTTAAAATGAGGCATACAGAGACAATTGATAAACTGATTTTATTGTGCAGAAAGTTGACGCTGAGGATAATATAGGTTGACATACGTATATATAATGTGTTAAAAATCACAAGGTGTATATAGAAGGTTCCTTATTTCAAACTAAACTACTACAAACATATGTATTGAAAATAACAATTTCACATTACTCTTATAACATAAACATATATCCTTATCAATTTATAAATTAAAATTTTAAGTAGAAAAATTTAATCAGATATGATTGAGATATTATCCTTTAATATCATAATATTTCAAAAACATTATATTTGGGGGTTTCATAAGACTATTATTGCTCTTAACGACTACATAAATCACAAAAATAAGTCCCTCTTTTCAAAGTTTTCACACTTTGCTGTCAAAAAGGCTTTGGGAATAAATCATACAATTACCCGAGAGCCGATACCACCATATAGCAATTGATGTTAATGGCCCTCAGCTCAAAGGGCGACAGAACATAATCGTGCATGCATATATGGCCTCTAATTGCATAGATTTTGAGTGGTCTAACCACGTTTTTAATGATATTCCTTTCCCATAAAGCCCAAAGGGTCTGTACAATACCTTGACAGTTAGTTTATGAAGTTGATAATCGGAGCATTAAGACCAGTGACTCACTGGGTAAAGATGTCGTGAATCTAAGTAAGAAAAGTATTTTCTTTATTTGCATGTTTATCCTGAGTGAAATGTTATTACACTTTACGTTTAGTCGAACACACAGGTGTGAAAGCGTTCACCCCCAACATGATTCATCTGGGTCTATGTATACACGGCCATTGTGTGAACATTCACCCCGGTGACCCGACTTATACATCACGGCTTTCTACTTGTACAATTTCTTCACATCAAATCGGGTACATTGCTTTCTCTTCATATGAATCATAATGTGAGAAAACACTCATAATCCTCATTCAAAAACTCTTTTAATGATTACGATTACTAATCTTAAAGTTATTTTTGCAAACACTTCTAAACCTGATTCCTAAATGTGATTAATATTTAAATAAAATAGTTTCAGAAAAAGATTCAAATTTGTATCATTTTTATGTTTTATATATACTTACAAATCTTTTGGTACCTTACTTTCATTATTAACATTATACATGATAATTATAATTGTAAGTAATTACACATTACTTACATTATAAAGCAGATTATTCAAAAGAAAAACAAGATATTTCAAAATGATCTGAATTGTTAAAATTAAATCTTTGAATGATGTTAAAAATTGATAAAATGCGCTTTCTAAGACCAATTAAGTTGTCTTCCTAATCAGCTACTCTTCAATCAAATGAAAATATTCCCAAATATAACAACTTACAATCAGTGGTAAATGTCAACCAATAATAAGAGATGTTGAATTATTTACTCTGCTGAATATGTAGAATGTTAAATATACTTCATGATAACTGGATTGATAATTCCAATATAAGAAATTGACACAATTATCAACAAATCAAATCAATGCAAATTTAGCATTATTATGCATTATGTTTTCTCAAAAAATTATATCTTATTTGCATTTCCTATTTTGATACACTATTTTGTTATCATAATAAGTTAAATTAAACTTATTTATATTGTTTCTAAAATAAGTATGTATACCAAACCAATAAAAGACCAAGAAAATTTACATAAAATTTTGTCTTATGTTTGATTATGTTTATTCTTTGACTCTTTCAAAGGTATACCATAGCAAACGAATGTATTCAACCCCAAAAGACCATCAACGCTATGTGTCATAGCTAATTAGCTAATTACATAATGCAATATACCCAAAAGACTAAAAATGTCATAATACTATATAAAACCAACGCATCAACCCTAGAGACTAACAATAAAGTCCAATATTTGACCAATGCATTCCGCATGTCATCAATGCATGCTTATTATAAGGAACACCAATGTAATGTTCCATAGGTACCAAATCCAAAATCCTGATTATAGACTTGTCATGACAAATCTCATTGTTAACTAATGCACTTAACACCCCTCTCTTCCATTAAGATAATCAAAGACCAAAGACTATAATTTAACACTATTTCCCAACTCAACGTCCATCCTGTCGGACTTCTCCATGCCATGTACAACAGTTAACCAATGAACTCAGACTCCTATGATGCCACTACCTACACCGATGCAAGTCTGCAGGTCGCGCCGACCTGGACTGATGATAATTGCAGCGTTGTCGGCATGCTTCCAGTGATATGGGAAGACTTCTGTGGTAGTGATGGTATTTCAAGAAGCTCCTTGGCCCTGTCTACCTTCAGTGCAAGCTTTAGTGCAAGAAGCTCGAGACATGAGTCACTCCGACACAGTGTGTGGTAACAACAGACTGCCTGCTGCTTCATCGCAACACAACCACATGTTGGAGTCGGTGTGTGTCTCTGTCTGTGTGTCCTTCTGTCTGTGTGTCTCTGTCTGTGTGTCTCTGTCTGTGTGTCCTTCTGTCTGTGTGTCTCTGTCTGTGTGTCTCTCTTAGTGTCCTTCTGTCTGTGTCTATCTAAATCTATTTCCTCTTGTGTCATTGTCCCTCTGTCTGTCTGTCCTATCTGTGTGTCTGTGGGTCATTGTAAATGTCTCTCTTTGTGTGTCATTATCCCTCTGTCTGTGTGTCCATCTGTCTGTGTGTCCTTCTGTCTTTGTGTCCTTCTGTGTGTCATATGTGACCTTCTGTCCATCTGTCTGTCTGTCCTTCTGTCCATCTTTCTGTGTGTCCATCTTTCTGTGTGTCCATCTGTCTTTGTGTCCTTCAGTGTGTCCTATGTGACCTTCTGTCCTTCTGTCTGTCTGTCCTGTGTGTCATTGTAAATGTACCTCTAAGTGTGTGTCATTGTTTTCATGTCTCTGTCAATGTAGATTTGTCCATAAGAATATCATTGTTTAAGTGTCTATCACCATGACATGTGTCTTTAGGAGTGTCATTGTTTATTTGATTGTAATTTCTTAGTGTGTCTGTGTGGCCTTCGATGTCTGTCCAGTTGCCTTATGATGAATATGTGAGGAGCATCTTTCTGTCTGTCAATGAATGTGTGTCTTTCTGTGTTATTTTAAAGTGTTCGTCAGTGTCATTTTATAACTGTCAATCATGGGCAAATGTGTCCAAAGGTGTGTTATTCTACATGTGTCATTGCACCTGTCGTTAAGTTTGCCATTGCATAGTGCTTGTCAAATTGTTATTCTATTCCGTGTGTTCAAACTGTCAGTTGATGCGTCAGAACCATACACTTGTATCTAAGTGACTTCAGTCTGCCTACATCCACGTCTTTAAGAATGTTTGATTCTCTTATCATAGTATCAAATGGCCTCCTTTTTCATTATAATCACAATAGATGGTATCAAAATATTAAGAGCTATTTATCAAATTTCATTCACTAAGCCAAACCAATAATCCATGAAGTGATTGGTCCCAATTAGTCTGCATATGGTAACAAAAATCCCCTTTCACTAGCTAATTCCTGTTACAAATTACTAGTAGCTGAATCAGCAAATATGAAGCTAGAATGTGGAAACCCCCGAGAAGGTTATGAACGCAGAACGTCAGAAACATGCACAATGCACATCAGGGATATTTATAGAACGAGCATGACGTGCATGTGCAAAGAGCACCATTGTATCGTCTTCACATCCTACAACTGGTTCTGTCTGTGTGACTCATGGTAAGCTTGCACCTCTTGGAAGAAGACCAAACTCAGTTTGTCAGCCTAAATAATTTGTACAGCTTGCTCTGTCTATTTGTCTACAAGTTCTTGTTTCATGTTGCAAAGCCAAATAGAACAATAGACTTCAAACATTTTAAAACATAATTTGAATTTTCGCCAAAAAATCCAGTAACTTTTTATTCAGAAAATGCCAAATGATGTTGTCTGAGTCTTTTCTTTATTGGTTAAATTTTGATATTCAGCTTTTTGCTTTTGTTTTCATTATTACAATTTTATGGGCTTTCATGACGTTGGGTTCAATGAGCAAATTCAAAATTAACAAGATACAAGAGGAAAGGGTACCTAGCATAAAGAAAACCTCTACAGTTTGTAATAATGTATGAAGGGATATAATTATGATGATATATTCTCTATACACTCATCAGTGGGACATTCAGTAGGACATGGTGTTTTTACCATAGGCAAATTTAATGGCTGGAGTGTCTAAATGAGCTATGACAAAAAATAAATTGTTGTCACTATTCCATGCCATGGATAATACTGTATGCATTGTTTATGAAAATAGACAGAGTGTTTTGAAAGGATGACATTGTCTAATCCTGAAGAATCAAGTGTGGTAAAATTTATTTCCCATTGTACATTCATGTTATGTTAATTTTAATTGCACCCCATAAAATGCACAAGATAATGGAGGCTTTCTCCTCACCTGGTCCCTGTCACAAGACTGTCATCTTCAAAATATGAAATCATTTTTCATGTCAAAACAAGGTTTTCAAGTCGCTGTCGACCAAACGTTTTGAAACTTAAACAAATGGATCTTATTTAAATTTCAAAACGAATGAATCTTGTTTTAAAATAAATCTAAAGCTAAGTATCGTCAAATAAAAAAAATCTTAAATATAGGTAATACATTGGTTGTTTTATATACAGCTTTGAAAATTTTGAAAGATTTATACATTAAGCTTGTTATTTCTCGGATACATATTTTGAAAGGTATTTCTTTAAAGATAAAATTTCAAACAAACAAATAACCATACCTATGTAATCTTTTAAAAATATCATTTGTCACTAAACAAATTCGATAAAACACCCAGTTCTGTTACAATTTTCATTGCAGTAAACACATTCTTTTAATTCAATCTTAAAGCCTGAAAAATTAAATTTCAGTATTGTCCCTGAATTCAGAAACATTCATTTTCAATACGGTACAATCTTTTCACCTTATTGTATATATATTAAAATAAAACTTGTCAAATTCTCTTGAGAATTGTTCAATTATTATCACTTAATACCATAATCATGAAAAACATAATGATAAGTTGGGCAACAATGGGTGATTCACATGCCCTCTTATCGGGGGTTAATGTAAAAATACATCCAGTTCTCTGCTGGAGACGGAGTTAGTAAGTACAAATATATATGAGCTCAAAGTCTAGGTTGAGTGAAGCTATAAAGGTATGTTCGGCACCCCAACACTTGACCATGATAAAGGGGGATGACTCATTATCACATACACAAACCCTCGCGACATGAAGTACGAAAATTGTCAAAAACATATAATAACAACACTTCAAACACTTATCGTCAATTCATTGCAAAGCTAAAAGTCTCAGTGACTTATATGTAAATTGTCAATAACTTGAATAAGTGTTATAACTTTAGAATTGAATGCCAGCAATTCATTGCTAACCTATTGTGTTCCGAGTTTATTAGGTGCAAATATTTGTCGCTATACCAATTGGTGCAAATCTTGTTGACAAAATGAGTTTGTTTTGAATATGAATAAAGAGTGAATTTCATATGAGAAATGTGCCTTCATTTAAATACTTAGTAAATCTAGACTTAGACACTTAGACTAGTGTAAATCATTGAGTGTCTCATTTACAGGACTTGACCATTCACAAAGGACTAATCCGGGTCCCAGACTAAAGACAGATTATACTGAAACAATTAAAAACAGGAACATGAAGCATAATAGACGAAATTCCTCAGAATAAAAGCCAAACCTTTTTGGTCAAATTTTTCAACTGGGCAATATCAATTTTATAGAGCACACTTTAATAGTGGCAATTCGAATGAAAGAAAGTAATGTTGGGAACATTCAGATAATTTGTTTGAATGTAACAAACAACCAGCACCTCCCCAAAGATCTACTTTTTACATATGGGAGTATGGGACCTCCGCCAATCTCTCCCGCCCCTGAAATTATACTGACTGTACCATCATTTCTACACTTGTCATAGCGATCTCCTTACCTTTGATAACAAGGTTTGAGTAAGCGTAATGGATGCTCCTTAAATGCTCCATAGTGTTGCAAATACTTAAATGATAAAAAACAGTTATTTCTCAAAACCAATTATGACAAATAGGATCTTAAATACTTTGGGAAAAGTAATAAAAGCATGAAAATTGGAGTCATAAACTGCCATTTGGAATGAATTTTTACAAGAAATACACAAAATGTTATCTATTCTGAAAAGAATTTTGCATTGAGGTTTGATAAAAGACAATATTTACCGTAGCATGAAAATTAAAGAAAACGATTCACTTTAGAAATTTGCATTTCCTTTTTTTAATGAAATACAATTCACCGATATCACAAATATGAAATATTTTCAGCCATCTTGCAGAACAATATGATAAGAATTTGAATATATTAGAAAATGTAAAATTCATGAAAATTGCATTAATTCTTGGTATTTCTTTTCTTGAAAATCATTTGCATTTCATATTACTGTTTCAAAATTCATAAAACTCTCAAATGGTTTATAACATGTGTATTTATATATATATTTATGTACAATCTTGCAGGAAATTAAAAATAAATTCTATCTTAATATTTTGTTAATTTATATCTCGTGAAACATATAAATATTGATGATAAAATGCAATTATTCCATGACCCTTACAGATAAGGCTTTGCAGAGCATAATCTTATAGATACCAGATTTGAATTTTAAACATTATCATCATTGATATCAAGTATTTCTTACAATCTGTTTCTTCAACTGTTTCATGTTAAACAGATTAGAATCTTTATCAAAACTTCAATTTCATGCATCAAAATTCATATTTTAAATTTTTAAATATGCATGGCAATCAGGTTAACCCTTATCATATTACAACAAAAGATTATAATCCATGAAACCCAATTTAATGCCTTTAATACCAAGTCTTATTATATATATATATATCTTCAAATATATTTTTCAACTGCGTGTTCTTTATTTGTAGTAATATTTCATATTTCAAAACAACACTTAGCTGTGTTGATTAACAATTCATAATTTATTATCCCATACACAAAGAAGGTGCAATTTCTGCATGTTGCCATGGAAACAAATATACTAAAGATGCATTTTTTATAAGCTTCTTATTTTAGTAACAAAAGAGTCTATTGTTCACAAAGGCTTCTTGAAATAATGGTCATGACCATATACGGCAATAAAACGTAAGCAGAATATGGAGAAGAATATTTATATTTGATTCAAGTTATATATATATAACTGCATGATATTCTGAACTCATTAAATCCATCTTTAACTTTTACTATGGAAACCAGTGATACCAACCTCAGTTTTCTGTAACTGTTATTGTCAAAGCGGATGGTCGTTTAGAGACGGATCTCTACTACAAAATTACGGATACTCATCAGTATCTTGACTTTCAATCTTGCCATCCAAGTCACACCTACGCAAGCTATTAACTTCATCTAAGTTTGATTCAAGTGATGTTCAACCAACTGTAACAAAGTGCGGCGATTCCAGATGTCTTACATGTAAAAATATCATTGTCGGCTCTCCTGTGCCTATTACTGAATCTAAAGTATTTTCTGTGAGACAGAATCTCAATTGTTACAGCAAAAATGTTGTTTATGTCATAATATGCTCTGGTTGTAATGAAAAATATATTGGGAAAACTGAAATGAAGTTGAAATTACGCATGAATTTGCACAGATCTCAAATTAAGCATCCAAAAAATCATACTATTCCATTAAGTACGCATTTAGCAGATTGTGGAAACGGGCATTTTTCAGTTTTCCCTATGTACAAGTTAAATTTTGATAACAGCAAGCTTTTAGAAACAAAAGAAAGCAGATTTATCAAAATGTTCTCACCAAGCCTAAATTCTAGAGCTTAATGTCTATTTTCCTTTCCTATTGTGACGTAATAATGTAATGACGTCATGTTGTACACGATGACGTCACCTGGCGACGTTCATATCCGTTATTTGTACATGGCCTGAAGATGCTCCTAAATTGAGCTGAAAGTACTTGCCAGTAAAATGGATTCATTCAACTTCTGACTTATCTTTTTAATATATAATACCTGAGAGCTGAACAACGATCTCAAGATTGTGAACTTTTTGTATATATATATATATATATTTGACCTGAACATTTCTTTCAAACTGCAACATTATTGTAAAGTTTGAATTATCAAGAAGGAACTTCAACTCTTGTTTTCCTTTTTTGATATTGTTGTTGTTGAAATCTGTAGTTGTGAATATTCATAGACAGTGGAGGACAGGAGATCAGGAGAACCATTTGGGATGGAATAAAGATTTAAAGAAAGAAAGTCAATCACTATCGATTAGGTTACAAGTTTTTCATTTGACAAAAAATTCTGAAATTAAAAGACCTGGAAATCATGATCCCTGAAAGTTATGGACATCTATATGCCCACTTTGATTTTGTTTGAAAATAAGTTAAATTAGAAAGAGTCTTATAATTTTAAAGTTAGATGGTCATGGAAGATATTAACTGCTAATGGCTGAAATACTGCCCAAGCGGCACAAAACTCACTCACTCCCTAACAGAAGAAATGAAATGAACATTTTAAAGCAGAAAATTACCATCCCTAAGAGATGTAGACATAATTGCCAACTTTCGATCTTTTTAGAAAGTTGAGTGTCTGCTGTTAAAGTGTTTCTGGTAGGATTGTTATGAACTAGGTGGGCGGTGGGAGAGTGGGAGAGACGAAGCTCTCATCTATCTTGTACATCCAGGATGCAACATCTCCAACTGCTGCAGTCGTTGGTAACTACTTAGACCGTCAAGAACAGATACAAGTACCGACAAATGTATATATCAGAGAAGTTTCAGCTTTACTCAAATAATTTTCCAAATATATCCCAGAGAAAATTTTGAAATCTTTTCCATTTTATGTTGAAATTATTAATGCCAAACAATTTTTATCCTATTCACAGGAACCACACCCATAGAGAATTCGAAGTCAATGATTGGCCAGAAGCTTGATATCCAGGAATGTCTCATGACAAACAGGTTAAGGGTTAATACAGTTTGCAAGAGGCGATTTCACAATCATTTCTTACTTCACTTGTGTACTGAAGGAAAATTATTAGTGGCTACTTATTGGAATTATGATAAGATCTACTTGCAAAGCTAAGAAGGCTTTACAAGATTTTTTTAAGATGGTTTAAAAACCTTGATCACTACGGTTAACATTATTATCACCCCTAAACACAACGGTAATACAACACCATAATTGTTTGATCTATTGGCTCTTGGATCTAGTTTATCAAAATCTAAAACTTTGTTGTTGCGAGGGATAATAAAGCAATTAGCTATGTAGCTCATCAGGTTTCATATTCAATTTTGCTTCAGGGTGTGGTAAATGTTGTTCTCCCCTAATATAGGCCACAGGGTCACCAAATGTGCATTTTAGAACGTGACCAGCCCTTAATTGCATAGAAGGCTACCAAATCTGCCATTGATAACTACAGGTATAGGATTCAAAGGTTCAAAAAGCTCTTTTCAGAGGCCATAGTGTCACCAAAAGTTTCAGCTTTATAGGCAATTTGCTTCTGGAGAAGAGGATGAAAATAGGTTTTAAGGATGTGGCCCATGTGGCCCTAAGGGTCACCAAAGCTATGAATAAGCTATTATAATGATCACTAATCAAGGAGTCTATACAGTCTTACAGGCCTGATGAGCTTAAAATTCTTTTCCATGAATTTTCTTGATTCTGGAATTCCAACTAAAAAAGTGACTCAAAGATGCCCATAAAATGGACAAATTCCATTTTCAAATTTAGAGGATTAGCCGCTGAGGACTAAAAATATGATTTAACTCACGTTTGTGTCCCTGCCGACTTTTTGGAGTTGATCCTCGCCGTGTGATCCTTGTCGAAGTTGAGGGTGTGTGAGAGTTCCTGTCTGTCCTTGACGCGGTCGTGTTTGAGGAGTTTCGAGGGGAGTTCCTTGCTGGGGGACTCTTGGTCTTCTAGGGGCGGGTAGGGGGGCGGGGTCCGCTTGTAGAGAGACTCTCCTGCAGATAGAAATGATTACAATTATTGCTTGGTGATCGAACTCTTTACTGAAAACTTTGCAGGATAGTGAAATTCTCTTAGACCTGAGCCTCTCTTCTGAAATGTTTTGGTGAGGGAAAAGATTGAGATAAGATCAAGAAGATTTGCTTTATAGTAGTTGCAAGGATAACATCAGAGTTATTCACTGCATTCTTTAATTTGGTCAGTAAACAACATCATAAAACTACTGTTATATGGATAATTAAAAGTCAAAGATACTATAAGACTAAAAATATGCATGGTCCAAAGAAAGAAATAGCTATTTTCCTTACAATGGAAATTGATCAATTCCACAGAAATTTTTGTCATAGAAATATTTAAGACTAATATATATAAGATCATTTTCAATTTTCCTTTGAAAAACCAGGATATTAAGAAAACCTTCCACAAGGCATTTTTTAGATGCATTCATAGACCTATTCATGATCCCTCCACAAAGTTGGGCCACATCTCTATTCATAACCCCAGGCATGAGGCAGACTCTACCTATTCATGACCCCTCCACAAAGTTACCCTAAAACAGTTGGGCCACATCTCTATTCATAACCCCAGGCATGAGGCAGACTCTACCTGCAGGGGTATATTGGGGGCTGATTAACCTAGATAAAGCTGACAATCACTACACAGGTACGCTGACGATCACCTGTACAGGTAAGTTGACAGGTCGGTTCCGGTCACCCCCACTACCTGCCTCTACCTGTGAATGGCATACTTGTCGTGAGCTACGTGACTTCCATTCATAAAGACCTGCAGGTCCACTCCAAGATCAACTTTAATTCATACCAGAGCAAAGTTTTGATTCACACTAGCGACTGGTGTAAAGGGGGTTAATTCACACAATGGCTAAGTTTTGATTCACACTAGCGACTGGTGTAAAGGGGGTTAATTCACACAATGGCTAAGTTTTTATTCACACTGGGCAGTGGTTGTAGCAGGGTTATTTTCTGCCATTCACAACCTATGTTGACTAGCTTTGTATAGCTGGTATGAAAGGGCCAGTTTATTGAATGTAAAGGTGGGAGTGTTTTCCCACCGAAACCATGTGATATCGCTTATCAAATTAAAAAATTCTGTCATGAAATGAAGATTAGATCAGTGCACGTTGATTTACATTTGGTATATTGATGCAAAGATTGTACACAATCATTGAATTATTATTAAACTCACTAACACCTTTGGTGTAAATTTTAGTTTACGGCACAGCAAAGCTGTGTTTCGAGGGAAATTAAAGCCATAAGTTATTAACTCCATATTTTCAAAAGAATATACCTTACTCAAACTTTGTGGCAAACCGTTTACTTTTGAAATACCAAAATCTTTAACCTTTATTTTATAATCATTCAAAAATTTAAAAATTGTTAACATAAATGTGAATGATATTAGAAACAGGTAATGTAGAGCATACTACAATATGACATTCATTTCTAACCCAATATTCTTGATAACTGTATAAAAACAAGCTTTCAGTCTTAAATCATGCCACATGCAACCTTATGTAAACACATAAATGCAATCCAAAAAAACACAAGTTACAACTGTGATGGTCAAAACATGGGGTAAACCACAACAGCATGTGGAAATATGAATGGTGGCAAGGGGGATAACTCTAAAGTACTCCAAGACATTGAGAAGAATTCCAGGAATTGGGAGAGAGCAATTGTTACATGCAGTTGATATAAAGTTGGCACTGTGAGGAGAACAGTTTGTATAGACCACCAATGAGAGAGGCATGTACAGCCGTAAAGTCACCAGAAACTCATCAAACAACTTCATCCACAAATACATTCTACAAATTTGAATATCCATAAATTGACTATAAATTCATTAATGAAAGTTGGATACAAATATCTAAGTACATTTATAATTGAATTCAAGTTTCTTATGCCTATCAAAACTATACCTTTAATCAAATGTACAGTACAGTCAGATGTCCCCTGTGCTATTTTTTTATTGTTAAGTTTTTATATAAAAGTTGATGTGAACATTTGCTATTAATTGAAGAAATAACCCCAAATATTCAGAATGATATTTCAACCCACAGACAAATTCTATGTTCCAATTTCCTGAACTATCACCATCAAGCTAAATCCATCACTTCCACTTAAAAAATGTTCCTTTAATTCCCCTCCAACTTACTAAAAGTCATCATTAACATTTTGATATCAATTAAACATATTATTGTCTTTTTTCCCGATTATCCTTTAAGCCAAGATATCACAAACACAAAGTAGCAATGTCTCGTCCATGTTAAAATTTTCAAAGATATTCCATTCATATCCAAATAGTTGAGATATTTCTTAAAGTCCTTGTTCAATATTTGAAACATTTACTGTACAAAGGAAGTGTTTCTCTGAAACAGTTTCAGTGGAATGTTACGAGAGAAGTAAGTGGAGTTCTTACAATGGCCCATCGCGGGGGCAGGCGGTGTACGCTGTAAAATAACAACTCTAAATAGTCCTTAGGAGGATATTATGGTTTTAATAGCAACTTGTGCAACATGGGCTAAGTATTCTCGCATGTTATCACTTAGGTGGGCCAGTTGAGAAACAGTTTTAAAATTGCTTGAAATGTTGCGGACATGTTTTAAAGGATAGGAAATATTCATTTCTATCTAAAATTGTGGACGATCTAATAGATTTCAGGTGTCTGAATTGAAACATAACTTAAAAATAGCAAATGTAATAAATATCTACATTAAAAATAAGTGAGTAACTTTTCAGAGAATGGCAATCAATGGAACAAACGAATGTTGTAAATATCAAATCATCATTAGAAATATTTGATTTTAAAAGAAAGGCTTGAGTGAATATCAAGTTCATACAATAACTTTCAAGTCTTTTCAACTTGATTGTGAGTTTGATATTCTCAGACAAAAGACACCTTCAGCACAAGAAAGGTTAAGAAAGAAATACCAGATATGTATCAGATATGTATCCCTTTAAAACTGTCTACAACATAACCTGTACCAAATTACTTTTTATAAAGTTCTTTAAATGATTTATCAGATATTGTCAACAATTTTGTTTTATTTTTGCACAACTTTATCAATTTTCCTGTAAAACGTGAGTTTGTTGTGCTGATAGTTTGGAAGATTGCCTGACGTTGCCAATCCTCTCACGATGTCGTCACAGACATGTACTGATTATAAATGGAGTTGATAAAGTTCACACTGCTGAGAATGGGGCCATTTAGGAGTGTTTATGCAGCGAAAAGGCCTGCATCGCCATTAATATCCTAGCATTGCAATGAAACCTGCAGGCCTTGGCTGAAACTAGCTAATCAGAGTGTAAACCAATGAATATGGCTTAATCACTCATTCTCTGACTATATCTTTATTCATAATATCTTGATCATCATTCTACTTATCACTTCATTGAAAACTATAGCTGATAATAAAGCGTTTGATTTAGGAAATGTTACCCAACAGACATCATTTCAAGGTGAACATGTTTTCAGCTATTACCACTTAATACTGCCACATAATCCTGACCAAACGGAAAGTTTGAATAAAAACCAGGCTGGAAAAAGACGACAAGGTTGCATTTAAACTCTCAGGTTGTACAAGTGCAAGCACTAAATCAGCCTTGTAAGAAAACACTTATTACACAAAACGGAATTGTTAAATATATGTAAAATGTAAATATATGTTAATAATCTAGCAAAAGAAGAATGATAATTTGTGCTCATAATAAAGCCGCTCTTATATCAAAAACCAAAAAACATCCTGACACCCCCATTGTTAGATTTATCCCATGTATATACATGGGGGCAATAGAACACCTGTTTCTTTGAAACTGAAAGGAACATGAATAATGTATATTTCACATATGAAATTGACTCCCCAGCGTGGAAATTTACAAACTTTTCCAGGGTGGCCCCTGAAATATTGATGGTTTCTTGCTCTCAGACTTCCAACCTGAAATATTATCTGAACAGTGCTGTAGACCAATAGTGGATTGAAGCAGGTAGAACTATACCAGACATTTATCACAGCACAACAAGCCCTTGACATCATGGCACTTCAGAGTCACTTAATATCTGAAATTCATTTTTGTAGAACAGCTTTATTCCAACCGAATTTGCTGCACATATATATATATATATCATTGCCATTGATTTCCTTTTACTATATTTCTGTGAGTTAATTGTTAAATTTATATATGATATAAATCATATTATAAAAACATGGTTGCAGTTTATCTATTTCAAAGTGAGAAAATGTTATCTTTATCTATTCTCTTTAATTTCCACCTTTTTTATATTAAATGTGTCTTTCTTAGTAATTTATTGAATGAGAGTTTTCTTGTCTCTTGATTATGATATCAACAATAAAATGATCAGCATATGAAATATCAACAATTATTTCCTTGACAATTGATATCTTAAATCATTCTCTTGCAAAAGAAATCTAATAAAATCTAAGGAAGAAGATAGAAGCGCTAATCAACCCACATAAGCCCCCTCATTATAAAGCATTGTTTTCTCAGAAGGAGTCTGAGTGGTACCTTCTTCAACCTTCAGCATTTCTATCATCATTTTCTATCACTACTAAAGATGGTACAGCCAAATTCTCAATAATCCTAAATCTTTTTAACAGTTGCAGAACAAATGGTTATTGTTAAACAACTTTGCTTATTGGTCAACTAAACTTGACAGCAACCAATCAGGATTGTCTATCCCTCAACTGCTGAAGAGAAGCTTAACTATTAGTGTAAGAGTGATCTCTGTGGGTGATGTGGAGCTCAAATATATTTCAAAACTACATCGTACAGTATTGATAAGTCAGGAATAATCTCGTGTTTATGACTATGAAGAGAAAAATAACATTGAGGCCTTATCATTGTTGTATCTGTATTATTTATTCATTTCTAAATCAAAAGCTTTATTGCCTCTGAATTTGCTGTTTATGAAAAGAATTATGGTAATGACAAAAAGACACAAAAAAAGTTTTTTTCAAAATATACAAAAGGTTTTCATAAACAAAAGATCATCGAGAATTGAGGCATTATGCAAAAGACTACCCCCAGATTGGATTAAATTGTCATCAATTATTTATCTAATGAGAAAGTTATTGATATAAAAAAATCCATTTAGAAATAAATGCATATCATACTACATTTAATGTCAAATTTGAACAGATTTGATTTGGATATCAGAGTATATGGGCAATTATCTTGTTCAAAAATCATTAACCTCAGACATTAATTGAATATTAATTATTTGATTGTTTTCATCAAAACATCACTACATGTTGAACTTTGAAATTTTATTTTATTTTCATTTTCCTACCATGATCAAAGGAATTTAACACATATTTGCCTTCAGTTTTTGTATGATGTAGCTCATGAAAACATACTAAATAGATACACAAATATATATATCTAATACAAAATTTCTAAAATGCAAAATGGAAACTGATGGATTCTGTTTTAAAAACATTATTTAGAAAAATGAATAGAAAAAATAAGAAAATTCCTAAATCATCAACAATCGTACTCATAAAGACAAATATATACAACTTGAAAATCAAGCAAATCAGAGAAGACAAAATTGAATGGCATGAAATCGAGATGAACAACGTCATTATTTATGTCCTGAGTGTCTGCATCTAGCTGTTTCAATCAAATAGAGGTAAGAATGTTTGGTTTTTTAAACTTTACGGTATACCAAAGAAAACCTTATTAATATTGTATTTATAGGAAGTTGAAGCAGGAACTCTTTATCAGGTTTCAATATTTTTCATACTTATCGTATCTATTTTGATATTTCTCCAATCAATACATAAAATTTTATTTTAAATAGAAAAGTCTACACAGCATTTCAGAACAAAAAATAACATTTATACCAAACAAAACCTTATTAGAATTGTATTGTTAGTTCAACAAGGAAATCTTCATTAGATTTCAATATTATGATACTCATGATCTAATTTATTTTACAATTTTACATTACAATTAGATAGTCCCCATAATAAGTCTACACAGCAATTTGGAGACTCCTGCAGTTGCCCTAGTTCATTCATAAAGCTGAGGGAAATATTCCCACCAATGGATGAATGGACCATCCCAGTTGCTACGGTGCAAGCTTTAATAGTGTATGTCAGGCGACACAGATTTACAAACCCCTATCGCTTTCTCAGATCAAATTACATCACAGATAGTATGACCTGAAGGGGTGTTTGAAATTTTGAATTTAGAAAGCAGGGAGAAAATTTATTCCAAGTTTTAAAATTTGAAAAATTTAATCCTTTTACTTGAAATCTAGGTGTTAAAGTTTGAAAAAATGATTTAAAGGTGGTTTGTCTTAAAAGTTACATTACCCCAAATACCTAAGAAAAGGATGATTAGATTTATGAAAAATATAAAAAATCTAGCAAATGTTATATACACTGGTTGACTAAAATAAAATTTTTTTTATATATCTTAAATATTGTTTTTTGTTTAAAACATTAAAGGGGCAGTAGCACGTTTTTAGTGGGAATATAAGGTGATGTCAGTAAAATGAAAATTAATGGTTCCAATTGAAAGACAATGTATTCAAACTAAATGGAGCAGTAATAATTCAAATTTATAACGTAAAGTTTAGCCATGCGATTCGTTTTTCTTACACAAAATGAATAAAAGGTGTTCACAAAAAATGGCCGCCAATGGATTGTATATGAATCTTCATACTTTGTCCTCTGACTATGGATGATTGACTTGTGTAATCAGATTTTTGACACTGTCGAAATAATACATTTAACATGAACTTACATTTATCAGTGAAAAATTTAAAATATAAAATTATCAAAAAACGTGCTACTGACCCTTTAAGGAATGTCCATCAAAGGATTGGATAAAACTTTTCAAAATAACTATAAACGTGTTTGTAGAAATGTATATCAAAGCAAAAGTGTATTCAATAACATTGTTATGATTTGAGAAAAGGATAAAAGTTCTCATGGAATGATGACTTTAGTAAAATCAACTTCACACAAGTTTCAAAGACATAATTATTTCCAATTAATCAAAACAAATGAAATAAATACCCAAATGAGAACAATATTTGCCCTTTCTCACCAATTGAACGCTCGAAATATCCAGGAACCTTAATCTTCCCTGCATGACGATGAAACACATACTTTAATAGGCGTTCATTCTAATGTCATCATAATTGCACAAGTGCATGAATTAGATACTCTGTACAAACAAACATGATGATAGGTTAGAACACAGGGCGTGTTACCATGAAGGCTCTGATACCCCGTCAATGTAGAGGAAGTGATTCATTTCATTCTAAACACCGATACAATCTCAACTATTCTGCCTAGCATGTGATATTTCAACAACAACCTTTTTCCATCTCAGTTAATGGTCAAGAGATTCATTTCAAACAAGGGCCAGAACCATGAAGACTAGAAAGCTGAATAACCCAAAAACGAAGAAACCGTAGGTTCTTTCTTTGAGTGGCATTTAAGATTCATAAAACAACTTGCCTTTTTAGAAACTAAAATCAACTTGTCTCTGTTATGCCTTTCATGTAGTATATGATACGAGGCATTCTAATCATGGTCTCGTTATGCAATATTTCGATGAACAATATGGTTTTGAGTAAATGTACCAATAAGACCAATAATTGATGATAATGTTGTTAATGTTCCCTTTTATACATATGCTTGTATCCATAAATAATTGTCTATATATAATTGATCCCAAATGTTCGACATATATATCATGTATAGAACCACTTACAAAAACATTGTAACTTCACCAAGAGGGGACCTTTGAAGTTATCAATATTACCCAATTTAATATCTTGTGGTTGTCAACTTAATAACCAATTACTATATGAGTTTTCACACTCACCAATTATTAAATAGTTACTAGTTATTTCAAGATTTTAATTGTTTGTCCAAATGATTAATCATACCTCATCAGTAAATGAAAACAAGATGTGTTTGTGAAACACGAATGACCCCCCCCCCCCCCCCCCCCCCCCCCCGATGCATCCTGCTCGCTGTGTCAAGGTCAAGGTCACAAGGTCAAATGTCATGGTGTCATCTGAAAATCTGAAAGGTCTCATCACAAGGGATCCATATGTCAAGTATCAAAGACCTAGCTCTGACCAATCAAAAGTTATGACCAAGGTTAAAGTTTTTGTGTACAAACGGACAGACGGACAGGTGAAAAACAATATACCCCCGGAATCTCTGATTCGGGGGCATAAAAATGTTCTTTCTATGAAATGAAGGTATATTTATGCAAGTTATCAAAATTCAATTGAGAAAAGTGAATTTGCTAACAAACTAAGTTACAAACAGACCTACATATAGAAATAATCTAAACAGTTACAGCTTCATAACAAACCACCCTACTTCGTTCTATCTCATTGGTATTTTTTCCATTTATTAAAAGGTTAATCTCAGTATAATGAAACAAGAATAATTTCAGAGCAAATTGTTACTTAGTCAACCGATTCAAATTTTGTCTGTAACAACCATTCTTATAGTATTTAATACACGTTATCGTTAATTTTCTTTTTACTAAAACAGATTATTGAATACTTCAAAAATCCTAAATAGAACTTTTTACTTTAAGTCATCATTTGAAGAATTCAAAAAAGGTAATTAGATATCTGAAACAAAATATCATATTTTCTAACTGAATGAACTTAAAAAGTCAATAAGACGTCTTAAACTTAATATTTTAGTGAGTTTATCAAAACAGTTGAAAAGCAATATTGTTAGACAAAGTACTGTACAGAATTATTTGCAATTTATTAGTTCATCCAAATATCTTTAAAAAGTCAACTATAAATCATAAACAAAATATAAATTTCTCAGAAGTTGCAGGCTAAATTACAACATGAAATATTGTACAGAATTATTTGCAATTGGATAGTTCATCATAATACCAATATAAAACCAAATTTACGAGTCAATTCCTATACATGGCACAGAGGTTATCGATAAGAAAGATATCAACTTTCCATGGACTAAAAAACACATCCGAGAACAATAGAGTCTTAAATTACCTGTGCAGGTGCCATATTAAACATTTACTATCTTCCCGTCATGAGACCATATTTATCAGACATTAAATGTCAGAGTTCACAAAGTAAGAAAGCTTAAGTAAAAATTGAAGAAAAAAATGTAATTGGAATCAAAGCTATATATCGCCTCAATGGGTAGAGAGTCAGGAAACAGAAGCTTTATCACAAACGCTGGTTGTTAGTATGAATACTTGATGAGGACGTAAACTCCATGACGATGCATGCATGGTGCCACTTTAGTTTTTAGGAGTTTTTTCTGGCAAAAATTTAAACAATATTTTGCAGTCAAACATTTTTTTGTCTGCAACATCAAAGTTTGTAAAGAATGAAAGAATGAACTTTGAAATAATTGTGATAAGCCTTTACTCTCATCAGGCTTATTAAAGTCAAGAAAATCATTTTTCCAAAACTAAACATGAGAAGAAATTGTGTTCCATTCAATCAATCAAGATTTTTGGCTATCTGCTTCTGAAGAAAGGTAATTATTGCTGACAACTTAAGTATTTGTGAAAACTTCACTAATCATTTTTAAACACAAATTGCACTTTTTGACAAAAGTTGATTAGCAGAGATATACAGGCTTATTTATTTGTGCTGAAAAATAATAAACTCTTTTCATGACATTTGGTTATACACTGATATCAAAGAGAGAACAATTTGAAAAACGTTCTCAGTACTCATCTTAACCCTTGCTATGTCATCGTCACAGTAGATCTCTATGGAGAGAGATGTTTGTCGTATATGTTTCCCTCAATGTTTTT
Source organism: Steromphala cineraria (assembly GCA_916613615.1). Lineage (NCBI taxonomy): Eukaryota > Metazoa > Mollusca > Gastropoda > Trochida > Trochidae > Steromphala > Steromphala cineraria. The sequence goes on from OU744726.1 coordinate 939,769, forward strand.
CTGTCAGATTGTCAACTATCTGAGCAGGTCTATACACAAGCACTAGCTAATCTAACCCTTGCTGCCTATCATATCCTTAGCTGTGCCAGCACTCTGACACCCTGCACCTGGGCTTGATAGTCCTATCATAAATGTTCTTGAGCTTGCTACTTATCAATTAGGGGGTTGTGCTCAAACCAGAAGTTGGCACCATACATCGAGCCAGTTGCACAGTTTCACTATCTAATTTATTTCAGTTTTTGTCTTAAGATTACCTTCATATAACAAGGTCTTAACATTGGCGGATCCAGGGGACTTAAGGGGTAGCGCACCCCCTCCAAGAGAGTTGCAAATATGTGAAAAAATATCATTTCAAAATTTGCGCTTGCCATACCCAATGGGCGCACCCTCCCTATACGAAAATACTGAATCCTCCCTTTTATAAGCGTTGTTTTGGTACCGTGTGTAAATTATTGCTGGTTTTAACCATCTTTCCCTGTATGTTGTCAGTTCTGTGCACTATTTAGTCAAATATCAGTGACATAAATGATATCTAGTTGTACTAGATGTATTGTAACATTCAGTATAAAACATTACAACATCGTCCTAAAACTTTCTCTTTAGACTGGATAAAAATCAAATAACCTTTCTTGCAAAGAAAACCTCTCATAACTGTCAGTTATTAATCTATTTTGAGTTTTGTCATTTGACTTTTAATTTTTTTTTATTTTATCTTTTCAAGTTTTTAAACGTTCTGTTACACTGTTACCAGATAGTTTTTGTTAACAATTGTTAACTTCAGGCACAGACAATTAAAGCTGTTACGGCTTGTTAGCTAATGAAAGATGAAAACTAATGTCTTCTCTCTATACAAAAACCACAAAATATCACAACACGTTTATTTTTAAATTTCAACAGTAACAAATTTCATGTTTTATAATCTCCAAGAAAATAAAGTCATATATGATATACAAAATGACATGTGTCATAAAGGTAAAGGACAGAAGATAACAATACGATATTCTGGAGGTTTTATAGCCTGTCAACCTCTCCCTGTCAGGGTATCTCGAGGTACGTTCTACAGTTTCTCCTACAGGTTCCAATATCTCTGACAGCCTGGCTACACCTGATATCCTCAACCTCTCAAACGTGGAAACTTAACTCTTGTCAGGTGAAAGGTTCGTTTGAAAACTTAACATGCTTTCACACTGGCCCTATGTTCGATGTATTACCCTCGAAATTATCTCAGATATGAGAGCTTGAAGGATAATTGATTAAAAGGTATATTCATTAAAGATTTGATTACCCATATTGTGAACAATAAGTTGTCTTATATTTTATTACTTATATTATATTATATATATTATATGTACATATATCCCTTTTGTTGAGAAGCTAATGTTTTCCATATTTTGGAGTCTTTGACGTCAATCCAATGAAACATAAGCAGAGATTACTAAACTAAACTTGTGCCAATGACTTAAACAAGTAACAGAAAAAAGACATTTTCCGGTTGTTTTTTGGGGAACTTAATGTGAGTAATAAGTTTGAGTCAAAATTTTCAAAAGAATTTTAACAAATTGTTAGAAAATCTATGAAAATACATGTTTTATCACTTTAATGCCATGAAATTATCTTCGAAAATAAATGTCATACCATAATGCACAAACATTAAACAGAGAGAAAGTAGAACTTTTAATCTAACATTTAAAATTCCATTAGAAATTCTAAGAAAATAAAATACTTTAAAATAATGAAAAGTATGTTTTCCTTTATAATGGCTTCAAAGTTTTCATTAAAAAAATACCTTACCCATAAATAAAATGAAATGCCATTAGAGTATTTTGAGAGAGTTATCAATGTGTTTACTAATAGAATATGTATAAAAATAAATTGTATACCCAGATTGAAAAACTAAAAACAAGGAGTAATGCAGCGGTCAAAGCTATTCAGAAACACTTCATAACAAATTAATGAAACTTTTTTTTATTTAGTGAGACAAAATATTTTTCTAAATTTTTAAAGATTTATAATGCCCTTAAAATATCAAACAACTGAATGCAACCATTTTAGGGCCTCTAATACCAATGAAAATTTTCATCATTCCCGCAGAGAGATGCTTAGGAATATCATAAGAATATAAATAAATTTATATGCCATACAAAATTGCAAAATTTCACACAGGTGAGTGCAAAGCAATCTGACAGCCAACCTCTAAACTACCTGTGGTAACAAAAATATACAATGCCTTGAGAATATCTAATAAAATAATAAGTGAGATAATAAAACGACATAAAACAACTTAAGGTAATCTGTTACTATTCATATAAAATAAATAAGAAAATAAGTAAAAACTCTTAACAAGTGAAATAGAGGTGACAGCTGCCTACCTAAAAAAACATAAACAACTTAATGCAATTTGGGTTATTAGTTGCAATTCCTTTAAAATAAATGAGAATAAGTGAAAACTCTCAGCAAGTTAAGCCAGGTGAGAGAAGCCTACCTTTAAAATACCAGGGGTACCACAGGGGCGAAGTGTTTGTTGAAATATAATCATTGAGGAGATGAGTCATAGACCGGGGCTGAGGGTAGATCGGCAGCTCGGGGACCCTGGGGGTGGGGGTGCACCACAGGGCGGGGCGCCACAGCCCGGGAACCAGAGGGGGTGGGCCACCTTCCATCAGGCCCGACTCTCCAAGCACTGACATAATCCAAGACACATTCACAAGTAGCAGTATATATATATATATCCACTAGTTCTGTAGAACGAGGACCCTGCTTGCTTCTCTTCAACTGTCTACTCTGTACTCTCACAGCTCGCACGTTTGCCTACAGGTGGCTTCTCATTGGCTGCTGGTGAACTCTGACCCCTCATACACTCCTGCCAATGGCTGAGGCAGTTTCAATGTCTTATGTGTTTTCGTTACTTAGTAGAGTGCCCAGAGTTGAGTGGAAAATGAGAACTATTTTGTTGGGGACAGATGGAAGGACACAGGGAGTGAAGGGGCTACTATGTTCTTCCCCTGAATTAAGCCTAGGTAGCTTTTTCTCAGGTGACCACGGTCGGCAAGGATGAAATGTGGTGAGGGGCAGGAGGGGGGGTGCTCTCTGCGTACAATATCAATTTCACTACTGCTGCAAATCAGCAGAGAAGTGAAAAAAAAGAATATGTGCTATAAAGCTCAAATTCACTTAAACCTTACAAATGTTCACCAAAATGATAATAATAATAAATAATTAATGATAAAAATGTTCTTTTCAAAAAAGAAACCTGTTGTAACAAGAAACAAACGCAAATTAAATTTCAGACATCAAGTTCACTCCACAGATCAACCTGAAGTTGAGTACAAAATGAGTTAAAATATGAATGAGAAAAGAAATTCTTTAAGAAAATATAAAAACACTATTGAAAAAAACTGAACTGAAAATAACCCATCAAAAGACAGCAAGTACAAATGAGTTTGACTTATCAATAAATCCATCCACATAAAAAAAGTTCAACCCTGGAAAGCTGATCCTGAGTCTAGGCTATAATTCACATCATTAATGAGTTGGACGATCACTGGTCTCGTTTATCATTGCTAATTAGAACTTCATTCACCTCCTCCAGGTAAATATGAATATTAATCATAAACTAAATACTATCATTAGCTAATCAGGCTACCATCGCTCATTTAATCGTCAACACTCAAAGCAAAAGGTTCACATATCCTGTGGTATGTGATACTCAAATTGTGAATTGATCAAAATTTATTTTTATTTTTGGGATCTATTTTCAGAAATTCTGTTCTTGCTTGATGTTAGATGTGCTTATTATCTAAATGGCAAGCATTACTATCAATATAACTATATCTTACACAATTATAATTTAATACATTCAATAATAAAATTGATTTACCATATCTTAAATATTAGATTAACAAATGATTTCTAACTCAATAATAACAGAAAAACAAATTTCTTTCAGAATACAACAAGATTAGTTAGCTAAAAACCTAAACCTTTGACATTTTCATTGTTTTACATTGTCTCAACACAACTCTTCAGAAGTTGTAAATCATCTTAAAGATGCTTCAATAAAGCACGACCACAGTTGCCGATTGTTCTTCAGGCCTGTGTATTGTCAGCACACAAGTCTACCTGTAGGTGATGACAATGCAACCAGGTGTGCAAGGTGCTCCAGGTGAGACGAGACAATCTCGGACCTGTACCTTCAACACAAACTATTGCTTCACAAGTCTCTCCAAGTGTTAGACAAGAAGCAATTCAAGCATCTAGCAGTGGTGTACGTAAAGGATACTAAAGGATTTTGTTTGAGAGGCATTTTAGAAGTTGGAAGTATCAAGAAGACAAGGAGTTTTATGGATTATCAACTTCTTTATTGTAGAATGTAGCAATAAAGAAGTTGATAATCCATAAAACTCCTTGTCTTCTTGATACTAAAGGACCTTCCATTTACTACTATTTCTACTAAAATGTTAATAATGTAGAATGAAAAGGGAATTTAGAATTTTCGCTATTCCTTGCCAATATACATGAAGTGTTCTTGCCAACGTGCTGATAGCATGAAGTCTATGAATTAGCTGACACCAAGCGACGTCACAACTATACACACTAATGTGACGTCATACATCCTGTTGTATCACAGCATATTGCCATATGAATACTGTAAATAAACAAGGAACTTGTTATCAAGAAAATTTTCAACATTTAGAATTTGTACAATACGATACAGTATATCCTCTAAAATCAGTACATAATGTGGTGCTTCTTTTTAAGTACTGTTCCAATAAAAGACTTCTCTTATCTATATAATCTTATTTTTTCTTTAAAAGAAGAGTTTAGCAACAATTCTGTTCTCATTATTCCCTGCTGAAATTAATAATAGAAAAGGCAATAAGTCATCTCTCTGTCTGCTTCCTATGGGAATGGAAGAATTCCCAGAAGAAATATGGACACATTAGGATGAGGCTGATAAGAGGAATGCTATACAACTTAACAGACATGAGAGATGCGTATCAACACGGAATCTCCCTATCTTCTTTTCTAATGGTATTCCCTACTTATACTACTTCCATCCCTGTTATCTCTACAAGATCATGGTGTATAAGAAACAACTATTCCTCCAGAGGGATGCAACTGTGCCAGATAAACAACACAGCATATTGTTGACATTCTGAAAAACATTTCCCTGTATGTGTGATATGGAAGATATGTACCATGTACATGATAAACTATTTTCATCACAACTAATGACATGTCAGAATTCTGCACAAATGCTGTATGACATACTTCTGCTTTCTTTATCACCCATTTATTCAAGGAATTGTGTAACATAGTGTTCCATGGCCATCTTCCATGCAGTGCCATTCAATTGTTTATGTCTCAGAGGATGAATTACTGCATCTTACCCTGGAATTATAATGCACTTGGGAACATATGATATCTATTACACGGTTTATGTTTGAATGTGGGAATGTTGCAGGATATATTTCAACACAATTCCGAATTGGCATGCTACCAATCTAAGATTTCTTGAAGTAAATACGTTAGCTAAAATTTCAGGGACCTTGTAAAACTGAAATAATTGGGACATTAAGTTTTCATCAATTTATTACGACCTGATGTAGAATCATGTTTGGGTAAGAAACCATGATGCAATTGCTTAAAGGTTATATTCTCATATGAATTTAACATCATGGCAAAAATTTAACCATGTTAGTTTTCATCTAAATGAATTGCAAACAATTTCCAGTTGTACCACAGCTATAACTTGCCATAATGAAACATTAACAAACCAAATGGATATCAACATTTCATAAAGACAGAGATTTGGTGTGGATTCCTACAACTATAGGGAGTATATCCAACACACCCTGTGAACCAGGATCAACTAATGGCAGCTTGGTGGGTGAAGGTCCATGAAATCACGGATATATAGAACACTGGAGTGGTATCAAATTGAAATATCAATCACAAATGCACTGCAGTTCATTCAGTACCTTAGTATTGCGGTGTATTTGTCATCCTTGTTTAGACAAAAAGTTCTCTGGTTACTAATCTTGTCAGATCGTGTAGGAGATTGCTTATTACCCGGTAGATGCAAATTGCAAGAGATATTAGTCATTTCTTAAAATGCTAAACACATTGTTTGTCTGTTTGAATTGACATTTTTGTGACTTGAATCTGATGTTGTAGGTGATGTTCTTTGGAATGAAATTATCTATCAAAAAATTGGAAACATAACAACATGATGAAAAAAAGTTCTAAATATTCAATAATATTAATCTTCAAAATATTAAAACAAATCTTCCTTGACCTTCAATCTTAAGAAAAGTAAATGTTACAATTGTTTTATATAAAAACAAGTGGTTCTAGTCTAAACTGAAAAACAATACATGCAAAAGTGACAACACAACAATGTCAAAATTTAGAATAAATTAATTTAGTTAAATGTCAAGATTTCAAGATTGTTTATTTCTAAAAATAATAAAAGACTGTCAATACAAGCAATAATAACCAATAAGAGTAGAAACAAATTGTCTTCAATAAAGAAAAAGAGCAAATTTTGCATTCTGTTACCAACAGTTTTGAAAGCCAGACAACAATGTTTCTGCTCAAACCAAAGGATATATGAGTTCATACTTCAAAATTATCTGGGTGACAAATGATAAAACACTTTAAGCAAGATAAATAGCACTAGACACAGCTGATGACAAACACTCACGCTATTTACAAACATTTTTGTGTTATGACATACCAAATAAGGATATAACATGACGACCCTCGAAATATTGTTTTAAGGACTGAAAGTGATGTTCATTTTGGGAACGTTTAGGTAATCATGCATAAACAAATAGGTTACTTAAATATCAAGAAAGTGTTTTGGCATATGATATATTATTCATTTCTGTTGAATGAACAGTTAAAAAAACCAAATTTATCATCAATTTTGATTTTCAATTTTCAATTTTTTATACTAATAATCATTTTCTCATTAATCTGGAAAAATGTTTGATCTTGATATTTTCGATTGCTTATTGCTTCATATCATAGCACATGGGGAAAGGAAGGGATGCATTCCTCTTTGCAATATACTTCTACAAAAGTATTTCCTTTAAGTATAAGCCCTGCTTTTGAAAAGGTTTTCTTGATACCAGAAAGCAAATTCTATGAGAGCAAAATCTGTTCTTAAGAGGAACATCAATTTTATGAGTCAAATACCATTTTTGGAGGAATTTTTTCTAGCAAAATATGATTTTTGGCCAACAGGTAAAAATCTTCTTTATTTGGCCACATATCTAGCAGACAGAACATAAAGCAACAAATCCAGATTGATAGTATGAAGTTTTTGGATGACCGAGTCAATGTGACCAGAGGCACGGACCATGTTCCAGTGACCTTACCCATAAACAAATTGACCCCGCTAATCCATTTCACCCCCTTCTTTTATAGCCCTAATCTACACGGCCATTTTTTGCGACCTGACCTCAACATTGCCCGCAGGCTTGGCTCAAGGTCGTCTCGCTAGCTGAACTCGTCTCTGTTTCCTGTCCGTAATAAGAAATGAAGTTTAATGAGAAAGTTAGTCGATGGGACCTACAGCACAGGTGACGGTCGTGTCAGACGATGGGATCATAAAACTCTCTCATACATGTAGCTTCTATTTATAGTTCTGTGGTAATATTAACTTCATCTAATTGTCAGGTTCAATTGTTAATCTCTGTGTAATTGTCGCAATAGTGTCATTTAACGCATAATTTGGGGTTTTCTTTAAGCCAATATCATCATCTGCATCAGCCTTTTGGGAAGTTTTTGTTAACTCAAGAATACTTCTCAAACAAGTGTTGATGTCATAATTATGTTGCTTACTTTGCAAAAATATTTTCCTCAGAAAAACTGATATTGTATGCATTTTTATACCCAAGATTTTAGGAATAAGGCTTTCATTGTTAACAAAGTAAATAATTCAATAATGAAAATCCAAATCAAAACCAAATATTTAGTCATTAAAGTTTTTAAAAAAATCTAATTTCAAGTGATAACCTTTTTCAAGATTTTAAAGAAAGCAAAAACACGTCACCTATAGAATATGCAGTTTTCAATATCAATCTTAACATTAACAAATTTCCTACTGATTACACAAATTCTTATCCCTTTAGAAAGCAATGATGGACACCTGACCATGTAGGGGAGATTGTGTTCTGGAAGCTAAGCTCTCCATTATCCAGGTAAATGTAGATTAATCCAGCTCATGGTAGGTGTTCCGAGCTCGTAGCCCACATCGAAATCTACGAGGAAGGGGGAACGTAATGGCTTAGTTGACAACACGGGCCACATTCACGGAATGCCGAACAACAACACGAATTAGTCAAGCGTAAACGACAAATTTGGCGACACACAAAGTGTGTCCAGGGACCCCCACATTGTTGACCTTTGTGTTAGGTGCAGGTCGACATTTTTTTCCGCTAGAATGGACAAATTATAATTTCTTGTAGCGTGAAATGTTTCATATTGCGAGCAATGGAGGTCCCCAAAAAGCAATATCAATTTTTCTGAGATCAAAGTGATGGTGAATTAGCTCCTTTGAATGTTATTTTTTTAAGAGTTTAAGTGGTTTAAATTTGATCTTCTAACAAAAACTTACCTAGTTTAATTGTGCATATTAATAAGATTTGTAAATTATCAACAGAGTTGTGGTAACTGTAGAGAAGTTCCAACTAGTTTTCATACAATCATGTAAAGTAAGTGCATACATTGTGTGTTCATAAACGCCAAATTATTATTATTATTAAATTATTATTACTTTTTCAAAATATTTTGCTTGAAGTTCTGTCTTTTAAAAGATGAAATAAGTAGATATAGTGTAAAACTAAATATCCATTTCATTGGTAAACTACAGCGTCTAATCCCTTAATTGTTATCTCTACTTTATTGAATTCAGTCTAATTTTTTCTTTTCTTGCATATCATTATAAAGATTCTCAAGTAATTTGAAATTGTGGGTACTGTTTTTCATTCATGTGCAAATGCAGAAAATCATTTACATTTTTTAAGATGCACAAGTTGCATTCATAAATTAGCCGAAAGTCAAACGGGGGGTCTAAAGGATTCAACTTTTTGTTCCTAAATTACAGACATTACAATCTCCCTTGAAATCATGCTTCACTTTATCCCCATCCAGCATTACTCTCCATTATCCACTTTATTCATTATACACCTGGAGATGCCACCCATGACTTCAACTCCTCATTTAACCAACTAAAACATTTTTAATTTCTCCGGGGGTCGACATGAATCAAGGTTCAAACTGTTTAATGGTTATTCTCTCAATTTTAATAAAGGTGACAAAATTATGTTCCGTCCTTTAATAAAAACTCGGTCAGCTAGTAAAACAGCTCCCACAAAAAATTCACTTATGCATTTTTGAATGGACGCAGCCAGAAAGGCTGATGAAAGAAATTTGAGTACGCAGCTTTATGAAAAGCGTTTATCTATGCAGGTCTTCAAGGTAAACATCGTCTCGTATAGGCTCTTGTAAATCTGACCCCCTCATCCATGAATGGCCACGAACCTACAATGTATAGTTCTCTTGTTCGGAGTCGCTTGTTCGACCCACAATGCAGTCATTCAGATTTCGTTCCGCTGTTTGCCTGAACACAGAGGCCATTTCAGTGTTATGGAAATATCTGCGTGTATGTAGATTCCGTCCGTCCGTCGTCCGACCAGTCTACTGCGAAGCTTTAGTTCATTGACAGGCTGTGTGTATGTTTTCATTCAGTAGATATATATATGTATATATGTTTATGTATCGGAAATTAAAGTACGCACTCGTGTGTACAATAAAGTTATTCAGTGGAGTTTTTTGGGGGGAAGATGTTACGTGAATTGGATATCATAAACTTCATTGTAGATACATTTTGATATCTTTAATCATAATTGCTTTTATGTTAGAATGAAACGTTGTGATGTTTGTTGGTGCAGTATTACTCATAGTTTTCAAAGTAGAAGGGTTGTATTCTTAAACTTTAAAGAAGCAAAACTGTACTTTTAATCAGAATCTTAGAAAGGAATTTTCCTACACTTTGTTAATGACCTTTTGCACGTTTGGTAAAAAACATTTTTGTTTTGGGATGCAATGATATTAATTCCAATCCAATTTCAAATTCACTAAAATCAAGAAAACATTCTTAGAAACAGTTAAAACTTCCAAGATTTTCATATAAACCAAATAATTAAAACCATGAACAAATAAAAAAAAATTCAACTAACCCAAAAAAGGTGTTGTAATACTAACAGTTCATAATTCAAAAAGTTTTCTTTCATACTGTGGAGAACAGGAAAATATTTAAAAAACATTCCCCAGAAAAGTTTAAAAAAAAATATAATTCTGATTTCATTTACGATAGAAAGACATATATTTATTTCATTCATAATGTAGACATTTTCAATTTTAACACAAACATAAGTACAGAGAAACTGCAGTAACATAGAATGATTTTTATAGAATGTCTGGAACTGGTATTTTTATACACTCAAGGTGAGGGAAGGTGAATTAGCTGCTAGGATTATTGCAGGGATAAAGTTTGCACCTTTTTTTGCTATTCATTGCAGTGAAACCTCCAAGCATCGGCTAGAACTAGCAAACCATGGATGATAATGCCCTGAAATTCAGTATAGCATTGCACCCTGCATGTAGAACAGTTCTCTACTGCAGACAAGGATGCCGAGTCCCTGGTGTACACATCAACAGGTAAGATATGTTTCTGCGCGTGTGGGCTCACCTGTGCTAGGGGTGGAGAGCCCCGGTGAGCTGAATGAGTCATCGGTGGAGGAGTTACAGTACATGTATACCATACACCACCAGCTCTACACACCGATTGTCTCGCTCTCCATTCAAGTTTGTGTCACTCTCCTCAATAGGAAAGATAGGGGCAGAAAAAATACCTATAATAACATAATCTGGAAATTCTCAATTTTTTTAACACCCAGTCAAAGGACCCATAATATGAATTTTCAAAGTAATTTTTCCCATGTTTACTTTCCTCCATTTGAATAGAGTGTTCTTAAAGTGAGCATGCCCTGGGTTGTAGCTTTTGAAAAATGAAATAGGAAATATTTTTAAATCTTATGATACTTAATTTTTTTCCTAAATATATCATTTGTTTTATATAACATCTTGGATATTTGAACTAAAGCACCACTCTGTCATGTTATTATCATCATTATGCATGAAATATTTTTGTCAAGTATGATACATGTTTTTCTTTTGCAAGATTTAAGTTATCTGAGTATTTCCATTTAGAAAATACAGAAGATACAGGTTATTAATTATTAAATATCAAGCATCTTCTCATTATTAAAGATTGATTTTTTAAACCTTTTTAAACCTGAAATTGGAATATCTTGTTTTAACTTGTACACAATCACTTTGAATTCTTCTCACCACACTATCAAGCTCATTTTCACCATTTGAAAAAAAAGACATTAATAAGAATTCATATCAACAGTTTAAAAAAAAAATGAATGCAATTTGTAATGTAATTTCTAATGATAACTCCCAGTTTGCACATATTTTTTCGATTTTCGATTGTAAAAATGTTTGAATTCTATGTGCTTTTCCTAATATAATAAGACCTTTTTCAAATTTGCATTTAATAATTTGATATATTTAACTTGAATGAATTTACCTCAATTTTGATACTTCTCTAAAGAAAATGTTATGGAAACAATGATGATCAATAATTCGTATGGCTTGAGGAAAGCCATCTTCCTACGCAGAGCCTAAAAGGCCAGTTTCCAAACTGTCAGTTTTATGCCTTGCTGCATAGCCTTGAGTTTTCTGTGCTTGCTCTCTAGTCTGTAGGGGCACTATAGCAGCACAGAAAAGTAAAGTCTCTGCAGCAAGGCATAAACTGACAGTTTGGAAACTGGCCTTTTAGGTTCTGCGTAGGAAGATGGAGGAAAGCCTACTTCAGCATATTTACAATATAGTAAAGTGAAACCTAGGGATATGAAGGCCAAGGGAGCAACAGATGATACAGCATGGTTATTCATAGGCATAAGTTTTAACTTTTCACTCTTTAACTTGTGACACAGTTCACTCTAGCAGCCAATGTTTCCAACTCTGTGATTAGTGCCGTGCGTCCAAAACATCCTAAACTAACACCAAACTCTTTCACTCAAATTAAATCTATGAATTATTTTTTTTCAAAAAATAATCAAGAAATTTCATTATGTTTTGGTAATCAAATGATTCCATTTCAATGGCAAATCCAGAACTTTCAAAGGCTAGTACCAACATTTCAAGTAAACTTTGAGTTATTGTTTAGTGCCACTTGGGCAATATTTCAGCTTTGAAACTTTGAAAACTTATGTTAAGGCACCTTTGGGTAATAAATAATAATCTAAGCCAAGCTTTTTTGTCTCAAAGCAACATTTGTATTAGACCTTTGAAAAGTACAAAGAAGAAAACACAATCAGATGACGTTTCCCCAAAGACCAGTTAGAATGAGACTATGCTAGCTGCCAAACAACTACTTTCAAGTATTGTTACATCAGTCAGGCAGCTGCCTTTATCCCTCAGCTGACAGATAATCAAAATTCCAGTTGATTCTCACTGCGATATCTACTGGCTGGAAATATCTCAGTTTAGCCCTCTGTTCCTACATAGCCAGAATAGCAGGAATTCCGCCTACCACCAACATATACTACTTACCCAACCACATACTACAACTATAACCAAGCATGGCGTGAACTTAGTGTTTGGTGTAACTCCACCCAAAACATATCAGATTCTTGCACCTGTTTTGAGATGAAATATGTCAAATATGTTAAGTATACAAACAAACATTTAGTGACCTAGAAGACTTGGTATTTACTATTCGCTAGGATGATCTGGTACCATGTTGTGCTGAGTATGTGTATCATGGTGAAGTTATGCTGATTGCTAACAAATATCTAGTAATTGCTCTTCTAATATTAACAACAAAATCCATGAGGATGATAGTTTATTATAGTAATGACGTGTGAAAACAGACCGTGATATGTCGATAAATTAATTATCCGGTATTTTGCCTTTTCAGCAAAAGCAGTAATTATCTATGACTAACCTCATTAACATATTTTTTTTCTAATTGAGCATTTCAATAGGATGCTCAAAATATTTTTCTCACGGTTATTTCACCTCTTAACTTATTGTTGAAACTACTTTTAAATAAAACTTCATTATGATAATTATACATAACATTTTTTTATAATACTGCATTGAAGTTAGAAAAATATGTTGAAATGTATTATTGGTAGGTACATGAATGAGTGATAAATAAACTTGCTTTAACAAAGTGCTTACAACACTGCCAAATAGTTTAAAACTAACTTTGAAAAAACAAAGGTACCAGTATATGTTTTTATAAGAATAACAGTTTATCAACAGTCCCCAAAGTACATATCAACCAACAAATCACATTTGCTAACAAATCCAAATTTCCAAATCCAAAATCTTATATTACATAAATTACTAAAATTCTTTTTGATTTGAAAAAGCTTAACACACCTTCGACATCACAAGCAGAACTCAAGATAGTTAAAGAGACATCAAGGCTTATAGATATACAATGTTGTTTCTTCTGGTCGATTATAGAGTTTTGTCTAATAAAGGCTTCTAACATTAAAAATCATGTATACATTGAGAATTAAAAAAAATCAGTTTATGGAACCTGATGAATAAGCATTCATTTTCACATTATTGGATAGATTAAAATTTTAATCTACAAAAGAATAATTTTAAACTTTGAACTTACGGGGGTAAACAAAGCAAAAACCTTTCCATATTGATATCATATGTTACAATAGAGGATAACAAACTTGATTTATCTTAGAAAACTGAATCATGACAATATTTTACGAGTGCTTCAATCAACTTTCAAGTTCAGTATTTGATCAACAGTCCCTTTGGAGTTACCTCCCTTTGTTTGTTCTCCACACTTCGACTTGAACTAACTTGCCAAGTTTTAAAATAATTTTGGCTATCTGTCAACAGGGCTTTCATGGGTCAAAAGTTTGAAATTTTATATTTACTCAAGATATCAGTCTAGATTGTATACACAAAGATGTTCTTTTATAGGTTATCATATGCAGTATTTTTTTACAACAAATGTCTTAAAATAATGAAGCTATTTCTCACCTTTACTTAAACATGACACATTATTTACAATTATAAAGCATTTTTCTGAACAATCTTTCTTATTTAAAAATGACACCTTATTTTACAATCATAAAGCATTTTAATGAATAAATTTTCTTTTTCTGCTTCAGTTCTTCATAAACTCACTTCAATAAAAATTTGTTTGACAATAATTAAGATATATATCAGCATTTAGCCATGCCATTATTAATGACATAGGAGCCTAGATGATGAAATTCCTTACCGAGAGGAGGTGATATTCAGGACACTATAAAACCAATGAATGAACCTTCAGTACTGTCTGACATCCAAACTTTTTAAGTTTAGAAAATATTGGCAAGTTTAGTTGACTTTGCTCTAGAAAAAAAAGAGAGTATTTTGCAGGACTTTTTTTTCTTATTTCCAATAAAATATTTAGAAACAAATTTCAGTGATAAATATGTTTTCAGGGACTATGTAGGTCTTCTATCATGAAATAGTCATTTATTCATGCCATGTGATACTTCTCCTCTGTGGAGATGAGAGGCTAGTTACATAAGTGACACCACATATACCTTCTGGGTTGAAAAGGTGCTTCTACACTATGGAAATGACCTTTTCGTGAAATTTCTGGCCCTTTTTAAACCTTAAATTTGCAGTGTCAATTACAATGACATAATCATTGCATGAAGAATTGACACCATGATACCAAAATCACTACAAAATGCCTAGGCAGGTCACAAATTACTTCTTCAATGAATATTTCCATCATAAAAAGAAAAACATGTCCTTATCAAATACTGCATGTTATGTCATCATAATAAAGTATATTCTTTCAGGGCAACCAAAATTAATATTTTAATAGGATTCTCAATATTTTTATACTCTAGGACATTGATTAAAACTCAACAAACCTTATTCACAAAATTGAAATGTGCAAATTCATCTAAAACTTAAGATGCCAAACTTGAACATAATTACTTACCACTCATTAAGCACTGATACATAATTCAAAGTTAAACAAAATCCTCCCACATCAATCAAAGATCTGTACAAGACTGTTTACATCATCAAAAACAGAACCGGATTGATGTAATGGTGAAAATATGCAGCAAGAATTTCCACGCGTGACAGAATTTTTAAATGACTGAGGGAGGAATCAATAACTACTTGACATGTTTACGACATAAACAGTACAACTGGTGCAGCAGTTAGTGGGAGAGATCTTACAAACAGCCAGAATATACCTCTAGTTCTCACTTACAGGCAAAGAGTTGGAAAAATACAGTCATAATATTTTACAAGGTCTAGAGTGCTCTCATATCTTTATATTATTGTTTGCCTATTTTAAGGGACAATGTGATTGGTAGTACAGAGGATTTTCTTACCCCCCAAAAAATCAAAGAAACAAAATTTTGTATTGATACCTCAAAATGAAAATATATAAATAGGTACGGTCATTGTCGTTAAAGTTGGCCAACTCATGGACAAGACATGTATAGAGAGCACCTTGCACAGGATTTATCTAGAAAGTGTACTGTTGCAGATCATCAAATAAACATCGAGACATCGAGTTCCAATACAAAGGAATTTTTTTTTTGATATTTCTGCTGGTGTAGAGTAGTATTAAAAAATATAAACAAATGTGTCATAACAATAATAAATATATTAATTTGATATCTATTGAAACTAAATTGATTAAAAATTCAAAACACATCTACTTGTTCAAATTTATTTAATTAAATTATATTGTATCATGACCAACACATCTACAAAATCTAAGATAAAACAAAGCGAGAGGCTGTTAACCTCGTCCACTTAATGAAACACCTCATAGATGATAGAACCTTAACCTTCCCGCAGTGACAAACTTGAATATGCAGCCTGTATATCAGTAACAGAATAACTGTCAATATTAACACTATCAGGGGCATGTTTACTCCTGTTTATCACAGAGTAAACAATGCATAAAGTCTCTAACACCAAGTATCAAGTGACATTGTTATACTATAAAGCTGGGAGGATACCGCATTTCTTAAAATAAAGAGCCAGTAGAACAATATAAGGCAGAACAAGTGATCTCCATGAGTGAGTTATTGTTAATGTTGCTTGGGCATTATTGCAGCCATTAGAGGTGAAATTGATCAAAGGATAACAAAAATAAATGTTACCGAATGAAATAGAATGACCACCAACATTATTTGTTTAAAAATTAATCATTTAACTACAGATAATTGATGTTTGACCGTCTGACGAAGATACATTTGGCTGATAAAAAGCATCTTTGAAGGCCTACATGAACAGTAACAAGTTGCATTTTAAGAGTTCATGTTTCAAGGCATTACGACTAAAGTTCCATTCTTTTTCCCTTGTCAATATTGAAACAAGAAAGGCTTGTATAGGTTTCAAACTGAAACAAATTTCTTTTTAGTTTCTTTGCCTTACATTAAGCAACACTCTGATGAAGTGTAGCAAGGTTGATAAAGGCTTAGTGTGAAATTATTCATTTCGATGGATTATGTGGTGTAGCACAACAGCACACAAATCCAAGAAGAAAGCCATGTCTGGATTTTACAAATTGGTTTATTTCGGATGGCACATTACTCTCCAGGCCGGTGTTACATTCACATCTAGCGGGTCCACAACAGAGTCATACCCAAGACCCCGTCGTGCTACCCCCAGTGTGTCCAGGCCTGGAGTCTTGAACAAGTCTTTCGCCAATCTCCTCCTGAACTGAGGTTTCAATCCTATTTATGCATCATACATGGCAACAATTACATGGCAACACAATACCAACATACAACATAGGTAATCTGACAGGTTTATACATTAATAGGTTACAGATTTAATCCTGGACAACCGGAGTGTCCGGACTATATGGTCCGCTTATAGCTTATAGAGTTAATGACATAATTACTGACCATGTCTAAGGCTATTTAGAAGCATAACATAGAAACCATAGTGTTTCACTCGTATCCCCCAATCTTCGGAATATATCTTATACAGTATAAGACAGATTCCGCTGGTTTCATACATAGGCACACGAGAGGAACGAAGAGGAACACTAAATATTCATGATTTAAAATGAATTCATCAACATTTGTTTTTAAACATCGTGCACTTTATCAATTATACACCAAACATAATTTGCATCTAATAATAATCTATTTGTGCAGCGCATTTCATCACACAGCATGCTTCAAGTGCACAGTTACAGCTTTTAACGTTCACCATATACATTATATCAATTGAACTGATCACAATAAGCTTTCAATTAATATGTCATAAACATGAAAGTTATATCATGGTTTATAGTCATCAACGTGCGATTAGAATTTAATTATTACAAAATATATATCAATGGTCAGAGTCAGTTTCACTTTCACTTCTGGTTAATCCAGACCGCAGCCGCCGTAGACTGGTCCCCATTGCCTTGCTGTCCACGACCCACTATCCGGGCTCTTCTTTCTGAGAACACCAGGGTCGCTCCTCCAGCTGACGGATTCCAGCAGTCATTCCGGAAACATTGGTGATCCCTACATGAGGTGCAGATCAATCCGATCTACTGACGATCTCCACGTCCCCTGCTTCAACAGACACCGTCATGTCCCTGGGATCACCAAATACTGTTTCAACACCCTTATGTTACCAAGGGTGCACTGCTCCGTCGATCAGATCCCGGGGTCGAGTCTACAGGTGCAAACTTCCACTGCTCTCTGGAAACTTGGTGTGTTAGCGCACGGGGGTGCAGATATAGCATATCTGCTGACGACATCCACGTCTTCTGCATCAGTAGAAACCACCTGGTGGCTCTGAATTCACCAATTGCCGTTTCCCTACCTGACCATTTTTCGGATATCATCTGTCCTTAACTTACAGTAACCTTATCCTAAACACAACAATACTATAATCACTAAATCACTTGCAGCATATAGATCCCAAACTACATTCCCTGTCACTACCGTATTGTGTTGCCATGTAAATCTCCCAATAGAACAAATGCACCTGACCGTCCACACTATTCCTGAATATACTACATATTTTCATTCTTAGAAAATATAAGCATATTTTCACCAGACTGTATTTACTCTTAAGATTATATCTCTTAAACCCAAGAGATAGAAGCCTGCAGTAAATTCCTACTTTGCGTTGTGTCTTTTTTTTTTAAACTTCATAATTCTAACAGTTGATTTCCATGTCCTAATCCCTAGAACTACCCTTTGCACAACATTATGCTTGGTTGGATTTAGTAGGGCTAATCTCTAGCCTTCAGACCCGGGAATAATCCACCAAAGGCCTGTAAATCAAGGCTATTCAAGTCAATGGACGGCTCATGAGCTAGTCTCGAGTTCCCAAAGTTATATTCCCGCCAGCTCGTCTGAGCAATCCCACATGGACATATCGCGGGCTTACCATATAACATACTCTAACTACTCGTCAACACCTCCACTCCAGACCTTAGAGAAGCCTTACACCAATATCAAGTCATATCAAGCATTTCATCAGCCCTTGTCTTCTTCCTCATTCGATTAATTTAAGCCCTAATTTCTATATTCAAAATTCGCCCCATTCTTAACATACTTGATTGAATTTAGCTAGTAATCCCTGGTCTCCAGACTTGAGATTAATCCACCAAAGATTATCCCACGTACCCGTCTGTAATAAAGACCATTCAAATCAATGGAGGGTCCGTGTTTTCATCCCGAGTTAACAGTATTACCCAAACCAGTAATACACCCGCATTACACATCCACCCCGTCCACTCCAGATCCTAGGAAAACCTAACTTCAAACAATATCAAGCCATATCAAGCATTCTGACCCAGGACTAATCCAACAAAAGCATGCCTCATTTTTTTATAGATTACACCTGCTCTATACCTAATTCTCCCTTCACATCATACTACCTTCTTAGCCCTGACTTTATGATTATCTACAGGCAATACCCCAAAAGAGTTCACAATCTCTTCCTAATCACCTGTAATACCATCTATAATGCCTTCTCGTACACCTTGTTAAGTATTTGAACACATTTCTCCCATTCCCCATATTTACTGACCGTGGTAATTCAATTAATGATTTACACCCCTAACATCTGACATATTCTCAGTTCTACTTGTGCCGTTTCTACTACTAATCTTCACTGCTACGTTAACCACCTTACACTATCAATAACGTTTCAATGAAAACACTTTAGATACCCCAGAGGAGACGGGACAGAGTTGACAACAATCAGCACTCCTATCCACTCTAACCTGTCAAATTTATTTATATTTGATACTTTGAACAAAGATGGCCAGATGATAGAAAATTGAGCAGGAGTTCCACGAGCAAAGGGCACTCACCAAAGCCACCAGACAGTCCCGCCTTTTCATTGGATCCGGGTCACGGCACCAAAAGATATCCCCGTGTAGCACAACAGCACACAAATCCAAGAAGAAAGCCATGTCTGGATTTTACAAATTGGTTTATTTCGGATGGCACATTACTCTCCAGGCCGGTGTTACATTCACATCTAGCGGGTCCACAACAGAGTCATACCCAAGACCCCGTCGTGCTACCCCCAGTGTGTCCAGGCCTGGAGTCTTGAACAAGTCTTTCGCCAATCTCCTCCTGAACTGAGGTTTCAATCCTATTTATGCATCATACATGGCAACAATTACATGGCAACACAATACCAACATACAACATAGGTAATCTGACAGGTTTATACATTAATAGGTTACAGATTTAATCCTGGACAACCGGAGTGTCCGGACTATATGGTCCGCTTATAGCTTATAGAGTTAATGACATAATTACTGACCATGTCTAAGGCTATTTAGAAGCATAACATAGAAACCATAGTGTTTCAGTGGTCATTTGATTTTACACCTGCACAATAAGGAACAATTACATGTATTGTTAGTAATTATTAGTAAACTTACCTCTGGGACAACTCTGAGCCCTCTCTTCGTTCCACAGAACGTGCATGCAGAAGTCTAAATTAAAAAATAAAGTAAAAAACCTAAGTCATATTTATCATTAGTGGTATGCAGCTCCTCCACTTCAACCTGGAGTTAGCTCCCTTAGCAGGCCATGCCTTGTCACTTCATATTCTGTTCTGTTCTGTTCTATAAGACATCCCCTGGAACACATGTGGGGAGGAACTAGTAAATACCTTGGGTGGGATTCTATGTTGTCCCAGAGGTAAGTTTACTAATAATTACTAACAATACATGTAATTGTTCCTAATTATTGGCGTAAACTATACCTCTGGGACAACTCTGAGCCCGAATTCCCAATAATAGGATGGAGGGGTCCAGGGGTGTCCCTTTACTTAACTCGCCAATAAATTAGACTACAATTACATAATCTTAACACCTCCGTTTGGACATATCACAATTCTATTGTATACTTAAATAAGTAATACAACAAAACCTCATGCCAAACTCCCATGATTTATTGCTCCATCACCAGTACATTCCTGTTAAACGTGAGTGCATACCACTTGGTTAATATGTTAGGATTTCTGTCCGAATATGACGTCACTTTCAAATATACAGTTATCTAACCGTTTATCGGGTGACGTCAACCCCTGAAACCTACGTCATTATGACGTCACTTCCGGTTTCCGATGACGTCACTTCCGGTCATTACGTCACTTCCGGTGATAACTTAATCTACGTCATATTGGAACAAGTGTTAAATAGTGAATACGTCTGGTGGATCTACCAATCCACAACATGTGCATTAAATACATAACATTGCCTGTGACCATGAAACCATCACCATAACTCGTCATAGTATGGCCTCACCTTGTATGGTTTCTGAAGACTCTAGAGAGATCAGTCGTCGATTTTCCTCTGACGACCCCGACCCCCCCCTCTCCTTTGTCAAGAAGAAGAGGATCAAGCAGAAGTTATATTGAGCCGCCTCTACTGGTCCCAGTTCACTAATTCTACTGACAGAAGGTGAAATGTCCCTCAGGTAAGAGGCGATAAAAGTGAGCCACTAGTTGCTGTAGTGAGACAGATTTCCAGGCGGCCAGAGAAGAAGCTAGTGCTCTGAACTCGTGTGGTGAGAATTTTACGTTCACTGTTTCCTGATTTACTGACTGATACGTGATAGTCTTTCTTAGCCAAGATGATATTGTATTCTTTGAAATCTGTGTCTACTGCTGTCTTGCAAGACAAGAATAATCTCCTTCTATTCCTTCGAAAACCAGCTGTTCTTTGAAGGTACCACTTTAGAGCTCTTATGGGACAAAGAAGTCTACTTCTATCAGAACGAGAGGACGGAGTTTGGAATGCAGGGATCTTGTAAACTCTACTCCCGAGCAGTCACGAAGCTGATGTCTGGTTCTTGGCTATTAACTCCGGAAGAGCACGACAAGTCACATCCTTGAAATCTTCAGAGAATCTAATGAGGAATTGTCTATAGCATGTAGTTCCGACACCCGTGCGGCTGAGGCAAAGGCAAGGAGGAAAGCCGTCTTAAAAGATAAAAACTTGAGAGATGCTGAACTTAACGGTTCAAAAGGCGCTTTGATTAAAGACTGTAGTACTACACAAAAGTCCCAATTAGGAAAAACTGAAGGTGAAGTTTTATCTTAAATCTGAAAAGATCTAATCATCTTATGGAGCGACGTGTCCACGCCCACTGACAAGCCCTGAATATCACAACTGAGGCGATGGCAGATCTATAACCTTCAATAGTTCCATGCTTCAACTTTCTCCCGTTTCTCAAATATAGGAGGAAGTCCGTAACCATAGGAATGGAGATTGGTGACGCTAGTAAATTTCCTCGTTCTCTCCAACTTGTAAAACTTGCGTCATAGAGTCTAGAGGTCGAAGATCTGACAGATGCAACAATAGTCGACGAAGACTCTCCCCCGAAACCTTTAACCTTGAGAAACTGCGTGATAATCTCCACACGTGAAGATTGAACATCTGTAAATTCCCGTGTGTTATCCCTGACTGTAGCCGGAACAACAGATTGTGCCAAACGTGGAGTTTGAGAGGGTAGTCAGTTGATAGGACTAGAAGGCTCGGGAACCAAGTTCTTGTTGGCCAGGCTGGGGCCATGAGATAAACTAGGTATTATCTTCGTCGGTGGGTAAGCGTAGGCTTGCATTCCCTCCCACGAAACTGAGAGGCCCTGGAAAGCCTCCAAGTGTAAAGTCCACTTGTTTATATAACCTGAGATCTCCTCGACAAAGAGTCCGCTCGAACGTTGAGTTTGCCGGGGATAAGTCTGGCCCTGATGTTGATCTTGCACTGGTCTGCAAGTGCAAAGAGACTTCGAGTCAATGTCATCAAAGCTTGAGATTTGCTGCCTCCATGCTTTTTTCACGTAGGTCACAACCGTAGCGTTGTCTGACGCAATCATAACCTCCGACTTGAACAAGAGCGTCCACCACTTGTTGAGAGCCTTGATCGCCGCTAGCATCTCTAAAGAGTAAATTT
The DNA here is from genome assembly GCA_916613615.1 of Steromphala cineraria. Lineage (NCBI taxonomy): Eukaryota > Metazoa > Mollusca > Gastropoda > Trochida > Trochidae > Steromphala > Steromphala cineraria. The sequence goes on from OU744726.1 coordinate 962,357, forward strand.
GCAAAGTCGACTCCTGTACTGTCCACACACCCTGAGCCTCGTAGTCGTCCAGGTGGGCTCCCCAACCTTCGTGAGAGTTGAATGTTTAAGAAGTTTGATGCTAAAATGAGAGATCTTAGTAATGAAATACAGTCTAAATCTACAACTAGCCATGTCTCTAACAGATGGAAGGATTGAATCCTGTGACATGGCTGTTGAGAAGGAAGCATTCCTGTTGAACCAATGTTCACAAGAGGAAGTTGAACCCTTATCAGAACAGGCTGGCAAAATGTGCACAGTTTTTATCGTGCATCCTATCAGAAAACTGAAAATTGGTGCTGACAAATTTATGATTAATCTGAAAGGTAGGTTTTCAAGCTTAATAACAATCTGTTCAACATCAGCCATGATTGGACAAATAAAGATATCAAAAAGGTAAAAACATCTAAAGTTATCCTTCAGTCCATAGAAATGGTTGAACGCAATGACCTAGAGAAGCTCTGGCTAGCCTGCCTGTAAGGGTTGACATTGAACAACGCAAAGGTGAATGGCCTTACTTGTGCGGCCAGTCTCTACTATAACCAAGGCTTAGTAAGCAGAGGTTCTCAGGACCAACACTAGGAATCCTGGCTAATAAAATCAAGCTTGAGATGGACTACCATAACACCTAGAGTTAAACCGAACCATAAACAGCTGGTAGCGAGACATTTAAACTGCTGAACAAATTAATAGCCTATACAGTAACATATACGTAAGACTGTGATTGGACTTCAAAGCCGTTCACTAACAGCTTCAATCTTTGCTTTCTAATTCTAACGGGTCTGTAACACCTTCGTCTGACGTAGTACAGAACTATATATTGCTTCTGTACCAAATGTTGTAATGGCTTGGTTAGACCTTCTATGGAACCCTAGCTTCAATACCAGTCCATAAAAGAGCTTGAACCGGGCGTCCTTACTGGCTGGAACTAGACCTATCTTGGAACATGGTCTCTGTACACATGGTCTATAATGGCTGGGTTTGATCCGCTACAAATAAAACCCACAGCTTAAGAATGGGAAGTCTGTAGCGGCTTGATCAGCTACAAACAGCCAGACTGACCCGTTACAAAAAACACAGTTCCCGTACAAAAAGGTCTGTAGTAGCTAGGTTTGACCAGTTACGGCTTTCTTACAGGGGAACCGTTAAGACTGGGTTAGTCCCATCAAAGCTCCTGTACACAAAAGTCAGGCCAAGTCTGACCCGCTACAAACCCAAGTCTTCCATACACTAAGTCTGTAGCGATAAGGTTTGACCCACTATGAACCCAAGGCTCCCGTACAAAGGGTCTCTAGTGGCTAGGTTTGACCCGTTACGAAGTCATAGTTTCCGTACTGAGGAGCCGTAAAGATTGGTTTTGTCCCGTTACGGAACCATGACTTCAATATAGAGAGTCAAGACAGCTGGGTTTGAACAACTGGAAAGCCATGGCTTCTGTAACGAAGATCCGTGACAGAGGGTCTGAACTGCCATTTATGGCCAAGGTTTGATACCGACGGCCCTTTATCCGGGTATATGGCCGCGGCTACGGCTATGGCGGATCGGGCCACGGCGGACGGGCCATGGACGGACCGGTGGACGGACCGGCCACGGCGGACGGACCGGCCATGGCCACAGCCACGGCGGACGAACGGCCATAGCGGAGGGACCGGCCATGGCGGACGGACCGGCCACGGCCACGGCGGACGGACCGGCCACGGACACGGCGGACGGACCGGCCACGGTCACGGCCACTGCGGACGGACCGGCCACAGCCACGGCGGACGGACCGGCCACGGCGGACGGACCGGCCACGGCCACGGCGGACGGACCGGCCACGGCCACGGCGGACGGACCGGCCACGGCCACGGCGGACGGACCGGCCACGACGGCTATTGGCCATGCCGTCGGCCTTCCCAGCTGTTCCGCCGTGGGAGCCAGACTGAGGTAAGACCTTAGTAAAATGGGCGCAACTGACCCTGTACGTGTGACCCGGCCTGTAACCAACTAATAGGATTAGAAGGAAAAGGTTGACGGTGTCAACAGCGTACAACCCGTTCAGCTCTGTGCCAGACTAGGCGCCAGACTGAGGTAGGGTATAATTAACGGGTCACCGAGACCCACCAAGACAGACAGGCCCGTGGACGGTAAACACTGTCACTTGGTATCTGGCAGGCCCTGTACAGGTAAACACTGCCGATAAGTTGCCATATAAAAAATTAAAAAAAAAAAGAGAATTCTACACTGACAGGCCCTGTGAAGGTAAACACTGTCATGTTTAGCCGTTAATCATTACCTTTTATCCACTGGAGAGCCGTGTATAGGAAAACACTGCCGTAATTAGCCGTTGAAAATTCCCTTGTCACTCTGGAAATCTCTCAAAGGTGAAAAACTGCCATAATTAGCTGTTAAAAAATAACTTATATCCAGTGGAAGGCCATAACTAGCCGTTAAATATGAAATATAACCACTGTTATACTCAAAAGAAGTACATACTGTCAAAATAAGCAGTTAAAATTAACTGTAACCACTTACAGGTCAAGTACAGGAAAATACTATCAATATTACCCATAGATAAAGGTACCTTATCACACTGGTAAGCTGTGTAAGGTAACCCTCTGTAAAGGTAAACACTGTCATGATTAGCCGTAAATTATTACCTTTTATCCACTGGAGAGCCATGTAAAGGAAAAAACTGCAGTAATTAGCCGTTGAAAATTCCCTTGTCACTCTGGCAATCTCTCAAGGTAAAAAACTGCCATAATTAGCTGTTAAAAAATAACTTCTATCCAGTGGAAGGCCTCAGAAAGGTTGAAAAAGCCAAAAACCAGCCGTTAAATATGAGATATAACCATTGTCAAACTCAGAAAAAAGTACATACTGTCAAAATAAGCTGTTAAAATTAACTGTAACTACTTACAGGTCATGTACAGGAAAATACTATCAATATTACCCTTAATAAAAGTACCTTATCACACTGGTAAGCTGTGTAAGGTAACCCTCTGACAGGTAATTCTGTAACAGAGTAAAACTATAACTATTGAGCCATAAAGAAAGTCATAAAGGCTAGGGCTGATGTTCAGTTGGAAAATAAAACTAGAAGTACATGACCATTACTAGGCTAAGAGCAACTAAAAGATATGCAGCCAATAGATGCAGCAGAATTACTCTAAACTGGTGGTAGAAAAAGCTTGATAATTACCAACTATAGATAAAGTGACCTATGACTGAACTAGAAGGCATCTAATCTACAGTACCCAAGAATGAGCAATGTACACAAGGAAAAGAAATTCTAGTCCATTATTAGCCACTAAGAATGAAAAAGACTAGAGCTAAAAGCCCCTAAATAGTAAACCTGGACAAAAGCAATCACAAGTGAAAAGAAAAAACTATGTCCAAGTAAACAGCAAAACACAAGGAAAATTTAAAATAAAATTCAAACAAATAACACTTCAAAACACACAAAAATGAATGCGATTGTCACTAAGGACCTAATGTCGGCAACACATACCAAGAAACTAGCAAGAGGAGCTTGCTAGAAGAAGTAGCAGATGAAAGAAATCTAGACTTCTGATAGCACATCCATGCAGGCTGCTTGCAGAAGAGAATATGAAGTGACAAGGCATGGCCTGCTAAGGGAGCTAACTCCAGGTTGAAGTGGAGGAGCTGCATACCACTAATGATAAATATGACTTAGGTTTTTTACTTTATTTTTTAATTTAGACTTCTGCATGCACGTTCTGTGGAACGAAGAGAGGGCTCAGAGTTGTCCCAGAGGTATAGTTTACGCCAATAATTTTCTGCAGTGGAGTCACTATAGATGCTGACCAAAGATCCCTCTGAAGTCTTAACAAGCAAATTTTACTTAGGTCAACCTAACTTAAAACTACAACATTAGACTTCATATACCATTTACCATTGGTGGACCCCAGATTATTTTACTGAGCTTAACCTTAACTCCAAAGCATTACACTTCAGATACAGTGACAAACCTTCTTAGCAGGTTGTAGAGACAAGGGTATAAGAGGAAATATGGTAAAGTAGTATATAAAGTATTTGAGTACTTGATCTACGTGGCATTATGATAAGTTTATGGGTGTATAGCTTTTGAAGCCTCGGCAATAAAATACTGTTGTTTAATGGACTCAGGGGCATATCACACATTCGTCATTTTTTAATATAATAGGTGGATTATAGCTCAAGCAAGACCGGATGTTTGGAATTCCAGCATGTTGATATAGATTTAACCCTTTGTCTACTGGTGCTGGAATACTTAAACTTAGTTGGTCAATACGGCCAGGCGATACACAGGTAATCACCTCACTGTCGGGTCATAAATCATGTAACAGGGAATAAAGGGATGGTGGTTATTGGCTAATTATTTACATTTATCGAAAAACCAGAAAACAGAAAAGCAATATCTGCATGATAACACATTCTTTATGAGCAGTTGCTGTCTGACTGCCCACCGTGGTTACCAATGGCTGCATGTTTCGATGTATAAAAAAAATAAAAAAATATCACCCCTGGGATTTTTCACAAGGGTTAATTGTTGATTATGATATAATGCGGAGTATCAAAACACTAAGACCCTTGGTGAAAAGAATGTCTGACTGATTTAATATATATAAACATATATCAACATGACATGACATGACATGACATCATACCAATATTGCCAAATGACTGGTTAAAATCTACAGATATCTTGGATAAAGGGAGAAGAATTGATATCATTGATAATCAATGGACAAGCGATGAAGCAAGGTAGTCAAGTAACTTTTGAATGTCCAGCTTCTGTGGGACAGGTTGGTGATCTGCATATCCGCAGTTTTGTATGATCCCTGTATGGAAGCTAACCAACCTAATTAAAGAAAACAGGTAGTATCAAAAGAGAACAATCCCCATTATTGATAATGGATTAGTACAGAAGCAATTCTGGAGGCCACACCAGTTGGTCCAGCTTGTGGTAGATTGTGTATCAATATATTCACACGCCCAAATCAATGTAAAAAGCAAATCCAAATCTACAGAGTTACACTAGAATGTCAAACGTTTGACAAATTTCATGTCATCATTTCAAGTTATAAAACCTAATCAAATCACAAACCTACAACATGAAAAATATGGAGTGGAAAGCAAAAAATACATTAACAAAATGATGTAAGAATACAATTCATATCAACATCATTGTATCTCAAACTCACAAGACAAAATCAACAACCAAAAAATCTACTTTCTCAATATTAATGATAATCGAAGAGAACAATTCATGTCAAAGATAATCTGCAAGCACCAGTTCTGTATGACATAGTTTGTATATTTGTATCATATCTGTAAATCATATCATTGTATCACATCCTAAAAATGTCATGTTTCACAATACAATTGATAATCACTAATCAGAAACAACAATCCACATTATAGATAATCTGCAAGCACAAAGGGAAATCTACAAGCTCCACTAGAATGTCCAGCTCCGTCTGACAGCTTGCGTATTGAGTCGCCTGAACTCTGCATTCCTGGGATGAGTGAATTATAATGAGACTGGCATGCGTCTCTCCACTCCAACAGATGCTACTGGCTCACTGCCGCTGTGCAGCTCTCACACTTAGGGGGACATTCTGTCTGTGATCAAATACTTTTTACATAGACTAGACCTAGACTGGCACTACGGCAAGATTTTACGCTTCTTCATCTCAATAACTGGGTCATAAAAACGTCTCTTGAATGAAATATAGGGTAAACACCAGTAGATTTCGCAAGATTTCAAGTGATACATGATTGTCTGAGATTTTTCCTAAATCTTTCATTGATGAGACGTTGGCTTCTTGACTGCCTTCGCCTTTTGCCTTTATAACTTCATAACCCTAAACAGGCAGTTTCATTGAAACTAATTTTGAGTCTCTACTTTTCTCTTTGTTTTGTTAGTCAAGGAGCTGTCTGTCATTGTATTCTATATGGTTGAAAATAAAAACAATAAACGATAAGTCGATTGTAACAAATATAATATCTATTGAATTTCATGGAAAGCCTTTTCAATAAACGCCCAACCTTTCATTTTTCTTTGAGATCAGGGCACTAAACACATCTTATGTCAAAACCAAAAAGCTGAATATACTTAACGAACCTGAAATTAATTCATAAGCTACTTTCTACATTTTTAAAAAGACTAAATCATAGTTTTATCACTAGTGCTACACCCAGACTCTTCATAACAAAACCTCTTGAAGAGCAAGTCTAGATATGTAGAGAAATATATGGTTCCTTTCTTACATTAAACAAAATCATAAGAATTATTACTTTTCAGAGATTAAATATACCATATCAGTCTACTTCATCACATGTAAGAAAATATTCTACAAATTATTATAATACTTAAAGAGACCTGAAGCCAGTCTATATTGAAGTACATTTCCCGAGAGAAGCAAGCTCATTCATCAAGCGTTCTGCAACATAGGTGACGGCCCTGCTTAAACTCTCATAAATGGGAAATAATATTTGCCATATTTGGGCATATGTGGATCTCCAAGATTAGCATAACCCATAGTAGGCAACTCTACTCATACTTGGAATGAGCACCTATAAATATAGTGAACAAGTTGAGGAAGCAAGGTTCAGCAATGATTATAGCTGGATGTGATTTGGCTCTCAATTTTCTAATTCTTATTTCAATATATGGAAAATTGACATATTGTAATGTCTGGTTCTGGAATTCATATCAAGGAAAACTCACATGATGAAAAATGTCAACCTTATTGGCAATGATAAGTGAATCAAACATAGCATGCATTATAACAGGATAATTCCGTTACAATAAAGCATGTATCTATTGTCATTAAAGTGCAATTCCAAAATATTTGTTTATATGTATAGTTATCTTGGAATTTTTTCAACTATCTAAAAATTATTCATAGTGTTTAATATGTGTATTAATGCAGTTAATGCAGTTAATGCAAAGTCTGTCTAATTCTTAAGACTTGCAGATCATCTTGTAGAAGGTTCTCCACGCTTTCCTCCACCATTGTCAATGTCAACAATTATCATAGATATCTCTTCTTATCATGGTGCATTTTCATCATTAAATTTGGAAAAATTCACATGAAAATATTCTTTTTAAAGCATCAAATTATTGAAACGTACCAGTATGTTTCAATTTAAGCTCACTTAGTTTTCCAATAAAGGTTATTAATAATAAAGTGCTCTAAACTACTCTGAACTAGTTGTTGACAAATTGTGCTATTTCACTTTTCATAAGCAAACTAATAATCCATATCATAGCGCAATATAAAAGCCTCTACCATCAAACTTTGCATGAAATGTCGTAATTATCAACGGAGGAAATCAAGTGAGTCATACTGATTTAAAAACTCAAAGATTGATTATTTCAAAAGTGTAGGTTGTCATACTTGGATTATTTATTTAAAAACAACCTTGTCAATTTCGTTTGTCAAATACTAAGATTGTGAGTCACACATGTTACTCAAAGATCTATCTTATTAATTATTTACATCTCTCACCCAACTATCTAGTCATAAAGGAGTAAGAATTCCTCGAAGGCTGACAAGGCAAACAAGATCATCTCTCCTGTATGACTAGCTGCCATGGCTGGTTGATTGTAGAGAATTAGCTCTGTTTTATTTGACAGAGTGTAACAACATCAACCCATAAAAACTCATTTGTGCTGATACGTCCTTTTGGGAACCACCATTGTCATAAAGTATATCATTAGCTCAGATATTTTATCTGTGTATCATTCGTCACTTCTTTTATTATTCAGCAAAGTTTCTTTGATATAAAATCTATGTTGTTCATATCCCTTGCTAGTTGAAAAGTTTGAAATCAATAAAACAATGATTACACAGCTAAATTCTTTAATTAGTGATAAGTTAATCATAGCACTGGTTATTGATAATTATATATATTATTGAAAAGAGACTTCTTAAGCCTATAAAAAACTATAATATACATTGTTTGATTGTATGTATCACTCAACAAACCTATGCAACTGGAAAAAAAAACATCCCAAAAAACATATATGAAGAGTTGTGACTTGAGGATTCCATATGTATTACAATATCTAAGAATGCTATATTGCAGTAAGGTCAGATTACCCTATGTTTTGGTTGTTTTTATACAAAATGGATCCTTTGACGAACACCCTGATTTGGGGAAATGAACAATTCTAGAGTAAATAAAACATATCATGATATATCTATTATCAGAATAAGTATAACGATTATTCATATTACAACATATTTGTACCCCACAGGAATATATCATGACTATCTCAAACATTTGTATTTGAATCCATAGACATTCTTCTTTATAATACCACAAAACAACAATAACGTGTACATCTACCACACAACAACAACAACGTGTACATCAATCGTACATAAGGAAGTGATTTTCTTGTGGATCTTGTTTGCAGGAAATTGTCGCTGCTCTATTTATAAGAAGACAATCACAGTAATCTAGTGTAAACAAGTTCATCAAAGCTTTTTCCGGGTATGAAGTTCCTTCATCTTTACAACTTTAACTTTCAGTTTCTACTTTCCGTTTTAGGCCTCTTCTTGAGAATCATCACTTAAAGGGATAAAATTTAATAAGAACTTATTGCAGAAAAATGTCTACTAAAAAGTATTTTTTACAAAAAGGCAGCTGTTGAAAAAAAGAGCAAACTGCTGAAGCATCAAGCATCAAAAGATATCAATTCAATTATTTTGTGTAGTACAAATATTTTTGATTCATTAGAACTTTAAAACAAGTTAAAAAAGAAATGTTTTCAAGAAATATTATCAATAATTTTCTAAAACCTACAAAGTTTCTTCAACTGAACTCAAACTGAAATGATTACTTCTTCGATACATATTAAAACAAAAAATCAAGAATCAAATCAAGAAAATGTAATGCACATAAATAACAGTACATAAACAATGATATCTTCAGTGCTTCAACAATGATATCTTCAATACATAAACAATCATATCTTCAGTACATAAACAATCATATCTCAGTGCTTCAACAATCATATCTCAGTACTTCAACAATCATATCTCAGTGCTTCAACAATCATATCTCAGTGCTTCAACAATCATATCTCAGTACTTCAACAATCATATCTTAGTGCTTCAACAATCATATCTCAGTACTTCAACAATCATATCTCAGTGCTTCAACAATCATATCTCAGTGCTGCAACAATCATATCTCAGTGCTTCAACAATCATATCTCAGTGCTTCAACAATCATATCTCAGTGCTTCAACAATCATATCTTAGTGCTTCAACAATCAATTGATACTAGAAGAAAATCAATGATTACAAAATTCATCATAAATACGATCATATCTATAAAACAAGACTACACAATGCGGTGATTACAAGATTGAGTACAGGAGCATCCATAGAGGGAGATCATAACAGAGTAGTAGGTGGTTGTTATTTAGGTGAGATATGTTGGTATTCCAACAATTCACCAACATCCAGCATACCGTCTACAGTAGACAGACACTTAGCCCAACCTGTGGTATGTTAAAGTGCTTGTAACTATGTTAAATACTCAACTCTTGCTATTCCACTGAGTTATTTCAGAAATCCTGTAATAAAGTTGAATAAAAGGACAATTTTTCATATTTCATTTAATTTGAATTTGAGATAAATTTGAGAGTAATCATAACATATAATTGCATAAGACAATTTCTTTGTTTCATTTGAATCTAAAATGAATTAAGGGGAAATCATGTGATAAAGCTGTCTTTAGGCCTATTATCTTTTTATATTTGAATCTGAGATAAAATTGAGAGAAATCAAATGAAAAATGCTTTCTTAGGACAATTTTTTTTCTCTTATATGTTCACGTATGTCTTACTTGCACTACAAATTAATTAGTTGAAGCCAATTAATCAAGAACATACGATAGTTCAAACGAAAAACAAAATTGACCCAACTGACTTCTTGTTTTTGATGACTTGAATCAATAACAACTTAAAAGTTTCATTCAATAAAATGAAGGCGCATTCTGTTGACTGTTATTTCTAAGACTAGTGTAAAAATATGAAATCGTTTTTAAGCACTTTTACATGAAATTGTACAACATATCATTATCATCTAACATAACTAAATATAGCGTCAGATTATTGTTTCCAGAACTATGTTTTTTGTACAAAGTTGTTGATGTTCTAATAAACAAACTATACCGTACTATAAGTCATATATCATTTCAAAATCATTTCATATTTTACAAGAGGTGTCGAATAAAACTTCAATTAAAAAGGAAGAGAAGTTTTTCTACCACATTGTTCCAATAAACAAACTAGACTATCATATAAGTCATAATATATCATTTTAAAATCATTTTATAATTGATAAGATTAAAATAAAGAGAAGTTTTTCTACCACATTGTTCAAAACACAATAAGTGTATTATTTTAATACATTGTCTAGTAACATTTTGGTTCATCAACATCCCTATCTTGAAGAGAGCTAAAGCTGAGATGCATTTTTTAATGACAATGTAGACTAAACTTCTTCTAAATACAAAACAACAACTAAACAAAGCAAAACAACCCCCCTCAACATTCAGTACAAATTTTTCTTCTATAGTATTTATCTGCAACCGGACATGTATTGAGATTAGAATTTGAGTATTTTAGTTTAATATGTTGTCAATTAATATTTTGCTTCATCAACATCTTACTTTGAACAAAGCATCTTAATTTACAATATATGTCATACAGATCATTTCATTAAAGCATCTTTATTTACAATAAGTCATATCTCCAGATCCTTTTATCAACATCATATTTTGAACAAAGCATCTTTATTTACAATATTTTGTATAGATCCTTTCATGAAAGCATCTTTATGTACAATATATCATATAGATTTTCTCATCAACATCTTATTTTCAAAAATGACGATGTACATAAAACTTCTCAAAAATACAAAACAACACATAGATGAAGCAAAACAACCCTCTTCCCACGTTCAGTAGAACATTTTTCTTGAATTAATCTGCAACTTGGACATCTATTGAGAAATTCCTGCAGCAAATTATAGGAATACCTTTGGGTATGACAAAAACAGCTAAAAATACGCTGGTATCTCTCCCTGCGAGAAAATGATGCCTCTGATTGGATGAAGAGACGGCCATTGGCAGTCCTGGCAATTGAGTGGGAATGTAAACTATGTAGATAAGACAGCAACTTTGTAACACTTCGTATCATCACAGGAAAGCAGATTGCAAACACTTACACAAACACTATCAAAAACATTTTTCTTTTATGTAAGAGATTTATCAAATCTTTTAAGGGAACTTGGAAGTGGCATAAAGTTAATGGGGAGATTTTCTGCATAACAACAGTTCCCTCTAATGTTCACAACAAAGAAGTTGTTATCCAGAAAATCTTGTTGTTCTTATGTTGCACGGCACATATCTAAGCTCATCGTTGTTTAGCCGAAGGGCTTAAATACATGCAGTCCTCGTACTTCACTCTCAATATAAAAAGCTTGTAATGAAAGCTAAAGATTTAGTTTTTTATGTATATCATATCTAATATTATTGCCTACAATAAAACTTATAGAATGTTATATCATAATAATTATTATTAATGGAATGCCCTGAAGCAAAACATAATCTTTCCGTTGTGACATAGTTTCATAATGCTTTGACATCAAAGCCAAATTGACATTTCATTTACAGCTTGTACTCATATCCTCCATATTTCAATAGTGTGACATTCTACAAATTATCAATATACTTATGTCTTTTTCATTAACCCAGCATTCATATTTCATGTGCACAAAAGTTAAAAATGGATCTGAATAAAAATATTGAAGAACTCTTTATTTTCATACAAAGGATATATATTTGGTAAGTGACCAAAAGGCAAATTCTTCATAAAATTTATTAAGAGTTATAGATTCTTTAACAATTAGTTAAATTTTTTTATGCAAATGCAAAATGATTAATAGATTTTGTTTCAGTTTCTGTGGTTCAAGTTTTACTTCCTTAGATATGGGAACCTTTAATACCTTATTAAAAACATATAAGAACATTCATCCTGCATATATAATTACATTAAAGACATTTTTTATATAGTTATATAAAATCTCACAAAGAGAAACAAAGAAATAAAACCAATCAGTACTAAACAACCTTCTAAATGAAACAAAATTTACCAATCAGCTATCAAAAAATAATGTCCTAGCTCAAATGATTTAAAGGTGTTCACCTAAAATGCTGGAATGCAGTTTTCAACTGAAACGTAACACCTTCTGCTATGATTATCAATATCTGACTTCTTTGATTTGCATTCTAGAAGTTGCGATGATGAAGAGGATGAAGGAAATGTTATGGATGTACAACTTTCCTTATTCAAGTTTGCAACGTTTCGACAAAGAAAAATTCACGGATTTGAATTTAATATTTCTAATGTGAATGAAAAGCATTTAAACACATAAATAAGCCAACTTCTTCATGAAAAAGTCATTTAATGCTATATGAAAGCTATCTTAACAAGGGTTTAACGAACTCTGGATTTCTTGATTCGAATTCACAAAACATATTGTACAATATTCACTAATATTTGTATCACGTTACAGTTAACTGTATTGTGTATCATATCATGTACCACAACAATGCATCACTGCATCGGTGTATCGATATATATTTACATATTTAAAGTAAAGCGAGAGAGTACCGGCATGTTGAGGGAGTCAAACAATATAGATGGTTTTGTGTTGTTGATATGATAAGTCAATCATAATTTTGAAAATTTCTCTTTTGCCGGACGTAAATTGACAAATATAATTCACTCTGTGAGTTGTTGGGTGTCACACAATGGTGCATTTTATTGCCTATGAGGTAGTCATATCAGGGTTCATATTTTTCATATGATGCCCTAGGGCAACATTTTTTATTGTGACGTCATGTTGTAAACAGTGCGTTGACGTCTCAGTTCGCCTATGACATTGCATTCTATAAGGGCGACAGCGGCGAGTCTGCCAATACTGGGTAGGAGAATATGTTTCTTTAATTTTGTGAATACAGTAATAAACAGACTACTATATTCATGCTCATGACAAACTATGTTTACAACACTCGTGCCTACATATTAGTTTATCTCTCGTTTTTTCAGGAAATACTTATATTTAGGCATTAGTGTTATAAACATAGTCTGCAATGGACATGTATGTAATATCCTCTATTTATCAAGACATACCGACTATTGCCGACAAGTATCACTTTAAAGTATTTGATTTTGATTGGTGACATTTTGAAGGAAAAATGCAATTATGACCGAAAGCCAAACAGTGAAGTGTGTCAATAAGTAATGATATCAATCTGGCTTTTCTTGTTTTATACTTAAATATAAATTCATTTTTTGTGTAATAAAATAATATTAAATGAAGGGTCTTTTAGTTGGCCTACCGGTATGGTCTAAATAAAGGTATAGCTTTAATGTTCAATAAGGATGCGCCGTATTATCGATATATCGGTATAATGCAACACAGGAACAAGGTGATACGATTCGGTACACGCTTTAAAACAAGCTATTTCCATCTAAAATCTAAACAAACACAGCTCAAATATGTATACAGATCATAAACAGTGATTGAAAAATTATCCTTTCCAAAACCGCTCATAGCTGAGCATTGATGATCGTTCTCAACGCTCATATTTATACAAGATAGCATGCAAATAATTAAATTAAAGAAGTACCAATATATTGCAATACCGTCAATACGTACTGCAATACGCTTTTCTGTATCACAATATATTGCAATACAGAAAGGCGGAACGACACCCATCCTCAATATTCAAGGAAAGATAACAATTACTCCATATTCTTATATATTTTCTTTCAAGACATTAACCTATAGAAATGCCTTCCGAACACCAAAAACATGGCTCTAACTTGTAGGCCTTTTGTGCAAAAAATTGAAAAATTTATCATTATCATGTCACAATAATTTTGTTCTAAACATTGATAAATGTCAAAAGTATATTACTTGTATATCAAAGTATGTCACATCATCATGATTATTAGGAATCTTAGTATCATAAACTGGTATATTTAGCTGTCCCTAACTAGAAATTGTAGAGAGTATCTTATTCATCATTACATGAGGAAGTATAAGATGATATTTCAGGACACTTTAACAACAATGTTGACTTTGTGTTAAAGCAGATTTTTCACATCATTTTTCAAAGTATGCAATATTTCACAGACATTATAAAGATTTTCCAGTTACACTTGTATAACATTTAATAACATATTCACAATCTTATATGATTTGAACTTTTGGTTTGAATGAATAAATACATTGTTTGCATAATGTATAAACATGTGTCTTTCAATGGTAACACATTAGCAAAAACTTCTTCAGATTACATTGTCTTTCTTTTGGGTTTTCTGTTTGCCTTGTATACTAGCAGCACTTTCAAGAAATATTTCTGGTGAAATCATAGCAGATTTATGGGTCTTCCTTTTTAATTCTTGTTATAATTTTTTTTATAAAACCCATCCTTCACCCATCTTAAATTTGAAAAAAAAATTCTGTTATTCATTTAATTTCCAATTTAATTGGGAGAAATATATAAGCAATGAAAATAATTTCTACAATTATTCACGAACGTGACAACTCTCTTTCTTACTAAAAGAGTTATCAGATTCACATTAATTGATTAAAACAAACAAGAAAACTAGCGATATATAATATAAAGTAACTCTTTCAAAGAAAACCCTTATTCTCTATGAAGAAAATGTTTTCTTCAATACGAAGTGGCTTGACATTTTCCTCCCTTATCAAATATAAATCAAAATATGAGTGGAATGTGTTCAAATGAAAAGTATGGGTGTCCACCACACCACCTAGCGGAGGAAACATCGAGGCTTGAACCACCTGCTTACCCTCGCATTCCTCGAATTCCTTTCATTCGCCATGCAAATTCGTTATGCCTACAGCTAAACTACCTACAATAATCTTCTCAAGACACTTCACGAAGAACATGATAAAAATAACAACTCGATTTACTGTCCCGATTCCGAGTTAGGAATTTGTTTGACAAACAATCCCTCCCTCGTCCTTTGTTTTATCCAGGCAAATTAGATCTCAGGCTGGATGTAGATCAATGCGAAGGGATGAATAAAACTGAATGACTGTAATGTGAAGATGATCGTAAATACAAAGGGTCCAGCACGATTTTGTCAACTCTTGAATGAATCAGGCCGAGTAACGATATACCGTTATTCGATGCCAAGTGACACAATAGAATCGGCTGTCACACTCGCAGCCATCATGTGGGAATAAAAACCGCTTTTCAACAAGGATGAAGGGAATATAAGATGTTTACTTACGGTTCGAGTCTGATGTCTCCACAAGAGACGCTGCGCGGGAGAGAACATCTAAGGGAGTTTCCATCATCGGCAACGCACTCAACTCAAACCGATGAATCGACTGCTAATGGATCAACCTAGTTGAAAACAACCCAATGACCGCGCGAAAAATAAACCTCACGCGCATCAAAGTACACCATGTGCAATCGTGCAGTTGGTATCATGCATATTTAGCGTCCTGTGGGCTAAATTTCACTTAATTTCCACAAAATCACTAATATCGGCTTAAATTCCGTTCACTGTTGCAAGGAAAATCAAGTGCGACATGGGTATGGTATGACAAGAATTCATGACCCCGATCACATGATCGGTCATGTGATCACAAAATGGCCGCTGCCCTGAATAACCACGTGTTTGGAAAACAGCCTGGTAACGGGTTTGAATAGAATGAATGTTAGGAATGACGGTCGGGTCAATGGGCAACATGCAGCGGGATTTGACGTCACTCAAACACTTCTTGTCGGCGAGACCTGGAAAATATGCGCAGATGGCTCGCGACTGTTTTGTTTGTTATGCAATGAATTGCTACCGTGCTTGATATGGTCATAGAAAAAAAAAAATGGATAATTTCGTGTTTTCATAAAGTTGGGAAGATAAGCGTTTTCACTTTATTACATGGTCCATTTTTTGGTTCTTTGTTGATATGACTTTTAAATTTGAATACGGATGAATGAAATCTTAACGCACAATTCAGAAAGAAAAAAAATTAAACTATAAAACTTCAAGAACGTTTTTTTGATAAGGGGTTTGGAACCTTCATGAATGTAACAGGTACACATAAAACTGCTTACAAAAATGTGTTTTCTTTTCTTGAATCTTAAAAATGTTTATAACAACAGGAAAACATTCTTTCTTTGATGATTTGACATAATTACAACGTGAATTCATTAAACGTACTCAATGAAAACTTGCATTCCGAGAATACCAAACTATTTTGTAGTGATTTCTGGATTAGATTAATTTTAAAACATCGAGCAATAAAATACAAAAATTTCACACAATTTGTCCATTGCAGCCATATATATATATATTGCCTCTTTCATATGGCCTTGTTTTTGGTAGTCCACGCTTGAGTAGCCTACTCATACGATTAACTTTTAATCAAGTTTAGTTATGTATTCTTTATATTTACATAACACAATATTCTATATGCATCATTAATGCAATATACATGTATTACACCAAATGAAATGTAAATATTGTTGTATGCCAAACGTCTTTAGAAAAAAACATGGAATATACGAAAGCGTTCACTTAGAGATAAAACTGTACACATCGAAAGTGAAACAATTGTAGTATTGTAATAAAACTCTTAAAATACGAAAACCACCATCCTTAAAGGGATCTATGAAATCATTATAGTTCCATGTATGAGATACGTGCAAGATATATCAGGAGATGTGACACATAGTAAGTGTATACAGTTTCCCCCGCACGTCCATAATCATCAAAGAATACATACACTCGATTTCTACACGATATTTGACACTTGAATCCACAAATATCCAGCGATATGTTTCATCATTTCGGTTCTTATTCTATTTCGCAAACTACAGATTGTTCTATAATCCACCTAAATCGTCTTATAGCGCTGATTTACATGTGAAATCATTGTTGACATATGCAAACATTGAAACACAAAGTTCAAATCAGCAGAGCTAGAATGTTATGGTTTATATCACCTGACCAATATGAATACATAGCACAGCTAGAAGGTTATTATGGTATATATCACCTATTGTACCCATAAGACCTGTATCATGTCAATGATGTCGACGATTCGAGTTTTTGTACATTTTCATAAGAATATGACACCTAAATATGCATCGTCAACAATGTAGAAAATAATGACTGGACTACAAGCCATGGATACTGAACTCTACAAAGACAGTTACATGACACTTGGAAGAAAAACTTGACCATTATAATGACTATGAACGTGTATTCACAACAGATTGAAGCTTCCATCTATAATTCAAGATTCAAGATTCAAGATTCTCTAAAACCACGCACGGTGGTACATGAGCAATTTTACATGTAGAGAAATAATTCAACAGTTCTCAATTTCGATAAATTTGAACCTTTTAAAGTTGTTGAAGCTTACTACAATCATATAATATAATTTTATTTATAACAATATACAATTAAAATAATGGTTTCCATATAGTTTTATACAATGGACTAAGGTATGGGTTATTATGTAATCGCATCACGCAGTATACGTTACTTTCAGAATGCGGTGAGATGGTTATTTAAGACCTGTGATATTTGTCATATCAAAAACTGTGAATTCATCCTGTGTTGAGTGGTAACAATACGATACGATTTAAAGGCAATGTCTTGTATAATGCCGGGTCGTGCAAAATATATTGTCAAAACAATAGCTTATACACAATCTAATAATTTAGATCCACAGTTCCATATTTGTTAATATACTGAATGAATTAATATAAAATCTGTTGTTGATTTATATAAAATCTGTTAGTTGATTTAGCATGATAGATATCGGAATATCTCAAACCAATAAGCGATTATCTACTGTTTTGCATAATGGAGTACACTTACATTAGATCAACATTTCAACATTTTCCTAATACTGTATGGATTAATATAAAAACCTGTTGTCAATTATTTAGATTGTCTAGTGCAAAACAGATATCAGTTGATCTCAAACCATTAAGATATATGTACTGTGAATCAGTTTTGCATTTTGAAGTATACAACTCAAGAGAACTTGAGGTTCAAACCTTTAATTCTTCATGACATCTTCTCTAAAGAGGAAGAACCATTGCATGGCTGCAGGATGGTTCCACCATTGGGATGTTGCACAGAGAGGTAATTGGTTGCAGCCAAAATGGAAAGTCTCTGTTGAACCATCCTGTAGCCACACTATAATTCCACTTCTATCAAGATCGGTTGTTTACTGATGACTATGACGAAATTTCAATTGAAAGCACCATCATCATGTAGTGACTTTTGTTCTTGAAAAATGTGTATGACACGTTTAAAGACATGACGAACTCTCAAAAGGTCCGACCATTTCGCGTTTGTGAGTTGGTCTTAGTTTCATGGACATTTGCATAGAACACTCTTTGGTGATTGTTGATTTTTAAATTGGCATATGCTTTGCACCCATTTTGTGATGTCAGGATATACTGAACCCAACCCATTTAAACAAAATTGCATAGAGAGGTACTCTTGATTATTGTTTTACTTCAAAATTTGAACAATATAAAATTAACCATTTTTTTACTCTCCCAACTACCAATCTCCATTACGTTCTGCTGTTGATGGTTCTGAGCATTGTCCAAACGTCCGTTCACAATGAAGTTCAGTACCTGGGGACCATTTCATTGCTGGATGACCTTCGAATTTGAAGAGTTAATACCCTGTCCCGCAATAAAATCGGAGTTATAACAGTTATGTTGTAACCTTGGACAAGCTTTGGTTCTACACAGCATAAGGAGTTGAGAATAAAATCGAATGATGCTTCAATTTAAAGACGATGTATAGCCTACAACTTCCAGAGAAAACAAAAAGTTAAGCACCCCCTGAATTTTCAGAGTCGAACTTAATGGAAGTATTGTATGAAACTGAGAAAAGGATAAATAAGCAAAACAAATTTGAATTTAAAGAAGAATGATTTGACCATGGTGCTTAACTTTATTGCTGTGTATATGAGCATGCTTTCGAGAGTTGATATCCGCAAGTTATAAATAAACGCTATCATGGCTATTGTTAATATTAACAACAATTCATCCAAGTTTCATAGCCATTTCGGATTATTCGATTTTGTACGATTTGAAATTTCAAACGATTGCAATAGTTACAAACGATACAAGACTCGAGCGCACGTGTAGTCTATTGCCTTGTTGTATTGTATATGGAGTGTACGCTCTGTGAGACCGTGAATTGTGCTATATACAGCGAGCTAAAGTCCACCACAGGCTCGTATTTCCTGCTTTCAAATACTCCACTTTACTATTTCCTTCCTTGGTGAATGAGAGGGCTCGCAGTGTCTCTAATTAAAACCAGCTCTGACGGGCACTTTACCTACCACTCATTTTGACCCTCGCCTTACAGTGAGGGCATACAGTGATTACATACCTTTATTTATCGAATAGCTGCACAATAACTCACTCAGTCATTGATCGAACATATCAGTTCTTTCTCGACTTATATCCTTATTTTTTCATTTAGAGAGGACGAAAGGTGATATTTCATGATGCTGTATTTTTACTCACGAGTTGACTTCAATTTGTAATCAATTAGAAACATTCGATGAAAATATAAACTCCACAAAGCATGGTTTTAACACCCTAGAGAACAGTGAAGTAATACTATCCCTGGATCGGCATGTTACTTGGAAACAGTTCAACTCATGTCAATGTCGCATCCCAACTCTGTACTTTCGCCCTTGATTCTCTGACACTAGAGCTAGAGAAATAAAACCATTTTAATTCATAAAACAACAGATCAGAGAAATTACAAGAAAAGGTTCCCCCAAAGAATAATTGTGCGACGTAAGTGCATGGATGTTTACAGAGTTGTAACTCTTATGGTATAAAAACATGTCAAACTCGTCACATGGAAGGTGAACTCGACTCCAAGATAATGAATAAGGTGTGACATGTCTAATTCATAATCTCTCGTCTTGGATCAGAGCTAGGTGTGGTCTTCCTACACTATGACCCATTTGTCTAGCCTCAGACATGTGAAAGTCAATTAGTCTGTCTTTTTTACCAGTAAATCATTTCAATAAAAACCCATCATCGCTTCTTTAATCTGAAGATACCTGATGTCAATTGTTAGAAGTAAGTAGATAATCGTTTCACTCAAATGACACCCGATAGTATCATCATAATAAATTCAGCTGCCCCAGCCACATTCATGTCAAAACTTATATAAAAAGTGAGCCAATAGGATGTCACAGATAAACTTTGACTTCGATCACAGATGAGAACACTACATTTGAAGCATTTTGACCTTAGCAAGATGAGGAAGGCATGCAAGAAGAAACTAACTAAATGGTCCTTTATGGACAGTTGTGTGGTGATCATCAACATAATCACCCTCCCTATCAGAACACTATGGGCTTTTCGGACTCTTTACAAAAAAATAACTAAAATTTCAATTTCAAAATATATTTACCACGTTCCACTGCAAAAACTCATTCTTCAAAACTACAGTAAGCCAAACACTAATCATACCACTGTACCACAGTGACTGTGCTGATAGAGAAGTCATCACAGGTGACAGGACCCTTCATAACCAAGGACTTAAATTCAGTCATGAGTTATTTTATGAATGCTTCTTTACATATTTATTAATTTTGCTTTATCAGCTGTGGTGAGATGTGATATTTCAAGAGTATTCCACTTATACCTGCTGGTATTATTGCAGGGAAGAAGTCTCCAACACTATTGTGGATATGCATTGCGGTGAAACCTCCAATTAAAGGATGGAACTAGCGAACCATGGGTGGTACTGTGCTGAAACTCAGTGTAGCATTGCACCCAAACCTGACTGCATGTAGAACAGTTCTCTACTGCAGACAAAGATGCTGATTCCACGGGAAGGACTAAAGTTTTGACATCTTGATAGAGGCATATAACCCTGCTTTATCCCACCACTCTTTATCAACAAATCATGAAATTCATGAAATAGACTAAACATAACTTGTGGGCAATATAAGCATAAAGATTGTTTGCCCTCATGCCTGTCCTTTTGGTGTTTGGGTAAATCGAGTCAAATAGTTCTGAAATAGTGCATCATTTGTTTTATAGAGTATTTTGAATGAGTGAGTTATTGTTTTACTCCGCTTGGGAAATATTTCAGCCATTAGCGGCATAGAGTATTTTGAACACTGCATGTTTCTACAATCCTCCAAAGTGAATGAGCACCTGCTTTTCACTAGCTTCTTCTACTCAACTCCTCTTGCATTATTCTTATACTTGACTATTGATTGGCCTCTAAAACAAACAGTCAACACAAAGTTTCATTTGACATCTTTATTTCACCAGCCGCTGTTACCAGCAGAAGACAAGGACAGACTTGGACTCTACACAAGAGTCGGGTTACTCAGAGACAATAGAACTTATATACTTACATCTTGGTCTACATGTTTACAGAACTGGATATATTCAACTACTTAAGTAAGGGACCACACCGTCAAAATATTACATGGAGGATAATAATGAACTAGTAAATTATTCAATTTGGAAATATGGTGGATCCTAATTATTGATGTTGAGTATAATGGACACAGAATGGTCTTAGTGAGGTTAAGTTTTCTAGGTGTTTCTATTGGAAACCTTTACAGTTAGATTATATTTTTAAAGTTTAAATCACAAGTCAACAAAACATGGATTTCTTCATTCATAACAAAGTAATTTCACCTTTAACAATGACAACAAAGCACTATTTTCAAGGAAAATCAACATTAAAACGAAATTGGCATCCTTAATAAAACATTGAAGCCTCCCATTATATGGATATATATGTTCATATGTGATATGTTCTAACAATAAAAAAAAGAAGCGTTTACAGAAATGCACTTTTTAAAATGCTCTTGCCCAAAGTTACAGAAATGCACTTTTTAAAATGCTCTTGCCCAAAGTTACCATCAAATATTAACAGTGTTTACCTACCTATAGGATGTAACATATGTGATGCATAATAATTAAGCAGCATTCATAATCAATATTTCAGACAAAATCTCTGGGCCTGACACCAAATTGGCAAATCCTTTTCATAGCTTATGTAGTTATAAGCTCTGGAACAAGACTTGCAACTATGTTTAGCTAGGAGAACTGGAGCCTATGGTTCTAGGAGCTCACTGGGGTAACATCTGCTGTACTGCCTTCACGATGCAGTTAGCGGAGATGCCGTATTTCTCAATGAGTTCTGTTGGCTTCCCACTGCGTGGTACCTCACTCACTGCTAGTTTCTTCACGATTATGCCCTTTTCCCCGCTCACAGCTGATTGGACAGCCTCGCCAATACCACCTGAGGAGAAAGAGTAATATTTCATATGGTTGTTTCATCGAGGATGTATACATAACAAAAAGACATAGTTATCAACATCCACTGCCACATTGATTTCATGAAATGATTTCATCATAGCTCTGAAAATATCCTCAAACTTTCCAAAAACATAGAACAAGGGCAGTTTACTCTGTAAAAAGTACTTGAATGCTTCTGATTTTCAAACTCCATCAAGCCATTGCCAGTAGATACCCGGAAGACACACAGCAAATTTATCCTATCTCAAGTTGTTTCTGATAAAAGATGTCCCCATTGACTAGGATGTACTGACGGAAGGACAGATGGATGGAGCCCAAACCTGGTTCTTTGAAAATGTCTTTCCAAAGCATTTAACAGATTCACGATCATCACCGAAAAGACAAATTATTCTAAACACTGAAACCTCCAAATGTCAATAAGCCAATAATAGACCCAATCAAGAATATAAGCCCAACCTTCAGGATAGTGATCCTCCACTGTGATGACCCGACCCCCGGTAGCCTTTGCACAGGCGATGATCTTGGCCGAGTCTATGGGTTTGATGGTGAAGGGGTCCACCACTCTCACGTTGACGCCGCTCTTCTTCAGTGTGTCATAGGCCTTCAGGGCTTCCATCAGTGTCACACATGATGCTACGATCGTCACAACGTCACTTTCACTCTCTTTTACAATCTGGGAATCAATAGTAAAGTAAATAAAAAAATCATCCATTATTTGATTTGATTCATTTAATGTTTAATCTCATGCTTGAAAATGACATAAGAAAAGATCCCTTACAAAGCAGGGGAGACAACTCTTACACAATTGAAATTATAAGCAAATCCAATTTTTGTATTCACAGATTATGATATTTCACAAACAAATTTTCCAAGTCACGGGAGACAACCCTGAATCCCTACCTTCGCCTCCCCGATCTTGAAGGTCTCTGTGTTGTCGTAGACGATGTTGGTGGCCGGTCGGCTCACCCTGATGAAGCAGATGCCCTTCTTGTTGGCCGCCAACTCAACCGCTCGCTCCGTAGATACTGCGTCACTCGGGTAGAAGACGGTAGAGTTTGGGATGCTGCGGAACATTGCCAGGTCCTCCAGCGCCATCTGGGAAGGGCCGTCCTCACCTGCAGGGGAGGTAACT
The DNA here is from genome assembly GCA_916613615.1 of Steromphala cineraria. Lineage (NCBI taxonomy): Eukaryota > Metazoa > Mollusca > Gastropoda > Trochida > Trochidae > Steromphala > Steromphala cineraria. The sequence continues at coordinate 985,917 of OU744726.1, forward strand.
CTCAGTATAGTAAGTGAGGTAGGGCACAGCATCATCAGCTTATTTCAAGCAAAGATGTCTTTTCTTTGATCAAACTCGTTTATCTGCCACCATGTGTTATGCAAATTACAATCAACACAACAGCATGATTGTTCATGCATGTTCACACATATAAACCTAATTATTTAATTTCTTGAATTAATAGAGTTCAACAATTAGCTTTGTATTTAATTTAAGATTGATCATTTGCAATTTGCAATCAAGGCTCCCTTGTTTCTCTAAAAATTGAAGGAGTCAAAAAAAATATTCCAGAAGGAACATGTATGATTCAAACAAATCTCAGGTTGAATTTACCACTTGAACATTACTGTGTTTCTGATCTAAATAATTACTGTGCCAGGTGAACTTTACACTCGGCAAAGAGGCTTGACAGTAAAAAGCACAGTTGGATGATTTAGTTGGCAACTGATTGCTTGCAAAGTAAGACTGAAGGTTCTTGACATCCCCATCCAACATGACCCCATCCCCACCCAACATGACCCCATCCCCACCCAACATGACCCCATCCCCACCCAACATGACCCCATCTCCACCCAACATGACCCCATCCCCACCCAACATGACCCCATCCACACCCAACATGACCCCAAGCGAGCACTCAGATCAGAAAACAGCTGTTGTACGAGTGATAAGTTCTCTTGATGTTAATGATTGTGGATTCAAAGAAAATGATATTTTTCAGTAAAGGCACATACAGAGTTTTTAACATGTGTGAATAAAATAAAAAGACCTTTTGTCTGTAATAACATCCAAAGGAAATGATTCGTTTTCAAGTAAGGCACAGAGAGTCTTTGTTGTGTGAATGAATTCAAAAGAACTTTTTCTGTAAATCACAACCAAAGGAAGCTGTACATACCAATTGAGACGCCAGCGTGGGAGCCCACGATGTTGATGTTGGACTGCGAGATAGCTGCTACTCTGATTTGGTCGAAGGCTCGGGTGAGGAAGCAAGCGAATGTGCTCATGAAGACGATCGCTCGGTCTCTGCATGCACACCCGATCCCTACACTCACCATGTTTTGTTCAGCGATGAAACACTCGATAAACCGATTTGCAAATTTGGCCTGAAAATAAGATGACATCGTGAAAGAGGAATTACCCTAAAGGAAGTGTAATGTCAGCTACCACCATCTTAATTTGTTCTGCCTTCAAATGAAACACCTGCTCTGCCTACAATGTTTTACATATATATATATATATATACTTAAAAAATAACATTAAAACATACATGATATAAACAAAATATAGGTTTTTGTATTGATAAAAATTTTACAAACGCTCAAATAACAAGAATTTCAAAAGTGTTCAATGTGTTGTAGTAACCTTGAAAGTTAGGTCATGGTCACCAAAAGTAATTGGTGTCCGTGTAATTCTAAAATGTAAGCAGTGACCAAATATGATGACTTCGAGTGCAACGGTTCAAGAGATATCTCAGTAACAAGAGTTTCAAAAGTGATCAAAGTGCCATGGTGACCTAAAACTGGTTTGGCAAGCTCCAATGACAAACGTCTGTGACAGGTACGTTACTGTATGAACTGATGAAGGCCTAGAATTATTTCCTTCTTGAAGAAGAAACAGAAATCAGACATCCTGAAAAATGAAATAATGAATGTCTAATGACCATAATATTATCAACTCACATGAAACTTGTTTGAATAAGTCGAGTTCTTCATGTCTCCGTCCAGAGCAACTACATGAGGGCTTGCTTCTCCCAGCTTCACCAGGGCGTTCCCGTACGCTACACGCGTGGCAGTCTGAAATCATCCAATCCAAACTAACATTGAATCTTACAATAAAGACAAGAAAATCCTTATTTCTAACATGAAAACAGGAAAAATTGTGATTACTTGTAACTGAATCTGAATCTTAAACAGCCAAATAAATACAAACCAACCCTCTTACCACAAGCATAATGCTAGCCTACTCAACTAGATTAGCGTTTGCGGGATACCGCAAAAGCAGAGCAGCCCCGGAACTTTGGGTTTCGCCTTACCCTGTTCCGCCTTTTACAGGCCTCACCAAATTGGGAATTTTCTCGTGACCTTGACCTTTGACACTCAAGGTCACACAATCAATGAACACATTTCATTGAGTATAACATTATTGTAATGAAATAAAGTGTTAAAAATTAAATTAATCCATTTTCTCCATATATGTTGACCTTGCTGTGACCTTGAACTTCGACAGTTAGTACCCAAAACTTTTTGAACTTTGTTGTACTTCTCAAGAGATTATATATACAAAATCTAAACTTCATAGCACAAAAACTTTTCAAGTTATTGTGTTTACAAGGAATTGCAATAACTCATATCTCATGACCTTGACCTTTGACCTTCAAGGTCACACAATAATTGAACACTTTTTATTGAGTATAACAATCATGTATTGATTAAAAATGATCATAGTTAAAATTAAGCATTTTCGCTAAACAATGCTTCAGTCATGACCTTGCTGTGACCTTGACCTTTGACAGATTGTAGCCGAAACCTTTTCAAAAATTTTTACTTTTCCAAGGATGATATATACCAAGTTAGAGCTTCATAGCACAAAAACTTTTCAAGTTACTGTGTTTACAAAGAATTTTGTGGTGATTTTATAACTTGTGACCTTGACCTTTGAACTTGAAAGTGAACATGTCATAATGATTCCCTGGAAGTATTAACATTTAGACATGTTCATGAGTTCTGAAAAGCTAAATGGGATAAAGTTATACCCAAATTTAGTGCATTTTGTAATAACTCATATCTCATGACCTTGACCTTTGACCTTCAAGGTCACACAATCATTGAACACTTTTTATTGAGTATAACAATCATGTATTGATTAAAAGTGTTCATAGTTAAAATAAAGCATTTTCGCTAAAACATGCTTACGTCATGACCTTGCTGTGACCTTGACCTTTGACGGATTGTAGCCAAAACCTTTTCAAATTTTTTTACTTTTCCAAGGATGATATATACCAAGTTAGAGCTTCATAGCACAAAAACTTTTCAAGTTATCGCGTTTACAAGGAATTCTTAGAGTGAATACATAGCTCGTGACCTTGACCTTTGACCTTGAAAGTGAACGTGTCCCCGAGGTATGAGTAGTAAGGTATGAATAAGAGTTCTGGAAAGCTTAGTGGAAAAAAGTTATAGCTAGTAGTACGAACGCGGCGGCGGCGGCGGCGGCGGCGATGGAAACTTCACAAAAACTGATAGCAGCCCCGTCCTTAGACGGGGCTGCTAATTACTGTCTGGAGTCTAGTTGTATAATGCCACATTTTCTGTGCCATGTTTTGTATTATCATGCACCATAATTTAATAGTTCAATCAGAATCCTTATTCAAATTGCTACAAATACCCAGTAAGGCACCAAAATCATAAATTTGTTAAAATGCAAGTTGTATGCTACCCTGTAATGAAAACTGACATTAACAATACCTTTAAGGGGTAAATGATTACTCGATTCATAAAAAGGAATAAGCATCAGTATTTTCCCTACCGGAGCATCCTTCTTGTAGCTGGGCCCGGCTGCGAGCTTGACCCCGGAGGTATTGTTGACTGGTACAGCCTTCTCTGGAGGGGTGGGCTTTAGTCCGATGTCGCCTGTGTTCTTCATCATCTTCTCAATGAGTTTGATACTCTCTTCACCTTTAGCACCCAGAGCTTTGCCATGCCAGTTGTCCTGGTTCTCAATCTCTGTACATTCAATCAAAAGAACTTAATTATCTTATATACTATACTTTGAAAGTTGGCATAGTTACTGCATAAGTTTTAGATTGTAATATGGGACATTTGGTCATTATTCAAAACAGATTGCTTGATTTTGAAAAGATAGGTCAATGTTGCTTATTTTAAGTAGTATTAGAGTTTGTTGACATTAGAAGGACAACAATACGATTTCAAGTCTCGATGTCAAAACTTAAGTTAAACAACCATGAATAAGTCAATGTGTGTGCATATAGTATCAAGCTGAACAACAATAAGATGATAAGATAAAGAGTCGAAACTGATCCCTGAAGTAATCAAATTAAATTTTAGACCAATGGAAGCGTAACTTTGAACCAACCTTTGCCACAGTTCTTGCCCTTCATAGTCTGGGCCAGGATGCAGGTTGGAATGTTCTTGACGGTGCTGGCGTCGTGTAGTGCCTTGCACAGCGCCTCAACATCATGGCCGTCCACAATGGTAGAGTTCCAGCTGAAACAGTCGACAGTCAGCAGATTAATCTTCTAAACTGTGTTTCAGGGGAGATATTGCTTGTTGAACATGAAGTGATTTGTATTTCTAGATTTTTTTATATATATCATATAAACATAATTTTGTTAATATGCAAAGATATGCTAGTATATCGATTAAACGAACTTCCTAATATGATTTGTTATAAAACCGAATTCTTCAATTTTTTCTGCAATCAATTTGTGTTGAAAACTTTATACTATAGTGTTAACATGACAACTCATCAAGCACATACCCGAAAGCATCCATACGCCTCTTGTAGGTATCCACATCATGGCCCAGACTTGTTGCCTGACTCTGGCCGAGTCGGTTGATGTCCACGATACAGACGAGGTTGTCCAGCTTGTAGTAACTGGCGAAGGCGAAAGCCTCCCATATTGAACCCTCAGCACTCTCCCCGTCACCGATCAGACAGAACACTCGGTAGCTGCAACAGTTGGGAACATCCGACATTTTAGTTACAGTGGGACACATTTTGTACAAGTGTGGCACATTTTATAACAGTGAAACACATTTAATAAGAGTTGGACAGATACTTATAACATTGGAACACATTAAATAACAGTTGGACACATTCTGTAAACGTGTGCTACATTCTTCAAATGTGTGCCACATTTTGCAATTTGTAACACATTTAATAACAGTAGGATACATTTAAACTACGGTTTGACACTTAAAAATACAGGCTTGGTTAGGTTTTATCATTTCATATTTCATTTAACAAGCAAACTGGAATAGTTTAGGACATTATGCAATGTTAATATAGCATTTCATTAGGAGCGAGAGGTTTGTACATGAACTATTGTAATTTACTGTATATTTTGGGTTATAAGGCGAAGCATATCAGTTTACAATTTTTCACAACTTATTTCACTTGAATATAAACTATCACAGACTAAAATTTTACTAAACATTTAATAAGTAAATTGAAAAAAACAAGAAATCCCACTAAGCACATTTAAAGCTAATGTCTTAGATAATTAATGTTTTTGGGATGACTTTACAAGTTCATCATATAAAGAGAAAAGGAAATTGTTTTCGTGACAAATTAATAAGGTGAAACAAGTAACAAAACATTGACATTATCTGAACTGTTGAACTCAAATACAAACCAGTTATATTAACATATATAAAACGTAACAGATCTGAACATAATTAAAATAATAATCTCAATGAAATATATTTGCCCTTGCAACAACATTCAACATCATACTCACGGCTTTGTACTGCAAATAATATCAGATCGATGTTTAATAACTTGTTTCTTTAAATATATTATGACTGAATAGGGAGATGTGACTTTGAATTGAAATAACATTGAATCTGAAAACTTTCATCAATAGCCACTAATAAGCTTGATTACGGTTTGCAATGAAGCATACTTAAAATCTCTTCAAATTCAGAAGAATAAATAAATATGAGTATTCCTAAAGGCCAAAGTCTTATGTTTAAAGTTTAATACTGCTTTCATGTCTTCTATAAGTTTGCAAATTAGATATTTCTTTTATTCCAAAGTATTCCCAGCAGGCATTTTAACGTTGAACCAACGTTGAAACAACGTCGTTTATCAACGTTGAATTGACGTCGAATTTTGATTGGATTTGAAATTTGCCGCGACGTCGAAAACTGACGTTGTTTCGACGTAGAAATGACGTTAATAGATACGACGTCGCAACAACGTTGGTATAACGTTGTCTCGACGTATATACGATATTGTATCAACGTTGAAACAACGTTTTATTGACGTACTTTTAACGCGACATCAACGTCGATACAACATGGCTTTAACATTGATACAACGTTGATACGATGTTGCTGCAACGTTGGTAAAAAGTTAATCCCATTTCTAATGATGCTGAATAGATATGATGAGAGACGTTTTTCAATGTATATAACACTGCAGAGAATCATAGAGACCGGAATCGTATCATAAAAAAAATATGGTATATCGTCGGGAATAGCTGTATAAATTCAACCAACAAATTAACAAGTCAAAAACAAACCGAGATAATGATTACATAAATGTTTATTAATCTTTTATACATTTCTATGAAAAGCAGTCTTATCATGTATTCTTGTATATGTTTCTTCACAGCGTTGGCCATCAGCAAAGTTCTGTACAAAAGAAAGATAAAAGTAAATGAAGTGAAAAATCAATCACATAAATTGTATATGTCGATCCCTTATCAAATATGTGCTAATAACTTGTTCTGCTCTTTTGAATCCTGCCTTGAATGACTTATTGTTAACTTATTTAACATTTGAAACTGGTAAAATAAAAATGAAATGAATGTCGAATCATCGGAATGGCATTTACAACAGTATACACTATATATACATACCTGAGGGTAGTTTGACAGATCAACTCCCAGAAGCACGTGCATGTATCTTCTCTGCTTCGCCAGTCTCCAGCTCTCTCCTCCCTCTCAATCAGCAGACTCTGAGAAAAGTTTATAATATTCATGTAATATTATATTCAAATATAAACAATAATATCCTAACACATTTCTTTAAAACACTTCTTGATTCGTGGATTCCTTAAAACATAACTGTAATAGAAGTGAAAAGGTGTCAGTGAGGAATTGGCCTTAAAATTAATTTGTATATATACACATTATAATTATACAAATAGTAACAATGAATCGTACATGTCGGTTCAAGCTTAAGTGAGTTGATATCAATCTTAGTCATATAGATATATTGCTAAACTGTCATGCATTAAAATATTAGATGGTCTGGTCACTGGTAATATTGTGTTTTGCATGGAAATAAACAATTGAAAACGAATTTCATCCATCAACAGTTCAGAAAAAAGTATGTGGTATGCCATCATTCCGTCATATTTGAACATAATTATATGATTAGTCTGATACAAAATTAATAAAGTTAACAATGAAAATAAAATCAATTTAATATAGCTGGAGCCCTTCTTGTTCTTAAATACGGGCGTATAATTTATACTTTTGGCAAATGTGCCAAATGATATTTCAGTTATTATTATTGAATACCAATTACATCAATACTGTAGGCCTACATGTACATGTATAAATGTCCAAATAGTATGATACTGTATGTGAATATTTGATGTCGTTCATGAATATGACGCAATTGGGAACAACACTATTACAACAACCCTAACGTATTAAACGTAAGTAGCCATATATTTCTATGACGTGATCATAGTTCAAGTGACGGAGTCATTCAAATAATTGATCAAAATTATATAGTTTTAAACTGAGATGATTGCCAATCTACCCGGTTTAAACACAATCCTTTATATGATCTTTTTCCTACAAAAATAATACGGGACAACGCTGATTATGATGCACTCATTGCCACTCTATGATAACAATTCAACTGCTGTTTCATTCAAGCTGATGCTCAGAGTAGATAATTATTAATCAAAAACAACAACGAAACTGTACACGTACAGTGAACGCTCTGAACCAAATGAACTCCTAAACAGCTGATCGAATACTTTACGAGCTCCGTGCAACACCGGTTACGGTATCAAGCACTTTATGCTATGCCACAACACTGTACGGAGTTCAACAATGTTGCGGACACAAGTTGAATGACAGCAGAAGTTTTGAACCTATGACTTTCTTTTATCATCGTGACTCACTTAACTAATTCAACAAATGCTATTTTTCAAATAATAGTTTAATATTAGTGCTATAATAATATATAATCGTACTAGATCTACAGTTGCCTTGGCACTAGGCCTCCAGTAGGCCAACAGAAGTCAACGAGATGCGTTCAAATTTTGACGTGTCTAGTGTAATTGAAACTCAATGATGGAAAGTTTAATAGATCAAGGGAAATACTTACCATTTCAAAATAGTAGAGCGATGTCAGTGCACCCGAATCGTGATCCGATATAACATCTAACAGGACGTTGATTTCCCCGTTCATCGACCGACAAACATGGCGACGAAAGTACTAAGATTGTGACGTAATAGTTGAAACTATGACGTCATCAGCATTTGTGCTGGCGCGAAAATGTGGTATGCTTGTTGGCGAACAAAGTAACGTCGGGAATATAAGAAAAATGATTTTATTTCAGTTCATACGCCGTTTAGGGAAACAAATTATCGGCAAATATTGTTTATGAATAAAGTGATCACGAATTTGTTCCTGAATTTTCAAGTGCTAGCCTATTCACGAAACAATGCTTTTAAAACGGTATATTTATTCATTTATTCATTGATAGATTAAGGACTGTTTTACATAAATTTATGTAACCATATTTGAAAATGACTTTTAAAGTGTACTTTTTTTACTGATTTCATATCTATACATTTTATTGGTAATTCAAAAAAGCTTTATTATAAAAGGAATGGAAAAGGTTAAACTTTATAAAGGAAAACAACTCTAGACTCTACATAAAGAAAAATTATTTTCTATACGATATCCTAGAAAAAATGCCTTTCTTGTCGCGCAATCTGTTAGTTGTTATTAACAGTAATTTAGTTAGTCCTTTCATAACGGGGCGCTCTTTACAAGTTTAAAGGCGAATATCACACAATTTTAACAGACACTTATTCGCGTTTTTAATGAATGATCAACTAACAAACGCAAATCTTTAGTTTCACAAGAGACAGACGTGCTTCCATCTGATACAATTCGTAGGTTGTAAAATCGGAACAACGTAAGGTCATTTATCAACATAAATCTCAAATACATAGACGTCGGAAATAGAAACGTTGAAACGACGTTGTGTATCTTGATTTTCTCGACGTCGAAAGAACGCCACCTTAACCGAAATAACCGACGTTGAAACAACGTTGTTCAGTCAACGTCGAAATTACCGACGTCGGGGCCAACGTCGTTGTTATCGACGTCGAAAATACAGACGTTGTAACAACGTCGTTAAATCAACGTCGAAATTAACAACGTCGAAGCAACGTTGTCTTTATCGACCTCGAAATTACTGACGTTGAAACAACGTCTATTTTAAGTTGAACGACGTCGCGACCACATCTAAACTATAATCCAACGTCGATTCGACGTTGTGTGCCTGCTGGGTTGACTTTAACAAAGATCTCGAGTATATCATGGAAACTAGAACTGCAGGGTTGGAACATGAAGCTGTCACTTACTCTGCCTGGTCGAAGTATTTGCCGGTGTAAGCCATCCCCGCGGCGACACCGAGACCCTGGCCCAGAGACCCTGTAGCTACATCAATGAAGTTCAGTCTCTGGAAGAAATACATAGGCTGGTAAATTCCTACTCAGGGAAGATATAGAGATTACCCGAGGAAGTGTATCATATGCCTTTTACGAAACGAGTGAGAGAGACAGCCTATTGCAATGACCAAGTTTGATTTGTACACAAACAAATGTTATAGATAGAAAAGCTCATATAGCTTTTTCCATGACAAAATTATGAACTATGTGTGAGGTTTGATTAATATCAAGTAAGTATTTTCTGAGCTTTACAAATAACAATACAAGAACACACTGTGAACTTTTGACAGATATCAGGATGGCTGCATGTGTATACGTGTCTCTAAACAAACTGATTCTTCTGGCTATATTGTGACATGTGCCAAAATGATGGATAAAATCTGAATGTTTGAAGGACAAATAAAGCAAAAACAGCAAGTAAAACAGGTAAGCTAAAAGTGAACTAATTTGATGACATGGTCTTCCAATTCCTATCTTTATGAAATGACATACTACAAAATAGTCAATTCAGAATACCTATACAGTCAAAATTTTCCAATGTGCTATCAAAGCAACAATAACAATACTCTGCACATGTAACACAATTGACCTGCCACAAGATCTCCGAGATTGTAGTGACTTTCTCAGTTTCAAAACACTGCTCAAAACACATTTGTTTAGAGAAGCTTTCCAACTGGACTATTGACTCTTTCTTCAATTTTATGTGTGCTTTGAGTATGGTGTCATGGAAAACAGCGCAATACAAATATGTTATGATGATGATGATGATGATGATGGTACATTAGACCATATGCCTTCCATAATCCATTTAGTTTTATTCACTAAAGTCTGAAATCTGAACTGGAAGAAACAAGAATGAACAGAGACCTCAATATGAGTCTTTTACTACACATATTACAAATAAAACTATTGCATTATACCTCAAATTATTCTCTGTCCATTTTCTCTGAAAGATTGATGATCTTATCAGAACAATAGCATCTTATAGTTACAATCTGAACAGGTTAACAAACAAGTTTTCCTTAATTCCCATTGCTTGCAGTCACTGTAAATAAAGAGGAACCAATGGGCCATGTCCTGTCAATCTTGCTCATGCATTGTCCATACCAAATTAATGTACATCTACATGTGTAGATGAAACACAACGTGCCAAAACAGATCGCTTGAACCATGAGACTAAATGAACAAGGTAAATGAAGATTGAGTGACTAAATCATAAAAGCTGACCTTTTAACCTCTGAATCTACTAGACAAACATCTAACATTACCTTTTTAAAGCAAAAATGCACGAAAAATGACTAAAATTAGACAATTCAGGAGTTAACACTCTTGTTGCTGAAACCATCAGTGCCATATTATTGTGAACTCCAACTTAGAGGTATGAGTTAGGGAATTATGTTTTCAACATGTATTTCAACAAAGGTTATCCTAAACAAAACAGACTTCGACAAGTGACCACCACATCTTTAGATAAAATTATACAAATACAAAACATGCACATTTCCCAATATTCAGCAAAGATTTTATGCTTTACCTGCTTAAATATTGTTACTATAAACAACAAATTTAGCATTTAAAGTATAGTATAAGCTCACAAACTCTTACAGGTGTAGGGTGCCCCTCAAGGTCTGAGTCCAGTTTGCGAAGATTCATCAAGTCTTTCTTGGGGAAGAGTCCAGCTTCAGCCCAGGCAGCATACAGGATAGGGGCAGCATGACCCTACAACATGGCCAGGAACTACCATATGTAACTCACATCTAAGAGAATCTTGGTTTGACAATTTAAGACAAAAAACAAAACCATCAACTTTTATCTTTATCAGTACTTATAAAAGGATATAATTTATTATGAGGTGTATTTAGGTTGAGAAAGTTCCGTTTTAGCTTTGCTTAATAGAAAGACTCTTCATCTCAACTGGTAAAATATAGCATCAGAATTTTTATCAGACATCTTTCCATGATGCAATTTGCATTTACACTTTTAAAAACCCCAAATGAAAACTATATTTTGAGTACATATAATTAAAAATATGCCCAGGAATGACTTCACCAAAGTGACTTTTCTCTCTTTTGACATTACTTTTGTGAAAGAAATTTATCATTACTGGATGTAGAAAGCTTACCTTTGAGAGTACAAATCTGTCTGCGTTTGGTGCGAGCGGTTGCTTGACATCGTAGCGCATGGTGTCGAAGAAGAGAACAGACATGACCTCCGCCATTGAACAGCATGATGTCGGGTGGCTGGAACACAAACAAGGAACATAAGAGTTTTCAGAAGAATACAGGGCGACTGAAGGACATATGCGATGAAGGTTTTTCACCACTAAAAACTGCCTGAAGTAAACAAAGACCTCTCCCAAAACTAGGATTATTTTTGATCCATAAATAACCTATTTATCAAACCAGAAATGCACTATATAAACTACACTATAAACTATAGGAAAAATATTTATATAAACAATTCCTGTGTACCAGGGTAGCGACCTCTCCAAACCATTCCACAACTAGATTGGCTGATGAGGACTAACAGTAAACGTGTCGCTTTTATAGAATGTTCATTTACATTGGTTTTTGATGTGAGTTGACTGAAAGACAAACAGGCAATGTTTCATTTCATATAATATTTATCATGACATAATATCTAAAAGGTTCAGTGCCTGAAGACATTTACAAGCATATAACCATCAGAGAATATTATTTAGATTGTTTTTTTTAAGCAGGATGCGTATAAGACTGTAGACAAAGTGAAGTTATCATGATGTGTTAATGGATGATAGATTTTCCAAAATTCATCTTAAAAATAAAATGTCATCCTATTTTCATTGGCAACAAAACCAATGTGTTTGAAATTCAGACACAAAATTCTTAATTCATAGTCATTTTTTAAATACTGGAATGTTAAATTGACGCAAGGCAGGGATTTCTCTTAGTTGAAAACATAAAACTTGGACCTAGAGCAACTTGTCCACTAGTTTAGACAGTAAACAGAGAAGCATTTTCATGCTAAATATCTGCAGAATTTGCCATCTTCAGATACAAACATACATAAACAAACTACATTGGTTCTTCAAATGGGACAAATTAACAGATTCTTAATCTCAATATCTTTCAGTTGGTTCATTTGTTCAGATATTCTTTGTGCTTCTATCTGAATTCACACCCAACATGACTACAGCCCGATATACAATTGATCTATTTCCATACAAGAGCACATAATGATAATCAACACTGCACAGATGGAGAGAAAAGCAATTGACATGCTGAGTGAGACTAGCTTCTTGATTCCAGTTTCATGTCCTGAATGACAATTAGTCACGGTTGTTAACACAGCAACCTCTCTCTACATAGTTAGTAGCAAACGAGTTTCTCATATTGCAATAAAGTCATCTTCATGTAGTCATACTGTCATAGCCATTTTAGCAAATGTGGATATGTAAACAACTAAATTTTATTGATTAAGACTTATTTACAATTGAAATATTGCATAAATGAAGTCTTTTGCAAGTATCAATATATTTAGAGTGACAGTATGGTTAAAAAGAAGTAATATACAATATTTAAACATATCTCATTCTTTTCTTTATGAATAAAATATGTTTCAATCTAAAAAATCTCAAGTATAGATGTTTTGGTGAATCAAAATGACAGTATTGAGTATGAATTTTAAGCATCTTATTGATGTAAGATATTGCAATAATAAACTGACCTAAAAGTACATAACACAAATCAATATTGGGTGCCGATTTAATTTTATAAATATATACAGTACAACTTCTGACTAGTTAAATTGCTTAATTTATTTTTTTCAAAATAAGAGCTCTGATGATCATGAGACTGCTTTACGAATATCTCTCCACACACCTAAAACATCTATTATGCATCATCAAGTCTATTGACTTCTTTTCTATTTATCTTATTTATTATCTCTATTTCCATCCTGTCTACGGATACGAACGTTACTCTAACTCCACTAATCTGTCTACCCTGGGATCAGAAGCTTGATTCACTCGCGCAGCTCGACTTGGGATATAGCCAATCAAATCATTTTCTCGCCACCTTCTCGATAAAATTTGAACGAGAAGATGATATGATTGGCTATATCCCAAGTTGAGCCGCGCGAGTGAATCTAGCTTCTGATCCCAGGGTACAGATTAGTGGAGTTAGCGTAACGTTCGTATCCGAAGACAGGATGCTCTATTTCATCTTATACAGTCAGCTGTATATGTAAATGAAGAGACCACAATTGAAGTTCTGCATATCCTTTGATAACATTTTGTAAAAGTGCAATAACAAATATCAATATATGGATTTACTTTTTGTTAAACTCCCTATTAGGATAAGATAACAATCATAACATTTGCAACATTTGTCTTTATTTTTGTTATGCCACAATATGTGTGGCTAAAATGACACAGCACATTTGAAGTAATTTCTAGGTGCAATTTAAAGAGTTCTTAATGAATAACGAATATCCGAAATCTTCATTATAAGTCAGAATGACAAAGCAATAATTTATAGAGTGAATGATTTATCTACCCAGCGTACGCGTCCGACCTAAGCAAGATTTATAAACAATAAAACTTATCGCTATCACTTATCCTTATCGCATGACAGTCACATAAACTATTGTAAATAGATAATGGCATGATGAGCAAAAGCATCAAACAAATTTCAGTTTCAACAGAAAATAGTGCATTCACATGTAATAAAAGTGCACTGCACATGGTTAATGAGCACGTTGTCGAACGAGATTTTTGGTGGCGTCATACGAACCCCGAGTTGCTTGCATTTGTCATTCTAATGCTTTCAATTCGCAATCTGTTTGCCATGTCCTGCAGATTTTGAATTTTTCCATTATCCGGTCTGTGGTATTCAGTCATCTTGTCAGTTGCCACGAAGGAAGTTTGCAGTTAAAGTTTCCGACACTGTCCCCACAACTCGCCGGTTAGAGAGCAAAAGGCCTTGACATTGATCTGACCCGTGACCTCTCCTCCACACAGCGCCATCTAGCAGGTGCGCGTCAACGACGACAACTCCGTCCAAGTGATTGTGAAAACATCGGGTTTATTTAGTATCTAAATGTTTCGGTTAATATTTTCTTTATATTCAACACTGAAACACGATTTTATATACGTATCAAACTTGACATACCGAACCGGGAAAAGAATATGTGCAACCTAAATCGAAGAATCAAATTTAAATATAAAATTTGTCAATTTTTGAATTTATGATCATATGAACGTTCAAACATTGAACAAATATTTAGAGAATCATATGTGATATTACTTCGTATTAAATTAGGCACGGTATGAAGTATAAATCTACACTCATCGTGAAGAAGAACAAGTTCTTGTGGAGAAGAAAAATCAGCTTATCAAATTCCTCTCAAAGATGTTACAATCATCATATTTGACACATTGTGTTTATATATTTAGGACCGATTTGAATGTTATTTGTCTGTAGTTTAGGAAAATGAGTTAAATTTTCATATGAATTATAAAGCATTTGGAATTGATTAAAACGTACATGGTGTAGAAAGACAATATAACAGGACAGTTGACACAAACTTTTGCCATGTCCTCTCGATAAATCTGCCTGAAACTCTGAAAGATTACTCCTCAATTACCACTTTCCAGTCCCTTTTTAAAAGAAACACTATCCTGTTTGTAGATATTTCGTATACATGTATACGCCAATATTTTGATAAACCATTTGTGTTTCGATTGATGGCGCTATATACTGAATTGGACTTATTTTCATTGTTTAAAGATTTTTTATAAAAGACACTCAATATTTTCAGTTTGGTGGTTTTGAAACCCCAACTATACGAAAAGAAATAAAGTTCAATGAGAATCTTACAGCCCTATTTGTAAAACCAGCTAGAAATGAGCATGCAGGTACCGCTTCAAGTCCACACCGGCCGTCAGAGACGGGTCTTGCCAAATTAGATGGCTACACTATGGAACAACCCACTTGAAGTCAGAAAACTAGAAGAACCCATGTAGTTTAAATTACAACTGAATTTAAGGCGCAACATCATTATTTCTATTAGGATAATGATCATAATTGACGTTTTAATAACGTTTTTCATAGGTACCTGCAACAGAAGGAACAGACTGGCATCTTATTCTCAATAATCACAACAAAAGATTATTCAGAGAATAAGACTAACTCATAAAGAATGAATTCACAAAACCAACAAAAGTTTTTAAAAGTATTTAAATGTCAATGAATAAAACAATGTTGAAATATTTGCAAAAGACTTACCCAGTTTTACATTCATTTGTCATCAAGATGCTTTGTATTCTAAGTTTGTTGGCAATATCCTGTAGGATCCCCTTCTTCCCCGGACATAGTTTTCCTGTACTAGCCATGTTTATATTGAAACTTTACAACCCGACCGATGATATAACACGTCCTGCTTAGTGAAGTTAGTGAAGCCAAATGACTGTGTTAATTTACAGGCTTCAGTGATATGTCATTCTAAATGAAATCCGGTTACATCTCTGGCAAGGATACTAAATGCTGTCAAAGTTTTTCTCTGAAATTTTAATTTCTTGTAATCAAATTGAATTAAACTACGAAAGATGTTTCGGCCGCCAATTACCTTTTTTTCAGAAAAGTAGACTAGTCTTGCTCTATTTTTATCTAACCTTTATCCTATACCAAATAAATATACTTAGACTTTTATACTTACAGACTTTTAGTCTCAAGCAACATACTAATAAAACCAGCTGTTAACAATGTTGTCTTTTTATTACCAAGCATAATTTTCACTGTTAATGTTTAACATTTCATTTGACAAATTTATGAACTTAAGTCCTTTAAATGCAAAAAATAAAGTCTCGTAATGTGTACATGTAGATTCATATGTCAACACCGACACGATTATACAGCAAGTGTTAACTAACAAGTATCTACTGTCAGCAGGCTTGTACAAAGCGAGTGCGGCGTTGTGATATGAAATGGAGAGTGTGTATAGTGTGTGCCCATGTGTGAATATTAATATTCTATAAAGTTCAGTACAGATGCGAGTGTCATATTATATTCATACAAGAAGAACAGATTGAGTCTTTCTTATATACTAAATTTCATGTAATATAACGTTCCGGTTCTGATTACGTAACATTTCAAAAAAGTAAATTGAAAGAGATATAACTTTTTTGAGTGGCATTTAAGAAGTTGAAAGTCAAATAAGGACAATATTTATGGATGACAACTTCTTTATTCAGAGGGCGACGTTTCGATATAGATTCGTGTATCGTTATCAAGCATGATATCAAGAAAGAGATATATACTGATTAAAAAAAACCCAAATCAGTTGTATTTATGTTTTACATTATGTTTTACATAACAAACAACATAATGCTATAATACATCAAACAATAGTAGCAATTAAGTTCTTATATCTATAAAGGATTATTTAGAGTAATTACAACATGCATTTTGCCAATACTTCCATTAAATGTAATCACGTTGGATTAACTGTTGTATCTTTTAAATGTGGAATAATTGATAAATACATGTCACGTGTGTATTCTCACTGCAGCTTTATTGTTCAAATTCTTCTCACTTTTTATATACCCTGGCAACAACTACTCATCATTTTAACTAATTTTAACTGCATACACGTGTTAACTCGTTTTTGGCAGTTTTACATTTAAATTCCGAGTAAAATTCATATTTTCGGAATGTACACTATCGATAAAAATACAATTCATAATATACATGTAGTAGATAATTATACATGTATATTAATTAAGTATCAATTCGCTGAACCGATTGCAAACTTCTGGAACATTGATTTCGTTATGTTTGTGAAAACAGCTTTGAACTAAATTTCTATTACAGTGTTCAGCGAAACAGCGACACACAAACCAATTACTGTGTATTCAATGGGAAATGTATTTAATTTTTGATGCTACGGCGAAATTGATATGCATTAAATATACGTATGGAAAGGAATCTCGTGTTTAATTTCAATCTTCACTCAACCATAGACATGGGGCGGTATGGCGGAGGTAGTTTTATGGAAACACTTTTTACACTTGTTTGTGCATTTTTGCTCTCAATGCACGTCAAAGTTACAGTTATTTCAAAAGAATGTTCAGTAGCCCAGATTCAAGCATGCTCTTTATCTTGTGAATATAACTATATCCACCTAAATTGACTTTGATATTTTTATATTTCTTCTATACTACAAGACAATAGTTTAGGCTCAGTGCAGGTTGACTAGTGTGTACTTAGCGCAAATATCGTATAAACTAGAGACTCTATTCTTCATGTTTGAAAATAAACGCAGTACCAATGATGTAAGGAGAGCTTAGAAATGCCATAATGGAAAACTGCCCCCGCAACGGGGTCCTAATGACGATTTTCAACGATGTCCATGGACTTCTGTTAAATTTCATGATGCACATGTATATCAAGGTCTATTAATGACAAAAGCATGTCACTTGGGTTATAAGTTGAGGCTTTAGAAAACATAAATAAGTTTTACAATGCCCGCCAATACTTCAATTACATTGCATCATTTAATTGTGAGTCTTAACGCGTAGTATATGTATTTTTATTGACGATGATATGTACCGGAGTCATTAGATTTCATGCCTTCAAATGTTGTAAATCTTGGTGATGTATATCTGAACAAACCCATAAACATTGAATCAAAATTGTATTGAAATATCACTGTTGGTTGAGTATTTTGTTTACAACCAACAGACGCTGCAGGTGTGTGTTTTTAAACATACCGACCGTCGTTGCAGTATATTGGTGCACTACTTCAAGGGTCCGGGTTCGAATCTAACAATGTCTCTCTTCTCCGGTTGATATACTGGCACAAGAAAAGGTATGAGAAATAGTTTTTTTTGCAGATGATGTAGTTAGCGGTATAGTAGATGATGTAAACCTATATAATTACCATTTCCTTTGAGCCGTATATATAACGATCAGAAGATACATTTAAATTTAACTTGGATATAGCGCTATACAAATTGACCTTTAAAAAAAAATTAAATTCCCATTCAGAGTACAAGAAATCGTTTGATTGCAGATAGTGCAGTTCTAAATATAGTTTCTTATTCATTTGTACAGTACATATAAATTTGGAGAGACACATTCCAGTTTCTTGCACCATTGAAACATCACCACAAGGAAGTAAATCCAGCTGACCATCACTGAACCCTATACAGGATGCATATTGACGGAGCTATCGGATACAGGAGGTGCAGATAAGCGAGAAGACATCCTTAACGCGGAACTGGTGGTTGAACTCCCCTCGTGTACAGTTGACATGTAGGGGAGACCGGGGCAGGCACGTCACCTTTTCACTAAAATGTAAATAATGAGTTGTTTCTTTCGCAATATACTAGTGTACGTACGTTTGTACATATATTGAACCATATCTTAACTTTATTGCAATAATTGTCGAAAGTGCCTAACGTAACTTGTTTGCCAATAACTTTGCTTTAAAGACAACGAGTTGAAAAACCGAACATGCCCTGCATCGGGGTAAGTTCGGTTTCTCTCAGGGGCAGGTTCGGCCATCCTTGGGAACAATCAGAACATGTTCAGCCTACAACAATTAAAGAGAGATAAGATGCTACTCATAGTATTCAATATTTGGGACAGAAAAAATACTACATTACTTTACAAAAACATATTTTATAACGATCTGGACTCAGTTAACTTTCTATTACGAAAAGAATTCGTAAGAGGAGGAGAAGAGGAGCCTACTATTCAAGGACCTTCAAGAGGGTCCTTTTGAGGAGGATGACCTTTAGAAAAATGGTTTCGAGGAGGACCTTAAATTTTTTGTGACCGTCCTCACGGCCGAATGCATGTGCCCCGCCTGTAATGACCGAACGTACCCCACAAACCACGGTTGCTCTTTTTTCTTTACTGCGAAAATACACAGACCTCGAACCAAAATAACTTGTTGGTTACATATACGTCTCGGCATGTTGGTTTATGCTCAATTAAGAACATATTCCTAAACATAGTCAATATTTGTCAAAAACATAGTCAACTGAAGTCGAATATTTTACACAACTAGTTGAAAAACGGGTTTTCTTCCACAGTTTGTAAAGAACATGTTGGACTGTCACCATTTTAAAGTCAGTGTGGGAATAAGGTCATGTTGTCTTTTAGGAATAACCAATTTAAGTTAAAATGGCCCCGAACAAAAATTACAGCGAAAAGACGAACATGCCCCGGGGACGTGCCTGCCCCGGTCTCCCCTATACACCAACAAGTCTATGCGTTTCAGTGAGAGAATATTTTATTCATGAACCATCAAACAAGAAACAAATATATACATCAACATAATACATATTAATTGAATGTATGGTAGGAATAATGATTGAACCTTTTCCCCCATCTTATTTCATTGACAATAGAAGAATCATAAAAAACGCATACATCCCCCATTATATTGATTAAAAGAGCAATTTCCTAACAAATAGGTTCTATAGACTTAGTCTGGACAGTCATATTTTGTATCTTTGAAATAATCCCGTTTGAATTGTGACAAGGGATTACACGTATGAATTGTTTAGATCGTTTCTAAGATCGTCTCAGTAAACTGACACACGAACTTTATAAAACGGAATTCCTAGAGTCTTTCAATTATCAATTTGTGAAGAAAGACAATTATGAGAATTTAAGATAACTTATAGGCCTATATTCATATATTGTTCACTATCCTGCAAATAAAGAAGATGGAAAATGACCATAAAACAGGGTAAAATATAGAATATGTTTTGCAAACGAACAAGCGAATTGTAAATGATTGTAAATGTTGTCACAGCTGCTTTCTAATGAAAATGTATACATTTGTGTTTCACATCCAAGTGTCGTTTTCATTATTAATTTGCAATATTTGGCTATTGACTAAATGGAAATTAGTTCATTCAATTCACTGAACGAGCAGAAACAATATTACTGATCATAGGACTTGATATGGTATATGACTTGGTATGATATGATTGGGAAGATATATGTCTTGGTATAATATATGACTGGATATGATATGATTAGGTATATGATATGACTGATGATATGAAAACTGACTTGTTTTTAACCTCCTAGGAATTATCTTCTTAAAATGTCAAGTGTTATTTCACACATACACATGTACATGATTTTACAGGGTTGATGTACGTTATTGTGCCAAATGTGATGCTTACCTCAATAAGTACCGGTAATTAAAGTGCGGGTGTCGCATACACCGACACTAGCAGGGAATAGTTTAAGTCAGCAAGGGTGACGTAGGCATGTACAAATTTAAAATTAGATCGATCTTAATGTTTGCATCAAATTCCTAATCCTCTCAATGTCATTTTTCACATTTTAACATACATATATCTTTATGTATGCGTTCATTTCCACGAGGTATAACATTGACCGATCAAGACACACTGTAAGAACGTGTACGCCTGGAAATTGTTACTCGATGAAATGGCAAGAACGTGTACTCTGGAAATCGTTACTTCATGAAATAGACGAGTTTCTCTGAAGACGAAGTTCGTATTTGCGTATTTGTTATGGTGCGTTGTTTGATGAATAGTTTGTTTTGCTAATTTTGAGAAAAGATATTCCAGATTGTAAAATGGTAGATGGAGCGTTTGGAGATGGAAATAATGTCATTATGTGCCCCAAGTTGACAATAGTATATCTAGTATATAAAGACTAGATGAACGTACTGAGAACTGTGTATGAACGAACTGGCGTCATATGCGGATAAAATATAAACAATCGTTACTCGTTTCCATCCCGCCCGAAGCCGTTTTGCTTTTAATTTTGGACGGAGTAGGACACAGTGTGAACGACCTTGGTGTAACTCAGGCATTAGCAAATTCTCTAGGCGCTACAAACGTTCACTGGACATACATGTACTATATGTAGTATCTAAAATAATGCATTTAGATATTATAGGCTTGTTTAAATAGGAATGTTTTCAGTTTTGACTGAATGAGGTGACACTCTCTGGCTCTTTGATTGTAAAAGCAAGGAATTCCATGACAGGTGCAACGTAGTAAAAACTTCTGTGACCAAATGACTTCAGTCTCACTTTTGGTATGCACAGGTGTTGCAGTCTCAACGAACGGGCTGGAGTATACTGACTTAACAGTTTAATGAGGTAAACCGGAGCATTCCCATTGATGCATTTGTACGTCAGGGTTAGCACCTTGTAATCTATCCTTTGCTTAATGGGAAGCCAGTGAAGACTTACTAGCAATGGTGTCACATGGCTTCGCTTTCTGGCTCTACAAATCAGTCTAGCAGCCGAGTTTTGAACCCTCTGCAACTTACATATAGATCTTGCCGCATATTGCTCAGGAGACTGCAGCAATAATCCAAACGTGAGAGGACCAGAGAGCGAACTAGGAGGTGAGCGGCCTCCCGAGTGAGGAGATCACGAATACTATATTAAATTAGATCACGAATAGAATGTTAAATTAAAACAGACAAAAGGTTGTTTTAGATTTTCTTTTTATTTTGTTGTATATTTTCAAACAAACCACATGTCATATATGATGCTCAAATAGGGTGTCATGATGAATACAAATATTAACGTCTTACAAAATTAAGATGAAACATCAAATAAAACTTTCATAAAAAGCATATAAAATGAAAATGAAATCAATTGCAGTTTGAACATAAAATCATTTGGCAAAATCAACTCTGATATTTGTAACAGGAAGCTGTATATATGAAAAAAAGATGTTATAATGACTATATATCTTAATCAAACATATATATCTCTAAAATCACCTCAAAATACTTCTCTGGGAGGTCATCATATGGTAAAAAAATGCGGAGAAAGCACTTGTAACATAATTAAATTTATTAAAGAGTTAATGAATTGCATAATCAATGATATTATCATACACCACTTTTGTACTAATTCTTTGATCATTGGCATAAAAATGATAATCAAAAAGAACACACAGAATTATGCAGGTTCATACTGTTGAAATTGTTCAACCATGAATTTTTCTATGCACAACATCTAACCTAAAACTTAAGTCTAATCTAAAATCATATTTAAAAATGTAATTATAAAAAGCATGACATTTCTGTGAAGGGTTTGACTAATCAACATAAAAATGAAATATGGAGGTAATATTGCACTCTCAATTTGAGTAGATAGTGAGATGAATGACTTAGAGGGTTTGTTGTTTGAAATAATTGATAATATGGAGGGTAATATAACTTCCTAACACTCTTAAGGCACTATACCACATAATTTGAGGCTCAAATTCAACAATTGAACATAAAACTTTTCTACAGATGTAATGAAATACATATTATTCTTTCTAATTCACCTGCAGCCAATAAAGAGAATATAGACTGCAATTTCAGAAGAAGTCGGAATAGTGGGTTTGTCCAATATGGCACACTAGGAATGTGTCCTTTTTAATAAAACCTAATTTCACAACCGAAAACAAAGGTTAAAAAATATTCTTTCTAAGGAATATGCCCAATTTCACTGAATTTTCATACCATTTGTACCCACTGCTGTTGTTTAAAATATAATACCTGCTTTTCTTGCAACATGCAAACTCTTAAGATTTGCTGATATTGCAGTTCACGAGGATATAATGCAATGTTCAAGGTATTCTTAAATTAACTGTATAACTTAATTACGTAAATATTTTCCAAATAACTTACAAGGTAGATTACCTTAGATTAGTATAGATAGATATTCATTATCTGTGCTTTACTTATAAACACAGTTAATTGGTGTACTTAAGTGCCTTTATTATTTTGTTACATTATTTGCACCATGATGGAATATCTGTTTTTATTGTTCTTGACAATCGGTTACTGCGTAACTTTAACACATAAAACATGGAATGGAAAGATGGAATGATTTTGAGCATTTGAAGGCTAAAACAATGAAAAAAGGGACTCAATATTTTTTTCTCCTTCAAACTCGCTTTATGAGAACGAAACTTATTGAGATCTATTAAAGGCAAATCATAAACACTAGGTAAAATCTACTTAATTTGTAAAATAGGTATAAAAACAGTAGCAATGTTAAAATTGATCTTTGAAAATTCAATAAAGTGCCATTTCGCAGATTCAACATCTACTGCAGTAAAATGGGACAAACAAGTAGGTTTATATGCAACATAGCATGATACCGTTCAAATCTAAAGGTGACATTCAAGACCTTTGTTAGAGCCTCTTAACAGTTCAAATGTCAACAGCAAATATATTGAAGAACGCTCCATCAGCTATAGTTACCAATTGCTGCCATTTACATCTAGTCTCATCTGTGAACACACCTCCTGACAGTATCTTGTTGACCACGAGCCATCAAAGTATGTTAAATTAAACATTACAAACAAGAAAATGAATCTAACAATACAACATCATGAAGAAATGGAAAGTCTGGCAGCTAAGTTGTGAAGTTGTTTGGACATTTAATGATTGTATATGACTCTGAGAGGGACTTAAGTCTTATCTTGAAACTGATGAAAACGAGAATCTGAATACCCAGAAGTAGCATGTGGTGTTGTCCAAAACATAACAATGATGTACACAAATACTGTTTAAACTGCTTTAGTACTTCTCAGTTCAGAATTGATTTGTTGGATGCATCTTGGTTTATTAGCATATTCAGTGCAGCTATCTGTAGCCACAAGGTCATAAACAGTTAGTGTTTTAAGTTGAAATATTAGAGAGGATGTTATAATACATGGCTAGCAAGATTTGTATTTATTTGGCTATGATATTTCTCCTCAGTACAGTTTGTCCCAAAAGCAATTTAACATTTAGGATACAATGAAAATGTCTGAAAACTGTGATTGGGTCAGTTGCTGTGCTTGCTCGCTTGCAAAGATGTTTTCGTAGATGCGAAACAAGATGCAACAGGTCTTTTAAAGAGATTTTGAAGGTGTGTACATTAGAACATCAAGATTTTCTAGATAACAACTTTTCTTGTATTGTTAAAATCAGAACACATCTGAGTGAGGGAGTAAGGCTTAACATAATGTCAATGTCAATTTTGACACTTTTTTATTTGATCTATTCAACATATGACAACGATCCAAAATATATGCTAGCTCCTTTACCTAACCTGATAAAGGAGTACACACATACATGTTCTTTTGATATACTGCATTTCACAATAAAGAAATTGTTATCCAAAATTCTTGCTTTTCTTGCATCTATAGATGTATCAGTCAAATCAGTGATTGGAACCCCTGTGAATACACACATACATGAACTAAAATGTTGTAATTTTCACAATAAAGAACTCTCTGTTAGATGAATGTTATTTCAGAAGTGTACACTGGACATGTCGTACTGGTGAAGCTGCCTGGTTTGTTGTAGTCCAACCTCTTCCAACAAGCTCTTGTTTACATCTAAGTGTGTTTCCACCATTGTTCGAGATCTCGCTGTACGCTTGGCTTGGTCTGAAACATGTTCCACAATCTTAATCCTGTATAATGATGAACCATGTTGTTAAGACCAAGCCAATATTTAAATGGACAACATTGGCACACTGATAAAACTTCATTTGAGATTTGAAAATGTGTTCCATACAACTACTTTCTGTTGAAGTGTACACAAATCTTCTTTCAGTAACATTTCTTATTATTACGGTACTGTTTATTGCTTGCATAAAAAAAGGGGCTGTCTTTTATATGTAGATATGAAGTTTTATTCACAGTTCACAGTACAGCCGCAATAAAAGAAAATATGTTAAAAGCTTGTGGCATCACTTATTTAGATGGATTGAATTGAGATGTGGACTAAATTTAGAACCAAGTATTACTTATATTATATTTGGATACAAATAAAAGAGAAATGATGCATTTAATTTGATTCTTATTGTAACTAAACATTATATTTATATTTGTAAATGTCAGAACAGAAAACCGCATATTAACGGCTTTAAATCAATTTTACAAGACACCTACAACGTTAGTAAGGAGCGTCTCTACACTGATTGTAGATACGAGACATTTATCTCCTTCTGGTCATCATGCCACAGTCTTTTCACATAATTTGTATCCACCATTGTAAATTTTGTATACCATGTCTGATGGATTTGAACTATGTTTATAATGAAGAAAATATTACAGTTGTATAGTGTATTTGTGGTGCCTACAAAAAGAAATAAAGTGATAAAAAAAAAAACATTTCCAAAGTTCCCTGGTATTTATGCCCAACAGTTCAATATTCAAAATTAGAGTTGTGCTTGCACTGATATTACCAGCTAAACAGGAAATGAATCACTATTCAAATGTTGGTAAGGTTGATATCAAAATAAGCCAAAGAAGTTTACCTTTAGAAAAGTGCTCAAGGTGTCTAATAAACGATGCTAAAGGAGCAAAGGTCACGTGACTAGCGACATTGTCATCTGCTGGCTCAGTACTCTGGTCCCGCGGAACTGAAATAGATTTGAGATTTATAAGTATACAGACTGATTGGTCAAATAATAATTGCAGCAATTGTAACTTGAGATAAGTCAAGAGAATGTGTATATAGGAGTCTAAAATATGATGGTATTGGATTAACTAAATGTTTTCTAAACTATTTATATATCCTTGCATTGCCACTTTGACTGTTGAACATGTGAAATCAATCTGATTGGTCCACTTAAAAAAACAATATGTTGAGAGAGAAAATAAATAAGGCACTGTCAAAATTGCTACAGCTACAATAAAGAGTTAAGCCACTTTAATTCCTACATCAACATGAATAATTTTATCATAATGATGATCACCTATGGCATAGATTTTACTGATAATTAAGCAACGACAACTTCTCAAGAAATTCATTGTGCCAATAACGGCTGATATAAGCTGAGGGTTACAACACTAGGCATGAAATATCTGTTTCGAAATCACCATTCATAATTTTGGTGTATTGTACATAGGTGGTAAGCTCTTGTTATTGTGTGAATTAAATTACTTACATGAACGCCTGACATAGTCTTCTTTTCCTTTGGTCATTCTAACACCTGGAATATAAACAACTAGCAGTATTACAAAATTAGATATAAGTGATATTTCACAAAAAAATGTTCTTGATTTGCATACAAAAGTGAAAATCATATTCCAATGGGATGAAGCATTCATAAAATATTGCAAAGTACCTTTCAAAATATTTGGTTACGGTATTCATCTCTACTTTAATCTATTTAAACAAATCAAATTGCAACTTGCTGAATTCACATCATCATTCAAACTACTAAATTGATAAGAACATTCCGAGTAACCCTTCAACAGGAATAACACCTGGAATACAACAAGAAATACAACATTAGATATGTGACATTATATGAAATCTAAGTTTGTGGATGAAGCATCGATATAATATAGCAAAGTACCTTTCAAAAGATTGGGGTTTTAATCTTATCTTTAAATCTATATCAACAAAGCATTGGCCAACTTGTTGAATGTAGAACTATGCCAGACTGAAGAGTACATTCTGCAGGAATCACAAGCTGTAGAGACTAGAGAAAGGAAATTCAGTAATGGTTCACTGACCGTCTAGGAGTATTTCCGACACCTGGATGTTTGCGAAGAATCTGTTACAGAAGGGCGTGTCCCAAGTTCTCATACACACTTCAGCTAAGCTCTGGAAGAAAGGAAAATGAGGAATTATCAATAAAGTATGAAGAATTATAGATGCATCCCATGTAGATAGGAAAAACAAACACATTCTGTTATATTTGTGATCACACTATCTGTAAACATGATGAAGAAACTCAAAACAATATCATTTGTATAATTAAGAAATATTTCTACAAGTTTGACTTAAATGTACTGTTGAATTTGGTTAAATAACGTTTTTTTACATAAACATGACATATTCATTTACAATAGGAGAATAAAGAAAACAACGGTTAATTGAGAAAAATTACCTTTGGCAACCTTGAAATGACTTGATATTTGATTTCAGAATTCTGCCTGCAGTTATCAGGAACATCTTTAACAAAAATAAAAACAATATCACTGCTTCAAGGATGATCTCTTTTTGCATGTATGACTGTTTTAAGATTTTCATTGAAAACAAGTATTTATCATATACCGTAATTTCTCTATCAATTCGACATCTCTGATAATTCGACCACGTACGTTAATCTGAGGTTAAAAAGTTCAAATCACCCCTAACATTTCAACCATGCCCCAAATGGTAATTTTCACGTTCCAATACATCGACCACAGTCGTTAAATTATCAGTATATATATTCTATTTCAGCCATACATCTTACAAATCAAGAAAAAAATTGTCACTGAAAAAATAATAATAATGAAACGTATCAATCTTTTGTTGTTCAATCAAGATCAAATATCTACTTTATTTCATGAGTGACTCGGTTTCATAGCAAATCTCAATTAAAATCAGCAACATATATAAGAAATATGCTTCACAAATTATCGTAACATCTGTCACATCTGTGGATAATCACTCACGTGGTTGCTTAACTTCCCGCCATATTTGTTTACAAATGACCAAACCATTATTTTACAGGGGTTGCAATGATGAATTTCTAAACACTTGACCTAATAATCCCACATTAACAAAACATTCAATGAGAGAAAGATAATCAAATATATAAGGAATTCTGTATCAGCAAAACAAATACATTTTTCTTAAGGTTATCATGAAGTATAAATTCTATCTTCCTATCATGATATCCATCACCCCGTGCCCTTATAATGGTGGACTCGTCCAAACTGTGCTACAAATAATATTTATTTTGTCTTGTAAACGTAAACTTTGAAACCGACATAATTAAATGGTATACAAAACTATTTTAAGTAGAATTGTTGTGGAAAAAAACTAAATCTTTTATTTCATTTGGTTGATTGATTCCATATCTCCCATCTGTGGAAGTGAAATATTTATCTTGAACATCACGGCGAGAAACTTTCAGGCATTCGTCATGACTGACAAAGGCTTATCTTTGGTGTCCGACTCTAATGATAACAGCCTTTGTATGAAGTTTATATTTCTCTCTTGAAATACTAATGATATTTAGGTTAAATTTCATATGCTGTTTATATTAGTGTAACTGTCCGATGCATTGCGTGGTTCCATCGTGTCTTAGAATAGCAATGAAACAGGTAATATTATTGGCCCTTATGGGGAAATTCGTGTGTCTTATCCAATCAGAACGTGTTATGCAGATATGTCATGGCGTCACATGATCTCTTACCAAATGATCATTCAGATTAAAGATTAGATAACGAAGGTAGTTGATTATTGATTGTTTTAAAATTATATTTGTTTATTCTCAATTTCCTGTGACACCAGTGGCCTTCTTGATGCCTCCTAATATAGTCAAATACACATGTTTTTACATTTTAATATTGTTAGGCTTGAAATCTAAACTTGACTTGAATTTTACCGACAGAAGAACGTCTGGAATTTTATTTTGATATTTATTTTGAGTGTTGTCATCATTTATTTTAAAACGTATCTGAATTTACTCGGTTTAGAGACATTAAGATGGTCCCTCGATATACAGGATGAGCCCCTAAATCAATAATGAAATTTATATCAAAACTCAAAGCATCATTTTTTCCGACATGAAATCACCGAAGGCTTTGAAGCGGGTTCTATATTCTGTGCAAGGAGTACAGCTAAAACATGGCTTCTTGTATCGAGTAAATTTCTTGCAAACTTCTAATTTTATCGAAGTATTTTTAGGTGGACCTGTTCTTTTTTTAATATTTCAATTGAAATTATTATCACCATACGTAAACAGTCACCATTTGGAAAATTAATTCGTGAGACAGAACAAGTTTTTACAAGGAATAATACTTTGGATGAAAATCAACACGTGCTTCTAGTTTTAGTTATGGGACAACATCTAATCGCCGGAGAAAGGTATTTATGTAAATCCCATCTAATATTTCGACGATCCTACCGAACAAACAAACATTTGTGAGAAATAATTCGACCATGGACGTGATCTGAAAATGTTTTGAAATTTTGAGGGTCGAATTGATAGAGAAATTACGGTAATTGCTTTTTTGGGGATGAAAAACTGAATTATTTCGAATTCATATGATGAATTATGCCATTTACATTTGTATCAAAGCAAACCAATCTATGATGAAATCACTGTAAAACGCACCTGTCAGGAGCTGAGTAACAAACTGGCCAGTAAGGGAGAGAACTCCGCGATCAACATACTGCAGAAACATTCTGGGGAGAAAACAAATATGGTAGCTTAATGCCCACAGATAAACTTTCTTCAGTCTAGCAATGTTCAAGAGGAGAGCTGTCTAGTTATACTGTTAAACAGTCATTTAGAAGTTGTTAAACAGGCATTTAGAAGTTGTTAAACAGCCATTTAGAAGTTGTTAAACAGGCATTTAGAAGTTGTTAAACATAAACAACGATAAGATTTCATCTTTGGTTACTGCAGAAACATCCATTGGAGAATACACACATGATAGCTCAATACCAAAAGATAAACATTCTTCTGCTTAGGAAACTTCATAAACAGACTTATTTTCTTAAATTGTTTAAAAGGCATGTAGAAGTTCTTAAACATAAATAATGAAAAGATTTTAATTAAGTTGAAGGGGTTGACAAAACCATCTTGACAATGGTGCATTTGCAGGGGCTCTTTTTATGTTTGAGAACCTATTTTGGTTTAAGTTCTTATGCATCAGTACAAGAACCTTTACTGAAAGGATGCAATCATATATAAAAGAAGTTGAACTTTATTACAATCTTGTCTTTAATTTATTTGGTTACATTCCACATATTAACAGCTCTGAATAGAGTTAACCACAAGGGGATATGAAGGCAAGAAGTACAAACTTAATTATCTTTTAAGAAAAATATATTTCCATAAATTGTTAGCATTACAGGCGCAGCAATTTTTGAGAGGTTTACATTGCCAAAGTTTAAAGACGCCCATGCATAATTGACTATGCTAAAACAGGACAACCACCCGAGGCTGCCAAAACTTTGTCAAGTTATAGCTAAACCAGCTTAAGGTTATACTGTATAACCCGTCTCACCTGAAGCTGAGGCACCTGAACCCAAGGACTGTCAGACATGTCTGGAACCCTTCAACACAAACACTATGTTACAAAGAGTGAGTGAGTTATTGTCTTACGCCGCTAATATTTCATTCATTAACAGCGTTTTTACAAAGAGGGTGAGTCTGTGTCAATATGCAGTGTGTGAACAAGTTTGAATAGTAGCCAGCCTAAAGGTGGTATTCTTAAGATTTAAATGGTAGAAAAAACCCTCAAAAGTTGCTAAAAGTAACCAGGTACCAGGCTGGAGGATAGGCCTTATTTCATACACTGCTAGACGCCATGTTGAAGGAAACTTTCTACATAAAAAATCCAAAAATATCAACAGACAGCATTTATAATGTAACCTCTTTGCTGCCATGAAAAATGATGATTCAAGATATCTTTTTTCTGAGTTGCTTGCACTATTTAAAAAATTTAAATACAATTTCAGGAAAATATTTTATTTAGAAACAATTTAGGTTGCAAGCATGAAGCAACTTTGATGAAATATGTGAGACTTCCACGCGAAGCATTGTTAGATAACAGTGTATGGAGTTGGAAATAGTTGAGCGAAACCAGACATCCATATCAGGGTATACGCTGGAGCCCAATGAAGAGACAGACACGCAGGAAGTGGGAAGTGTGAAAGGTGCTTCATTTCACCTGGAGGGACGGGGAAGCAGAGTTCAGACAAGGTCAGGTGGAGTCGCTCGTAGATCTGGAACAGGTCGTTCTCGTCATCGTTACCTGCCTCACACCTGTATAGACAATGCAATTCACCTGGTCAGGAGATGACATTCTTTATTTCAATTTACTGATTTATTTTAGCAGAATATCTACAGGAAGGTTGGTTTACTGTTTTTTAGGTTTAATGTCTTCAGACAATGCAATTCACGGTCATGGAGGTAACATTCATTTATCTTTACTGTTTTTTGTGTAAAAATGTCGAAAGGCAGGTGGGGAACATGCAAAGAATTTTAATGAAATTTTAGTTATAGACAATACTTAATCAAAATCCTTTTTTGAACAAATGTCATTTTTTCCAACATCTTAAATTCAGAGTGATTCTGAATAGAAAGTTTTACATCAGATTACAAACTAAATAATGCACTGTGGTCTAGATAAGGCATATCCAATTTGCATCTAACGTAACTGACAGTTATCATAAAGAGGATTATTAGCCACACGTAACGTTGTTATTTGTGATGAATGCTAAATACAGATGGGTCAGTTTCACATACTTCATTATATAGAGATTGTCAATGTTATCAATACTACTAAAGAAGAGAGCACATACAAGTTTGGCATGCTCGCACTGTCCAGCCATGCTGGTTCCGACTGTCTCAGACTCCACAGGATGTGACACAGCTGATTGGTCTTCTGGGTCTGAAGCAGATGTGTTAGAGAGGCCATGCATGAGCAATGTCTAACAAATTCATTAGGCTTTGAAAGCTGCTAAAATACATTATGTACTGAATTCAAATAACTTTATTTCATCAAAACATTCAATCTTTAATGGGACTAATGTGACAATAACATGTGATAACAAAATCAAGGAGGTGTTTTATAATGTACTGATTTTACCTTTATCTGCTGCTTTGTTATACAACTTATTGGTATATATTTATGTCATATGATAATAATAATGTAATGCTTAAAGTGCTACCTACATCATAACCCTGAAAGAAATCTATAAAGCTCAAAGTGTGACTATGCAGGTCGTACAAATTGTGTTCAGGAATCCATCGTAACAGCTGGGTAGACTGAGTGCAATGTGGATGAAGGGTCTTGCCCAAGGACACAAAACAATATGAGACCCGGGTCACAAACTTTTGGTATCTCCACTGGGATCTAAAACCAGCCGTTCCCATTGGCATGAGAGGTCAAAATACTTTCCTCTTCTACACTGAGCTTACTTATACAGGTAGCAATGTATACTTTTATCTATATTTAGGGTCCGGAGATACCGATATAGATAGGAATGTCTACTTTTATGTTTATCTAGTGTCAGTGCCTCATTACCCCCTACCTGACATGAAATGTACTCCTTAGCGACGTTCCTGGCCTTAGCCTTGTTCTCCGTCCTCAGGTGACTGGACAGGTAGTTAGCCAGCAGATCCTCCGTCTGTAGTCAGAGTGGTGAATTAATGATTCAAAGGGACAATCCTATCGGGGTAATTTTTTTGGAAATGAAATTCTGGAGGACTTTACTGTTTATACATATATGTGAGTATGATAGTATTTTATAGTTATTTATTTCTGGCGTTTTCACCTTGCAAAACTGAGACTGTGTCTTTAAGATGTCATTCCCCTATATGATAGTGGTAACTTTACAGGATGAAAGAAAACAACCAGGTTAATCCTGCCTACCATAGAGTTGACGACCCTGCTGTGAGAGTTATCTTCCCCGTACGTCCCCTGCAGGAAGGCGGGCGGGGGACCCAACACCGTCTCAGTCCGACTCCCCCACGCGGACACCACATCCTCCTTAGTTACTGGTGTTGATCTGGAGACAAGTGAATAAAATTCATCATTGAATTCATGTTGGTTTTTAAATTTAAAATTTAATAGAATGAGATAGAGACCCAAAAAAAATTCTGAGGATTTTATTCAGTCAACTGAGAGAATATCAGATATAATTCTTTTCTAGTACTCTATTAGGTCAGGTAAATTTTTTTGAGTATTAAACAGTTAAAATCATCATTGTAGAGAGAAAGTCTGCAACACTATCGTAAATACATTGCTGTAGAACCTGAAAGCCTGAGATCATACTGAGTGTTTGATGTTAGAAATGTGAATACACAGACAGAATATTATCAAGTAGAGGATGCTCTTATCACAGACAGATGACAGATAGAAAGTACCCTCTCTCAAATGACTGCATGCTGCTGAGAAAGTCTTGTTCAGTGTTTTCTTTTACACTCATCGAAGCAACAGTTTCCCACTGGAAAATAGAATTAGTTAATAAAACATCATGCAAATCATTACGTCAAGGATTTCATAATTATTAAGAAAGAAAACATTTGTTTTGTTCTTCAAGAGATACAAATGTCAATTGTGTCCTTACAATAATAACATTTATTTCTCCCCGCAACATACATCCCCAACAAAGCAACACAACCTTGGAGTTGTAAAGCTACTCAGTTGGATAAACACAAGATGTAGTGAGCAGTGGGGAATTTACAAAGGCCTAAATTTGGAGTCAAAATGTACAAAAAAGAGCTTTTTGAGATGACATCCAACAGGATAAGAACCAAGGACATTCAGGTAAGTGTCAGACTAAGTACCCTATCCTAAAAAAAGACATAAAGAGATAAAAGTCCTATAACAATCACACAAGCATCACACCCATACCTGCGCGGAGCGTTCCTCCTTGAGACTCTTGGTGACCTTCTTGCCCACGGCCTCCAGCACGAACCTGGTTGGGTGGTCCACCAGCTGCAGGTGGAGACGGCGCCGGAGTGTGTCCCACATGTCCTCGCTCACTGAGCGGTGAGTCGCCGTCTGTCTCTCCCTCGCAGTCTTCTTGGTGAACTTGACGCTCTGGAGCGAGGTGTAGGACAGTCGGGCCAGTCTCTCTCCTGCTGGGTTCTGCAGGATTTCATCATTTCATATCACACATATTATGAGGCTTAAAGCGGTGCTAGACGACCTTGTCTAGATCAGTTAGATTGGGGTAACAGCATCAACTAGAAGAAAGTCTGTCAGCCTGCATGGTACTTGGTCACTTTTGTCATGGAGGGTAACATTTTGATTTCTGTTCAAAGTTACCATTAAAATCTACAAAATATCACTTTTGGGCTAAGAAATCACATCATTACCAATAGAATAAACCTAAGGTGTGTAATATATTCTTTATGTGCACATGTGCACATATATGTATCTTTTTGCCTACAAATGGTTATTAGTACACCTAATCCTCATAGTCACACCAATTGTAAACATTACTCATTTGTTACAGATAAATGTTGTTATTAGGAAACTAGTTGAACTGACCCTCTCGAACTGTCCACGGAATGTCTCGGCCACGGTGAAGGGGAGAAGTCTCATCATGTCTCTCTCCAGCTGTCTCTTCATGCTGCTGTACGTGGACGCTGAGATATATAGAGATTATTAACCGAGTGTGTTTCCGTATCATTAATATCATATAATAGGAATAAATTTTGTATTATTGTATTATTTTGTATAATACATATATTTTTATTCCTATTATATGATATTAATGATACGGAAACACATGAGGTTAATAATTTCTTTATCATATAATGTCATTTTGAAATAAAAGGATTTAAACGAAAATATGATACCTTCTAAAACTAGATTAGCGTTTGCGGGATACCGCAAAAGCAGAGCAGCCCCGGAACTTGGGGTTTCGCCTTACCCTGTTCCGCCTTTTACAGGCCTCACCAAATTGGGAATTTTCACGTGACCTTGATCTTTGACACTCAAGGTCACACAATCAATGAACACATTTCATTGAGTATAACATCATTGTAATGAAATAAAGTGTTAAAAATTAAATTAATCCATTTTCTCCATATATGTTTTCCTTACTGTGACCTTGACCTTCGACATTTCGTACCCAAAACTTTTTAAAATTTTTGTACTTCTCAAGAGATAATATATACAAAATCTAAACTTCATAGAACAAAACCTTTTCAAGTTATTGTGTTTACAAGGAATTGCAATAACTCATATCTCATGACCTTGACCTTTGACCTTCAAGGTCACACAATAATTGAACACTTTTTATGGAGTATAACAATCATGTATTGATTAAAAGTGATCATTGTTAAAATTAAGCATTTTCGCTAAACCATGCTTAAATCATGACCTTGCTGTGACCTTGACCTTTGACGGATTGTAGCCGAAACCTTTTCAAATTTTTTTACTTTTCCAAGGATGATATATACCAAGTTAGAGCTTCATAGCACAAAAACTTTTTAGGTTACCGTGTTTACAAAGAATTTTGCTGTGATTTTATAACTCGTGACCTTGACCTTTGAACTTGAAAGTGAACATATCATAATGATTCCCTGGAAGTATTAACATTTAGACATGTTCATGAGTTCTGAAAAGCTAAATGGGATAAAGTTATACCCAAATTTAGTGCATTTTGTAATAACTAATATCTCATGACCTTGACCTTTGACCTTCAAGGTCACACAATCATTGAACACTTTTTATTGAGTATAACAATCATGTATTGATTAAAAGTGTTCATAGTTAAAATAAAGCATTTTCGCTAAAACATGCTTACGTCATGACCTTGCTGTGACCTTGACCTTTGACGGATTGTAGCCAAAACCTTTTCAAAGTTTTTTACTTTTCCAAGGATGATATATACCAAGTTAGAGCTTCATAGCACAAAATCTTTTCAAGTTATCACGTTTACAAGGAATTCTTAGAGTGAATACATATCTCGTGACCTTGACCTTTGACCTTGAAAGTGAACATGTCAAAATCGTTCCCCCGAGGTATGAGTAGTAAGGTATGAATAAGAGTTCTGGAAAGCTTAGTGGAAAAAAGTTATAGCTAGTAGTACGAGTGCGGCGGCGGCGGCGGCGGCGATGGAAACTTCACAAAAACTGATAGCAGCCCCGTCCTTAGACGGGGCTGCTAAATATGTTTGACCTAGATTTTGCGGAGTAATTGCTTTCACAATAAACCAAGGTGAAGGTCATGTTGTCGGCGATGTACAGTTGTGAACAGTCTAGAAATATTCCTTCCTGAAATGATTTTTTTTTCACAGTGATAGAAACGTCTCCTTCAATCTATGAACATTTTCAGTCTGATTTCCAATGCACAAGTAAACATTGTATTTTGTAATAACACAAAATGTGTAAGAACCAGTTGTCAACGTCGCTACATCAGGGGAAGTAACTCTAACTGCATTTTGAAAAGCTGCATTGTCATTGTTGTTACGCAGTTCAGTTACGGTATCCTTAGACTAAACGTCGACTATTTGCGAAGGTGAGGTTGTTGCGTTTGTAACTACGCTACTAGATAATCTGTACTATCACTAGAATATGATTTGTTTATGCTGATAAGTTGGTAACCGACACGACCAAAGCGATCTAGGCCTATGTTATGCACGAAAATTGAAGCACCTATGTTTTCGATAGCCGATATTGTTAGCTGCATATCGTTTTATTTTTAAAAGCACAATGAAAACAACTTGAAATGCTTCGATTAACCAAGCTATTTCTAAAATACGAATGCGTGACAAGTTTTGACAGATTTTGTTTACGATATTTTATTCGATAAAAAACCCCAAAACCTGAAAACTCCCGACGACGTTATCAATGTTTAGAAACCGGTTTAGGACTCGCATGACATGCATGGAGTTTTGAGAAAATAGTTCGGGTTTTGACCTCATTTGCATTGTTATCAGGGATCTGATAACATGATTACAAGATAACACTGCCCATTATATGATAAGGTAGAAATATCAGTAACATTGATCAATTATTCTGTATTGTCTTATTACTAAAACACTGAGACATGGTAGAAATGTTGATAACAATAATCAATTATTCTTTATTGTCCAATTTACAAAAGCGTTGTGACACAGTGGAAATATAAGTAACACGATCAAAAATTATTCTTCATTGACTTCATTACAAAGGTGCTGAGACGCCGTCAAAATATCAGTAAAAAAGACGCTGAGACATTGTAGAAATAATTATAAAATTATCAATAAATATTCCTCATTGGTCTCATTACACAAACATAGTCGGATTATCGATAGAAGTTTTACGACAAGTAAAGCGGTAAAAAAACACAAATGTATTAAAGAAATCTGACTCCAGTTGTTATATCTACATGCTGCTCTATGTTGATGCTGACACTGAAGAAAGTTAGACAATCTATTCATTTCAGAAATAATGAAAAGATTCAGCTACATTATTTTCATAAATGGACTGTTGAGATAGTAGCCTCTTTTGATTAAACCCTCATTCACCAACAGTTTTGTCATATTCTACATTTACTACATTACAAAATAAAGGTTTCAAAGACATAACCAACAGAAATACTTTAGTGTACTTTAAATATCAACAACAACTTTGGGCAAGCACAATGAGACCTTACCTACTAGATATTCTGCCATGGACTGAGGAAGCTCAGATTTGGTGAGATTTTCACAAATGTCTAGGAAGAGCTGAAAACAGAAGACAGTAATCTTGAACTAGGTACCACACTGAAACAACAATAGCTCAAAGGTCCTCACTGGGATCAATACTCAATAGAAACATTCCACATAATCTGCAACAGAACAATTTGACCATATAAAATTCCCTTAGTGTTAAAAGTTTCTAATGTTGATACCAGCTGTATTTCTACAATAACAGTCTTTCTTCTCATGTCAAGTCTTCTCTACATACAGTTGAAAATCAATCTTGCCTTTATGTCCTCTCATGTAAAAAGGAATTCTACATCGGTGCTAATAAAATCATAGATATCATTTTGAAATAAAAGCTTCACCTTTTTTAGCGTAAACACATCCTTTGTGCGAACCAGTACGTAGTGTAGAATGGCCTGTCGTGTCTGAGCGTACGCTGACTTGAAGCTCTCGACCAGACCCTCCATAGACACAAACAGTCTCCACACCTGCCCGTTACGGTAGTCGTACACAGTGCCCCCTGGTGGACAGAAGTGGCAGATGAAAGATATTAAAAGGGATCGGTTTTCAGCTGTCAAAATATCCTACTTAAGAGCAATCAATACACATCATTTTATATTTTTGATCAGTTCATGTATTCCGAGACACCCTGTATGTTCCATCAATTGTTAGTTATTACCCATAAGAGATCAATCTTTCTTTTCTTAAAAGGTTATGGTTCTTAACTTACCTGCTACAAAAGAACAACCTTCAATATTTCAATAGCCTCTTACAGGAAGGGACAAGAGGTTTGGAGATGAAAACAAAACAGCACATGAGCTAAAAATGATTATAACGTCCTACCTATTTCCCTGGTGAAGCCAAAGCAAGGTGAGAGAGAGTGGATGTGGCGAGCTTGACCGCTGATGGCCGACATGGTGTCCAGGAAGTCCAGCACTGACCGAGAGGAGGAGACGGAGGAGAGACTCATTGACCGGCTGGACGTCCGGCCCCCTGCACTCTCCTCTACTAACTGCAATACAACAGTGGACATTCAACAATGGATCTATTTTTATTCCAGGAATGATCAAAAAGACATTAGAATCTACATGTATGTCAAAACATTGCTTAGACCTAAATACAAAGTTGTTTTCGTGCAAGTACTTAAAGGTTTCGATGTAGAAATGTTGCCTTTGCAGAGCAAAGATGTCATAAATCTATAAACTTGCCATCATCATTCTTCATCAGCATTTCTGAATAGTTACAGAAGATAACTCACTTGAGCTAGAACTTGTGAAAATGAACAAAAAATTTGCTATTAAAGGTGTATGAATATATGTAACAACAGTTCCCACTGGTCCAAGAATCGTGCATTCAATGTATTACCTGAAAGCGTACAGTTGTTGCCTTGGTTTCCCGTGTTGACTGGTCAGCGATGTCTTCTAATGATGAGGTCAGTGTGGGGGGATCAAGACAGTGGTCACCTGAGGGGTACAGGACACTGGCTGACCGGTCCACTACCGTCCTCTCGTGGTCTGCAAGTACAGGCTGATGTATGTTTCTCAGGAAGTTGGTGTGAACAGAAAATAGAGCCGTTGGCTCGTAGCTCATCGGGTTTCAATGATTTATCCCCATTTACCGGGTAATGAGGCGCTACAGGATCATAAATCAATACTTAGTGATCCTAAAAATCTCACTTTTTGAAAAGAAGGCAAAAACAGGGGATGCCAGGCTGGTGGCCTTTGTAAGAAGTCAACAAATCTAGATCAGCTAATAAGTCTGTAAACAAGGTTTTTAGATTATTAAGACTGTTGCTTATGGAGAAGACGATGAAATAAAGGTTTTAGAGGATAGCCCCTGAGGTCTTCATTAGGGGTTGCAATACCTATACATTATAATACTGAGGATAATTCACAAGATTTCAGATTTCTGGAGTAAATATTTTTGCAGAAGATTTTATAGATAGCTGGACACCAGAAAGAATGCCATCAGCCCATCAGGCCTTACAGGCCAGATGAGTTAAAAATTCAAATCAGTTTAAAAGATTAAGACTTTGACGTGTAGACTCACTGTGTAGAAGTATATGGTGACATGGTTCGAACTCGAGTCCAACGTTGAGCAGGTGTATGAAGAAGCCAGGTAACAGAACTAATATGTAGTCACCTGTAATCATATTAGCATGATGTCAAGAAAGATGTAACATGAAACATCACAGCTAGGAATTATATATATATATATATTCAACTACATTGATTTTTTTCAATAATTAAAGAAATATATTACACATAACATCACATCTATTACAAAGTTATACTCTGATTCTGTTTGTACTTTTATGGACTTAAGAAGTCAACGTTCCTGATAATTTAGAATGCAACTTAATCTGAATGTTTTATATTTGTTTTTTGCCGACATAGAAAAAAATCAATTACATTTCATACTTTCTCTTTCTGTTAATTTCATTATACATAGATTGTCTTGATTGTTAAGTCACTTATCCTGTATCTTTTACAACATTTGTTTTTTGAATGTAACATATTATATTGTAATAATTCTCTTTATGTCAGAGGGAGAGATATTTATATAGGGGTAACCCTGTTTATCAATCCACCTTTCCGGTATCATCAGGAAATAAATACAGTTTTAATCATATTCTTTCCATTCAGGATGATGGAAGTAAAAACTAAGCACAAAAATACTTTATCAAACTTTGGTTTTAATTTTCCATAATGAAAGTGTGTAAATTCATGCCCAGTACTTACCTAGCCAATGGAAGAACAAGCGACGAGATCCAATGAGACTTTTTGGAAGACCAGACACACAGCCATTAATTGTTTTTACTGAAAGGCATTTGAAGAATTATATGAAAATGTGGAGGGATATAAAAAATAAACGATGCCAAAATGATTCCCCTTAACTTTATTAAAAAAAATAGAGCCATTGGCTCTGTAGCTCATCAGGCTTCATTATCAATTATGCTTTATATATATTAGGGGTCACAGGACCACCAAAGCTACAATTCATAATCCTCATCAGTCAAGGAGTCTGTACACAAAGTTTCAGCTTTCTAGGCCTCATGGTTCTGGAGAAGAAGATGAAAATAGGTTTTTAGGGCATGGCCCCTGTGACCCTTATTAGGGGTCACAGGACCACCAAAGCTACAATTTATAATCCTCACTAGTCAAGGAGTCTGTACACACAATTTCAGCTTTCTAGGCCTCATGGTTCTGGAGAAGAAGATGAAAATAGGTTTTTAGGGCGTGGCCTCTGTGGCCCTTATTAGGGGTCACAGGGCCACGAAAGCTACAATTTATAATCCTCACTAGTCAATGAGATTGTACACAAAGTTTCAGCTTTCTAGGCCTCATGGTTCTGGGGACGAAGATGAAAATAAGTTTTTAGGGAGTGGCCCCTGTGGCCCTTATTAGGGGTCACAGGGCCACCAAAGCTACAATTTATAATCCTTACTAGTCAAGGAGTCTGTACACAAAGTTTCAGCTTTCTAGGCCTCATGGTTCTAGGGAAGAAGATCAAAATAGGTTTTTAGGGCGTGGCCCCTGTGGCCCTTATTAGGGGTCACAGGGCCACCAAAGCTACAATTTATAATCCTCACTAGTCAAGGAGTCTGTACACAAAGTTTCAGCTTTCTAGGCCTCATGGTTCCGGAGAAGAAGATGAAAATAGGTTTTTAGGGCATGGCCCCTGTGACCCTTATTAGGGGTCACAGGACCACCAAAGCTACAATTTATAATCCTCACTAGTCAAGGAGCCTGTACACAAAGTTTTAGATTTCTAGGCCTTATGGTTCTGGAGAAGAAGTCGAAATTCCACAAAGTTTACGGACGGATGGACGGACGGATGGACGGATGGATGGATGGACGGACGGACGGACGGACGCCGGACACCATGCCATGCCATAAGCCCATCGGGCCTTACAGGCCAGATGAGCTAAAAATTTGAAAACGCAATCCATGTACTGGTACTGATCAAAAGGGTGTCATTTACTTCCTTTTGAGTGCAAAGTGTGTAAGCAGTAACGTTATTGACAGTTTCCCCTTAATGATGCTAACATATATATCAGACAAGTGAAGCCCTCACCATGATGCACCATACATATATAGTAGTGAATGCTGTCCTCTTCCTCCTGTGTGGTAGGTGAGGTTCTGGATTTACTGGAGGACACGGAGAGGTGCTGGTAGCACAGACAGAACGTGCCGTTAGCTTGCGTCAGCACACTCGCGTTCACGCTCACATCTAAACAACAGACAGAACGTGCCGTTAGCTTGCGTCAGCACACTCGCGTTCACGCTCACATCTAAACAACAGACAGAACGTGCCGTTAGCTTGCGTCAGCACACTCGCGTTTACACTCACATCTAAACAACAGACAGAACGTGCCGTTAGCTTGCGTCAGTACACTCGCGTTTACACTCACATCTAAACAACAGACAGAACGTGCCGTTAGCTTGCGTCAGTACACTCGCGTTTACACTCACATCTAAACAACAGACAGAACGTGCCGTTAGCTTGCGTCAGCACACTCGCGTTCACGCTCACATCTAAACAACAGACAGAACGTGCCGTTAGCTTGCGTCAGCACACTCCCGTTCACGCTCACATCTAAACAACAGACAGAACGTGCCGTTAGCTTGCGTCAGTACACTCGCGTTTACACTCACATCTAAACAACAGACAGAACGTGCCGTTAGCTTGTGTCAGCACACTCGCGTTCACGCTCACATCTAAACAACAGACAGAACGTGCCGTTAGCTTGCGTCAGCACACTCGCGTTCACACTCACATCTAAACAACAGACAGAACGTGCCGTTAGCTTGTGTCAGAACACTCGCGTTCACGCTCACATCTAAACAACAGACAGAACGTGCCGCTAGCTTGCGTCAGCACACTCGCGTTCACGCTCACATCTAAACAACAGACAGAATGTGCCGTTAGCTTGCGTCAGAACACTCGCGTTCACGCTCACATCTAAACAACAGACAGAACGTGCCGTTAGCTTGTGTCAGCACACTCGCGTTCACGCTCACATCTAAACAACAGACAGAACGTGCCGTTAGCTTGTGTCAGCACACTCGCGTTCACGCTCACATCTAAACAACAGACAGAACGTGCCGTTAGCTTGTGTCAGCACACTCGCGTTCACGCTCACATCTAAACAACAGACAGAACGTGCCGTTAGCTTGTGTCAGCACACTCGCGTTCACGCTCACATCTAAACAACAGACAGAACGTGCCGTTAGCTTGCGTCAGCACACTCGCGTTTACACTCACATCTAAACAACAGACAGAACGTGCCGTTAGCTTGCGTCAGCACACTCGCGTTCACGCTCACATCTAAACAACAGACAGAACGTGCCGTTAGCTTGCGTCAGCACACTCGCGTTAACACTCACATCTAAACAACAGACAGAACGTGCCGTTAGCTTGCGTCAGCACACTCGCGTTCACGCTCACATCTAAACAACAGACAGATTTATTGTAAAATTTAAGGAAATGTATTCATTTTTATTGATGTCATACACTTCAAGTGGCATTGGAAGAGGCAAATATAAGAAATCAAGTTTTTCTGGTTAACATCTTCTGTATTCTTCTGTATTGTTGATTTCAAACTGAAGAAGTTACAAGCAAGACAATCTTTCTTTATTAAGAAAAACTGCATCAAAATCAAAACTACAAAACAGACATTATTACTTATATTGCATTCCATGGAAATCAAACAGCAGTCCTATATATACAAAATCCTGACACATTTAAATGAATACTGGTTATTGAAATATGGAACGTTGAGCATGTCAAAGTGTAATGTAGATTCACCCACCGGGGATGCCAGGGTTCAGAGGTCGGTCAGCGTAGTGAGATCTTGAAGAGGATTTTATGTAGGGGAATGGAAAATTCAATGGAAAGTCGATCTACAAAAGTAAAATGAAGAAAATTACACATAACCTACTCAAATAACCTTTGTCTTCTATGGAAATCTCAGACAACATAGTGGTTGGCTCTGTCAGACAGCAGTTATTTTTTAATGGTTTTCCGGGTATTTTTTCTAATATGCCAGGTAATATCATTGTACTGTTAGAGGGGCCTTATAGCAGTTGTATCCTTATACCATTTTAAGGAAGCGAAACGTCGCTATTCTGTGAACAAAGAAGTTGGATATCTATAAAATCTTGTACCTTAATATCCTTGTAACTCATTATCTCTATAAAATAATTGTTCATCCGCTATTTATAACAATATACACAGTAAATATAAATTCAATTCAAACATACCATATTGTCATAGTTTGCATTTTGATGAAACTGTATTGTTGAAAGCTTCTGACCAATTTTTGTTTCATCATTTGACTCCGAGTTGATGCGATAGTTATGAATGTAATGAAGCCGTTGATTGGCTGCATCCCATTGACACCAGACAAACTTGCCAGCTATCTGCTCTGTTTTTGGTTGACCACTCATCACCTGAATGAATAGAGAACATAGACTACTCTGAAGAAGTTTATTTCT
The DNA here is from genome assembly GCA_916613615.1 of Steromphala cineraria. Classification (NCBI taxonomy): domain Eukaryota; kingdom Metazoa; phylum Mollusca; class Gastropoda; order Trochida; family Trochidae; genus Steromphala; species Steromphala cineraria. The sequence continues at coordinate 1,029,998 of OU744726.1, forward strand.
TCCTAACTTCTTGATCTAGAAACTCACAGCGCAAGGCTGAAGGAAAAGTATGAAATAAGATTGAAAAGTGGCCAGCCCAAAACAGTGTTTGGTTTATAAATTAAGGAAAAAGTTACAAGCTCGGACGTCAAGTAACAGAAACATTGCTGCATGTAACAAACAGAAGAGTTAAAAAGAGAAATGGTTGTTGAGCCTAAAAACACTGGTTTAAACCGCCCTGCAGCCACACAATGTTTGTTGCTTATGAACATGGTTATAGAAACACAGCCATTTGTGTGAACACCTTTATATTAATCCTGTCAGGAAGTGAAACAAAAATCTTTATATTGATTAGAAATATCTCCTTTCAATTGGAAACATTGGTATTTCCACAATCCCTTTATTTCGTTTGTAAACTTGCTATGAAACCTGTTAATCTGTAACTTCTAAATTTACATTTCTTGATTTGACAAACAAACTTACTGTTCCATCTCCAACTCTCGCCAAAGGAATCTTGTACAAACCAACCGCTGAAATGATAAAATCTTAAGATTATAAAGATAATTAAACAGATATTACAAATACTATTATGAGTCATGTGCAAGAATCTTCGCCAATTAAATCTGGCATAATCACAACTGAAAACATTTATGTTTCCAAACCACCAAACTACAAACTGATTTTGTTATAAGCAGGCGAACCACATCGTGTTCAAGTAAATTGAAGTTGTAAGGGGAGGTAACTCCTGACGCCATATGAGGCTTTTATTGATTGCAATGAGTTGTCAACCTCTCACTCTAAGAGAGTGATGTATGCCGCTATAATTTTTTTTTGGACAATTTAGCCAATAAGAAAATAACTATGATCAAAAGGGCATAAAAATATGAAAAACATGCTAAAAAGATGCTAGATCAACATTTTATGAAATTCACATCTGTGGAGAGAGAATGTTCAAACTTAAACTTCTTCCAACATAACCTCTGTTCAAAGTGGGCCATATATATATATATAGACTTATATCTGACATAATAGTCCTGCTTTATGACTGTATTATATAGGAGCCTTATACAGTCTAGGTCTAAGTATGAAATGAAAAGCCTTAATAAATGGAATAATATGAATGAAGGTATAGTAATTATTTTTAATATTTCATAGACTAATTTTTAGTCTACTGACATAATATAAAGACTTTTAAAAGCAATAAGAGTTCCATTCACACTCCTTGTGTAGACATAACTAATATAACAAATGAACTTCTTCCAACATAATCACTACCGTATACCGTGAAATTTTCGTGGTTGGTAATTTTCGTGGTTTTCGTGGGTAGAGCTTGAACCACGAAATCTTCCATACTACGAAAATTTCCCGATAAATTTCATTAAAAATATCTTCACCACTCTGTATGACCTATCTAACTATTTTCGGAATAGCGCATGCACAGATTTAAGTGCTATTCGCTGACAACTGCTAAAAATCGAGCTCTAATTTAATTTGTCGCTTATCAAAAGTTGTAAATATATACTTTGATAACTTTACTTAATATGTTGCCAAGTGTGATTAACGATCCTCATTGTATACAAATGTAGTTCTACCAACTATTTCTAAATGAACGCTTGTTCACAACATAATTAGCAGAGCTTAACACGTGTCACAACACAATGCATCCGGTCGTAGTTCATGTTCAACAGAGTGTGACAAAGACAAAGAAGCACGCTGTTTTCAAACAAATGAATAATAACTAGATTTCACATTCACATATCAACTGAAATATTTAATCTGGTTCATCAACGCCCTTCTTCAGCCACGCTACGACACTCATTTTGCTAACGCTGTATGGATTAAAATGCAATACTGTTTTATATACGTGTAGGTAAAGCGTCAGTGTTATTTGTCAAAGCAAGAAATGACAGTGAGTAAAGTATTACTTTATTGAAACATTCAGTTAAAATTGTCATCTTTGAAACAAGCCGCTAAATGTGATTCGTTTCTTCTCCCTATAAATGTTGAACAAACACGATCGTTTTATCAATGATATTAAAAAACATTTCGACTGATGACTACTGACCCTACTAATGCGATTGTAATAAGTTGTTTGGAAAGGATAGCGGTGTCAACAGACAGTGTAACATCAACACGCTTACACATGGAACATAAACACACGATTTCAAATTTTTTATTTGGATAAGAATCCACGAAAATGTAATTTATTGACAACGTCTGAACCACGAAAATAAAAATCCACGAAAGGTCTTTTAGTCCTCAACCACGAAAATTTCCAACCACGAACATTTCCCGGTGTAAGCTTCCAGATTATACCCCCCTTCAAAGTATACCTGGGTAGATTCTGAGATACAAAGATGTAAAACAATGATTTCAGAGAGCTCATACTCAATGGTAGATCATGTTTGAATTATGCATCAATTGTTCAGCTCGAAAACTGTTTGATCATTTATAGTAATAGAATTAGCAAAAAACAAACTTGAATGTAACTAAAAAAATTTCCCTTATCAAAGTAAGCACTACAAGCAAAGATTCTGGGAGCTGCCAGAGATACCAGTAATCATGAGGTAGATTCTGAAAGCTACTATTAACTACCCCGGGGTAGATTCTGAAAGCTACTATTAACTACCCTGGGGTAGATTCTGAAAGCTACTAGTAACTACCCTGGGGTAGATTCTGAAAGCTATTATTAACTACCCCGGGGTAGATTCTGAAAGCTACTAGTAACTACCCCAGGGTAGATTCTGAAAGCTACTATTAACTACCCTGGGGTAGATTCTGAAAGCTACTAGTAACTACCCTGGGGTAGATTCTGAAAGCTATTATTAACTACCCCGGGGTAGATTCTGAAAGCTACTAGTAACTACCCCAGGGTAGATTCTGAAAGCTACTATTAACTACCCCGGGGTAGATTCTGAAAGCTACTATTAACTACCCCGGGGTAGATTCTGAAAGCTACTATTAACTACCCCGGGGTAGATTCTGGGAGTTTCCAGAATCTACCCCCGGGGTAGATTTTGGGAAGAGGGGGTAGATTCTGGGAAGACTCCAGAAACTACCCCGGGGTAGATTCTGGGAGCTCCCAGAATCTACCCGGGTATACTTTGAAGGGGGGGTATATTTTCAGACTTTACACCGGTATACGGTATTCAAAAAGGGCCGTACATACAAACTATATCCAACATAAAGACTTATTCTAGCAATAAGAATCAACTCACACTCCTTGTGCAGACAGACGAGGAGATGAGACTCCCGGGAGGAGGAGTGGTCGGGGTGGGAGGGGTAGAGGAACTGGACCTTCAGGAAGTGCTCCTTCGACAGGTTGAGGGAGAACACGCGCACGTCCGCCGCCAGGATCTCCGCCAGGAACCCTCGGTACATGTCTGGAACCACGGGTAGGACAAAAATAAGTTTTTGTCTTCATTTGAATTAATTATACATACCATTAAAGGAACTTGTCATTTGTTTTATGAGAGACATGACGTTAGAGAAACATGCCACTAAGATAGTGATCAAATATACCATTGTCATATTTGGGATCACCCTATCTGCAATAGTATCAATTCTTGTACTTTGTTAGGTTGAGTCCCTTGCAAGCTTCAAACAAACACCAACAAGGATTATACCAACAAATTATCAACTTGTCTATTTCGCATTATTAAAGTAGTTATTGAAATGAGTTTTTAGATCTTGTACTCTGTGAGTCATAAGTTCAGAATTCCCCCTTTGTGTGTACTCTGTTTTACAAACATAACTAAACCAAAAGGCCCTTGTCTTTTGATATCAAATATTTCAAGACTTGCATAGTGACATAGAAAGATGTTGATTGTCTTTACAACACACATGACAATTTCAGAAATTCAGAAACAAACATAAAACATTTACATACCTTTGCCTGATTTTCCTTCTACTTTTGAAAGAGTTGTGAAAGCTTGAAAAAAAGAGAACTTTGTTCTTTAGCAAACTATCTTACAATAATCTCATTTAAAATGTATTTTACATGGCATCAATTCTAAAAAAAATTTCATTTTTCAACATATATGGTTAAAATAAAAGACATATATTCAATTATAAAGAGAAGTTTACTACATATATAACTTACTTGGGAAATGCTTATTTTAAAAATAAAGTAAAGAAGCTAAAGTGAATCCATATTAATGTACCGGTAATCATTTTCTGCATTTTTTACAAAACAACAACATTCTGTAATCATTTTATAATAATAATGAAAATATTAGAATAAAGAGATTTGAATCAAATACATATGAGTATTGTTGCGACTCTAAAAAAAAATGAAGATGTGACACATGAACAGAAACACAAATGTTTGACATCTTTTACAATCAAAGAATAGGGATGTGTTAACGTCATCAGTCACACTAAAGGGGCAGTAGCAAATTTATTGAAAACTTCATATCTTCAATTCTCTTTTTATAGATATAAGTTTATGCCAAATGTATTATCTTCATAGAGTCAATTTAATAATTACTCAAATTTATCATCCAATTTGTAAAAATATTCATGTATCATGCAGAAACTCCTGGCTACCATTTAACTGTGAACACCTCTAAAACATTTAAGATAGGAAAATGGTTTGCATAGCTTTACCAAACATGGTTAATTTGGTTTAAGAGCTGCTTCATTTTTTAAAGAAAAGTCGACTATTGAGGACATTATTTTTTCATTTTGTAAGATCATGTTATATAACTTAAAAAAGCCAGCTAATGCCCCTTTAAATCAGACAGTCAGACAAACAGGTTTTATTCAGTAGTAGAGGCCCAGTGGTCCAAGGTACAATTTCAATTCAAATTTTAATATTTTGGTAATGTCACACAGGACGTGGGATTTAAAATAGACATCAATTGTTTGGTGAAAATAGCAACAGATTTGATACCATCGTCATTGTTGGTATTAAGAAGGTTGTATTCAGTTCGTGGGGTAACATTATCATTGTCTAAATACTTCTTACGACAAACAGAAAAAGGCGTTACAAACTAACAATAAATAATTCTTCATGATGTGAGTACTCACCTAGTAATGACCTTGCCTTGTTGATGGAACAGGAGACAATCTTCAGTCTCTTGTTGTTGATCCATACCAGCTGGATATATGTGGGATAAAAAGTATCAGGTATTATTACATTTATTAGATTATGATTAGATATGTGATAGATTAGTAATTTCTGATTGACTTGTTATATCAAATATGATAAGTATAATTATGTAAATCAGTGATGTTTGATACCATTCAAATTTGAACATGAACAGAATAAAGCGTCACTCCATGTGTTGTTGTAGTAACATATGCCAAACTCAATTATGCCATCAAAACGACAACTTTTACTGAACAATTTTATATTAAAGAAACATGATTTTTGTAAAGTGGCAACAAAAATTAAAAAGTCAAAATAATTATTGTAAACTGGAGAGTGATAAGTATCAATTAATCAATTTGGAACATATCTAAAGCAGTACATATAAACGAAAGAAATAAACTTGGATTTGAATCCTGATGGAGACATGAAATGTTTGTGGTTTGGGCAATATAGCTGTACAAATTGGTACCCGAAGACAAGTGTGTGGATTGTTAATAGGCTGCAACTGAAAATACAAATCTGGACACTTTCAGCATGCTTTGTGGGTACAAGAAAGCCATAATTATAAATTATTACTATGGAATCTAGATCACCTTATATGGCATTGAGGTTCATATTAATGCAAACTTCATTGTCATGAAAATGTCTAACAACAGCAACACACCTTGTGATCTTGAGTGGCCGGATCAAACAGACCCACATGGGTGACTAGGAGACCGGTCTGAAAATAAATATTAATGAAGATCTTAAAAACTGTATGACAGCAAAATTACCCTTGAACAACATAATCAGTTCATAACTTTTAATCAGAATACATATTTTTTTCTATTCGATTAGATCAAAGAAACTGTGTTCTACTACATTTTGATTAATATGTTACCAAACTCTTACTTTGAACGAGATTCCAGGAATAAAGGTTTTAAATGAGAGAGTGTATATCATGCAATCAACCATGTCAATTTGATACAATATATTATATATCACTTTGAAAATGTTTGCTGAGTACCATAACTAATTATGGTACCTAAAATAATATAAAGTGATAAAAAAAGTTTTGAAATATTGAAAATATGGGACACAAGTTTGTTCCATCACCGTACGTGTTTCTCCTCCACACAGTCTGACAGCATTGAGCTAGTCACATGTTCTATAATCAGTTCTGTGCCTTCGACTTCACTATACAACCAATCACATCTATACATTTAAAAATCTAGATGGCGGAGATCATATACATGAAATATAATAAATAGATAGTATTATATGGGTATTTCCATATCACATTCTATATCAGCCCGAGATTCCAATATCAGCCTGAGAGCTTTAGCTCTCGGGCTGATATTGATCGAGGGCCGATACAGAATGTGATATGAAAATACCCATTTTATACTATTTTTATCATATATACTTACCAAACAAACAATGGAAAAAATTGTTACATTTTAAAATTTGAATTCATATCATTAGAATCAAATATGAGTGTCTACTTTGCTAATATTAAGTGACACAAACCGATAGTCAAAGCTCCTGAGCGTACACCTCTTGCGACTTTTGGGTTTATGTTTCTCTCTAGATATATTTCCAAATTGGAACGTTAGATTGTATCAAACAGACAAATCCTATCCGCAAGTGACTGTACAAATAACGTTTTCTTTGCGACGTCGACCATGTTCAAACGTCAGCTGTACAAAGGGAGACAACTCTAAATTCCTCGCGACTTCAACCTATTTTTCGCATTTGTTGCCTAGGGTTCTGGGTTCAAGTCCCTTGACGACGGGCTGATACAGGTTTTTGCCCTTGACGACGGGCTGATACAGGTTATCTGCCCTGTGGGCTGATACAGGGTGCTTGACGGAGGGTGTATCGTGCATTCAAAATCTCTGTATTTATTACCAAGTATATGATAATGAATGGTACACAATAGAGTTATCTGTTCAAAGCTAACGGCACTGAAGGCCTATCTGGGACTTTGCAATTTGCTAGCTGAGCTTACGTCGAAACATGTGACTAATTTAGTTTGTTCAGACTTTGTGTTGGAAAACTGCCAACGATATTTTTTCCCTAGAACCACATTTATATTGCTCAACTCTGTGTGATGATAAAGTTTACCAAGTTTATCAAATGTTTTGTATTCTTTTGAATACATTGAGTTCTCAAAATAGATATGTGTATCTACCGGTACCTTCTTGTTGGGCGGATTAAAATCAGTCCATGAATACAAGATGCCGCCATCTTTCTCCTGACTCAAAACTCTTGGAGAGATTGGCACTGAATCTGTAGTGAATATAGAAATATATCATGTATATATAGTTCCAAAGGAAATTATTGACATGTACTCACTTTGAGATCTTTAACAAGGTTTATTAAAAATGTGGATGGAAAAAATGGTTACATTTATGCTTATCAAGTTGTGAAATCTATGGCGCCAACTTAAAGGATCGACTTGTACCCTTATGCAAAATAGAATTAGAATTTGTTTCAACTTGTAAAACTAAAAGTTTTTATTTTTGCTGTTCTGTTTTGTTGTAAACTGTTGTACAAGCATTAATGTTACATAGCATATTTCTCCTGAGTCTAATCAGACAATGCGCCTGTTCAGTTACTAACATTTTTGGTTGACCCTTTAAGAGGATTATTATTAAATTCATTTTTGAATACAACTTTGTTTGACTTTGGTAGTTAAATTATACAATAATGAATAACATTAAATGTCACCACATTAAAAAACAATTCATGATTTTAAATAGCAGCTTCAGGCGTTAACTCAAATTAAACATATTTGGGCATATTATTATAATGAATGTTGGACATAAATAATAATGACTGACATATTAATAAAATGATCATGCAAAATTGGATCCATACCGAAATATATCTTCATGTCACATTTAAATGAAATGACTAAAGAAATGATGATATGCAGTTAATTTCAGTCACAGATGTTGAAAGCCGCTGACAGTATGTTAAAATAATTATTTAACATTGTTTATGACAGTCCATTTGTGGGCGGGTCTAAAATAAATCTAAACAAACTAATATTAAAACAAACTGGCCTCATATGATAATTGAATAAAAAACAACCTGAAACTCCAAATTCTTGTCTTCGTTTTGCAACAAAATTGTTGATAGAGCCGATCAGATCGAATCCCTTTTTGAGTTCAATCATGTTGTCACCATTTTGTGGCTGTTTGTTTATGGTTTGAAGTCACATGTCAAGCTAACCCGGAAGTGGTATTAATGGTGAGAGTTACCTCCCTTCGACTGGTTGTATTCGGGGGCGATGTCAACATTTTTTTAATTGACGATACATTTATTGTGTAAGTTGTTCTTTAAGTGAATGTTATTTAATTAATTTTTCAATGGTTATTAACAAATTTAAGCAAATATCCTTCATATGAATTATTCATATTAAAATGTGATAAGCGTTTAGAAATTAAAAATATACTATTTAATTCAATTCAATTAAATAATTAACTCCGACAAATTAAGTATAGGGACAAATTTAACTAAATTTTGGTTTACCATGTATTATATTGATAAGCTATCACAGCAACAAAACAACATTTATCTATAAAGTTTCAACTAACAAAAGAGCACGTTTTTTTTAAGTTTTATATTTTCAAATCTTCACTGATAATTGTAGGTTAATGCTAAATGTATTAGTTTGATAGTGACAAAAATTTCATTACACAAACCAATCATCCGTAGTAAGAGAACAAATTATAAAGATTTTCATAAAGTCCATTGGCCGCCGTTTCTATGTGATTTCAAATTGAACCAGTTTCCTGATATCGCCTAATATTCCCCCTAAAACGTGCTACTGTCCCTTTAAAGGGACAATCCTTTTAGGTACTTATTATAGAAAAGCAATTCAAGCGGATATTTCAGTCTACGCATGTGCTGCATTAAGTACATGTTTATAAAACAACAAAATTGAAACGTTACTTGGGTTACATGTTCGTTGAATTATATCTGACAACTTGATAAAGAAGAGAACACAGGCGAATTTCGTTTCCACAAAAATTACCCGATAGGACTGTCCTCATAAAAGTAAAGTAAGCGATTTTATAATATTTAGCTATAGATTGCAATGGGCATATCAATTATGACGCAGTATCATTTACACAAACAGGATACATACATGGAACATCAAGAGTTAATTCTCATTTTTTATTTTGAAATATTTAGGATTTTGTCGACATGTAATGCAGAATGTATCATGTTCAGAGGATTAACATCTCATAACTCACTCGATTATCCGTAGTCGTAAAGGACAATAATCACGTGACAACCGATTACTGCATGTGGCCATTTTTATGTGAAAACGTTAATGTTTAAAGTGTAGGAAATTGATTCGTATAGCTTTACCAAACTTGACACGATCGTCATACAATTGACAACAAAAGTAAGATGACTTTGTTTCCCTTACAAAACGAGATATGATGGCTTTAACCATGTTTCCCTACACAAGAATAGTTTTATACAATAAAGAAGTTGTTCATCCATAGAACTCATTGTTTTGTTGATATTTGCCAACTTCTACAATGCCTCTCAAACAACGTGTTTCATGTATACAAATAAACAGATACCGCGAAACACGTCCTGCATATTCATGTAGTCAAATTACACAACGTTTGTTACCCAATAATCTATTCAAGTCGAGTATATCAACACTTGCAGTTTATGTTGACAAGTAGCTATGCACGTCGTTTCTAAGCAAACATATATCAAACAGGGTTCTTCTGTGTATAAGGAACGCAATGTCAATGAATTATGGATGTATCTTAATCAATATAAAATGAAAAAAGTCTTTATACCTAAGATTATTTTAATGCAGAAGAATACATGGATAACTTCTTTATTCATGACATGCGACGTTTCGACACATGTTCTTGTGTCGTTCTTCTGTGTCGAAACGTCGCATGCCGTGAATAAAAAAAGTTGTCATCCATATATTCCTCTTCATTATTGTCATTCCAACTTCTTAAAAGCCTCTCAAAGAGGTTAAAATTATTTTGTTTCGAAAAGTAACATATTGATAGCTCTTTGTGTATAAAATGAATACGTGTGTTACTAAAATAATGTGGAATTCATAGCCCATTTACTAAACAACATACGACAAAGTTTCTGAAAGTAAAATAATGTCTTAAATCATAAAAAATCTGAAGAAGAAAGTTTTATCTAGTTACATGATAAATATTATCTTACTCATCCGGTTCAAGATATTTTCACGAAGCAATACGGAATTCGATCCAATAAACGATCGGAACCTATTAACGTATTTGTCCAGCAGTTAACTAGTACAGGAACTTTCATTTTATCATATTTTCAGCTCTATTTCACTCAGCATTGATAACTTCTGTCTAATGTCAGATTTCCTAAGTACCTGTTCAATGAAACATTAAATACCATTGGATGGTGCTAACGAAGGGTCAAGTAAGATTTATGTATTTAAAATTAGGTATTATAGGAAAGAGACAATATTGAACGGGATTTATCATATCACACCCTGTAAGAACCATTGACCAATCACTCTTAATTCCAAATTGTGTGTCGTGCAGATTCACCAGTCACCCACTTGACACCAGTCTTTATATTCATTTACACATTGACACTCTTTATTTCAGAAGCCACATGACCCCAGTTCACATTGCATTACAATCTGTATACATGCTCATTACAATAATTTCTTTAAGCATTTCTCTTCCAGGGATATTTTTCATGCCAATGTAAATTACATCAAGCATTACAAAAAGTATCAATTTGAATTGACAACATAATTCAAAGTTTGTTACGAAGAACTCTTCAGTTGTAAGTACCATCTGTACTCCCGTTAGAGTCCACTAGTACGTTTGATGACGTCACAGTACAGTCTTGTAGTCAATCAATCAGCAGAGCGGTCTCCATTGTTAATCGATAAGCAATAGTTTCACGTGATTCGGGCTGCGAAAGGCAAAGCAATGGAATGAATGTTATATTCTTGTGTGGTTTGCTTTCATTAGGAGCCATTCGTGTTTTCTCTAAGGAAGTTCCGCCTCGCTTGGAAGTCAAGTAAGGTAAGAATATGTTTGTCGTAGCTTCTAATTTTATCTTATACATTTTCTTATTGCATAACAAAGATTATTACATATCTTCGTCATTTCGCACTGTACATGTATAAAACAATATGCATATAAGTTGTTTAAACATATTTATTTCCAAAAGGAACCGGATTGGTAAACAAGCAAAGGCAATGTTAATACCGCTCCGGAATACAACAGATATATTACATTTCATGGTGATTTCACAATAAAAGAACATTATGTAAAAAAACAAGAATAATTTCATGATAGACAGACAATACTGGTCGTGTACACACATATATACATACATATATACACGCATACATATGCACTCAAACACATGTATATGCATATAAACGCATATATTATTTCAATGATAAATCATTTCAACAGTTATTTAAAAAAATCATTTAGCAAATTTGCCTGATAAATCTATTAAATACAATACTGAAATGAAAAGCTCATTATTTTTATTTGGGGTACAATATTGGTTTCCAAGTAACACCGAGGGACGCATTAATTAAATAAGTACATTGATCCTCTATCCTCTCGATTTTCGTTCGTAGTAAAATGTCATGGTACCTTTTACAAGAACTATTTGTTGTTTTAAGTATACAAATAATTCATTCTTTTTTAAACCCATTACTTGAAACAAGCCTTGAGGTGGTATTTTGTTTTTGTTATGTAGAATTTGTTACTTGCGATATTTGTGTTTTTATCGGACACTCTGGTATGGTATAAAGTTAAGGATGATAAACAATTCACATTAATCAATGATTTTTAATCATGAATATCAATTATTCATCTACAGGTGCATCAGGTATAATTGTCCAGCACGACATCATTTTAGAACTAAAATTTAATACCCTTGAAGGTACGGTAGCAATTATCGTTTCATATTGTCTCATGGTACAACGTATAGTTTCGTTTCGAATAATCTAAAGGTGTTCACACTAAAATGACAGAACGCAGTTTTCACTGTCTTCTTTGACTACGAATCATCGAGTTGAATGATGAGCTGTATAATCCTCTGAAGTAAATCACCTACATTACGTAATATCAAACAGGGGAGATGTTTACATTTGGTAGGCCCAACAAACATGCTACTGTACTTTCAACTAAAGAAAACATGCCTCAACATTTTCACTAGTTCACAAAAGAATAGTTAAGGTACAGTAGATCTTTAAGTAACAGATACATATTGTTTACACAGTTTCACAAAAATAGGGTACGACCTTTAAAAGTAGAAGTAAAAAGTTACCTTTGTTATTAACCATTTCCATCATTTATGACTTTTAAATTACGTTTAAAGAAGTCCCCTGTTAACTTAATCTTGACATTATAGAGGATAAATATAGTGGTATGGTATCTAATATTTGTAGTATATCCATAACGTTTATCATTCAATTTACAATATTCATTCAATGGTATTTACACATACCTTCACATTTGAATTTTACATTGACTAGGCGTATGTCTCCACGATGTCAAGTAGGTTTTCTCTCTTATGCATAATTCAAACATCATTGTTGGACTATATTGACACAAGTTGAATCGGAAAGCCATTTAGGTTTATTTTCACTGTTCTTTGGGACTTTTCTCTTTCACGTTGATGTGTAATAAATGTTTTCTAGGGACAGTTGCAAGTTCTATATATATATTTTTCATCTCTTCAAAGTCTTAAATAATTACTTTTAGTTTATTCTTTCAAACCGATTTTTGTGTGGAATATTTGTATATGTGTATTTGCTTGTGTCAAGCGAAAACTTTTTGCGACCCTCATAATATGAAGTCTGTTTAATGAAGACATTTGTGTCATTTGTGAATTGAATTCTCATAGCTTTATTAACAGAACAGAAGTTCGTTATGGAAACGTTGCTATTGTTTTAGAATATCAACATGCAATAAGAAATATTTATTGTCGATCTCGTTAGATGTTTTTACTTACCCAAAAACGTGCCATTTACCCTTTAAGTGTATCTTTATATCAATAACTCTATCTGTTTGAACCTGATATTATCTGTCGTCTTTGATCCGACTGGGAGTCTATTTGACGGCTGTTACTATGGTAAACATGAACTATAAATAAGTTATAGGAACATGCAACAATATACGAAACACTCCATTTGTATAAATAATTTATTACATAACAACAGACTTAGATAACAAAGAGACATAAGACAATGGCAACAGAACAATAGCAAATGAGCTATGTATACATTAAATTTTGTATTCATTTGATGCTCACATTGTGTCGGTGTTTAGAAGTTGTATGTTAAATGCACTCTTACACACAGTAGTAGTGTAGTAGCTTGGAAATTGCAAGCAGGGTCAAATCATCCTAAAGAATATGAGTATCACTTTTTGTTACATATCCAAAATTTCATTTGGTTTTGAAAGATGCTAGATATCAGAAGCTTTCAACACTCTTTCTCATGTAGAAAAAATATGTTTATGGTTGATCAACTTCTTTGTCGTAGAGAGTAACGACGTTTCGGTATACATCCTTATGATGTTTCAATTACACCGAAACATCCTGCTGTCTCCAATGATGAAGTGGACTATCCCTAAACTAATTGTCTTCTTCGCACCTCCAACTTATAGAATGTATCTCAAACAGCTCTCTCATGTAGTTCAAATATAGGAGAGTGACCTCAACCGTTTTGAGATTGACATTTACAAAGAAACTGATTGGAAAGACGTTTTCCTTCACTAAAGGAGATGATAATGTGCTTCCTTTGAGCATCAGCTTATAGTTCATTTGGCAGGAGAGTCTTTATAGTTGATTTCAGCTTTCAGTCCAAGAGTTTAGGGTTCATGTTTGCATGCATTCAGAATATAATTTATTTACTCGGATGATCTGTATTTACGCTTATTTGTCATCAAGTCAGGGATTCTGTTGGCATACATGACGTTATAAGACCCGAATAATGACTTGCCATAAATAATCATGTTTTAGTTTCACGTTTCGAATGACTGAAGTATTTTCGTTTTAATTTCTTATTAAGAAATGATCACAACATCAAGAAAAGTATTTTGTCAAATCCAAACACGTTAGCCTTATTTCGGTAAGAACTAATCTACTTATCAATTTCTGATATCTGAATATGTTTATATTGGATATTAGAAAAACACTTTTCAGGAATAGTTCTCATAGTGGGCGCTATATAAATGAATTATTTTTGTTATTATATATATATATATATATACTAATAGTATTTTTAGGGAACTTTGTTTTGAGCTGCTTGATAATGATGAATTAATATTCTCATCAAATTGAATGATGTCAGTCAGTAAATATATGTTCAGACTTTTAATCATTCGAGCATGGTGACAAAGTCTCACTATTCTAGCATATATTCCCATATATGAGTAAATTAGAACATTCTGGAAACGATATCAATTTTGAACGAACGTAAGAACTGTTTTAATGAACATTTTCCCTCTTAGAGTTACTTTATAAATTGAAAAAACTTCGTTGATAACAATAAGGTTTCTTTCAGACGTTGTTCCTTGAAAGATCAACTTCTTTTTATGTCTTTGGATGCAGAATAATTCTATCAGTACAGCTGCACTCACAACTAAAGCGACAAGCATTCACGTTAGTTCTAGGTCGTATACCGTGACTATGCGGCAATATTCTTTTATTCTTTTCAATGAAACAAATGTAAGCAGTAAGTTCTTTTATTCTAAAATTCAATTGATGTTTTAACACAAAAAACTGTATGTTTACCTTAAGGGCATGATAACGAAAGTAATAAAGCGATAAGACACCTTCTTTTTTAAGATTTCGGTATTTAAAAGTATTACTGGATTTCATGTATGCATCAAATGTTAAGCTATAAGGGTAGTGCAACTTCTCCCAATCATATCCGTTGTTCTTTCGCTTTTTATTTATTCAAAATCATACGTGAAAATAGAAATAAAGACATTCACCTATTCCTCACGTATTTTGCTAAGTATTTCTGTAAGCTAGTTAATCAAAGAACACTTCCCTATATCGTCCCCAAATCCTCGATCGACGGAAGTTTGGTTGTGAAGCTGAATGCTCAATAAGATAATTACGGCACTTTTGATATAGCACACGGCATAAAGCCTATCTGACAGCGGAAGACATCACAATAAGGACGTTTGTTGAGCTGAAGTAATTATAGCACGTATTTGCGTCCTCAACTAAACTTTAAAATAAAATAAAAAGACATTTACGCTTACTATGTTGATTGTCTACAAAGTAAAAAATAACGTATTAACTCAATTACAAACATTTTCAAAATAACTTTCATGTCTGTGCAAAATTTTTAATGTAAACTTTTTTTGTACTTAAGCTTCTTTCAGCTGCATGGTCTAACTATGAAGAGAATATTATCAGGAACAACAAACTAAATATTCTTTTATTTTTGTTATTGGTAATAAAAACAAATCCCTTTGAGATTGGTTCGATGCAATTTGATATGAAGGTAGGACCTTGACCTACAAGACTCTAAATAAAGAAATAAATTGTATAAAATATCTATAACTTATCATATTTAGATATTCCCTGTATCATGTATCATTAATAACACATTTCTTTGTAAATCCTTGCCATTTTGGTATTTGTTATATATATTGCATTGTAATTGTATTTGTCTCATGTACCACCGTTGGTGGATTTTTGAGAATAAATGATGATGATGATGAAAGGATGTGGCAATATGCTCATGTCTGTCATATGACTATGCGAAACTTTTTGTGAAACCATATCAAAATTAACTTTCGGATAACAAACTGATGATTTACGTTAAAAACCAAAAGCTGTGTAGCTGAATAACACTCATACTATCATAGGGAAGTAAAGGAAGACTTAAGTTGATCTAAATCTAAATGAAGACATTTACGTAATTATTCCAGGTTTGAAATAAATGACGACTGGCATGAAGGTTATAAACGCCAATTAAGTATTACAGGATGACAGGGTACCAGAATCAGCTGTCACGTGCTGTCACAAGATCTTGAACACATCTAGCACCGCCCCCGTTCCTATCGTGTTGCCAAGGGTTACCCTCATTGTAACAGTAAAATTCACCGATGTTTCCCCATCAAGCATGATCAAGATAAGACCAACACTGCTTAATCACCAGGATACAGAGCCAATGTTGTTGAAAAGGATTATTTTGTTCTAAAAATACTGAAAATGTGCGAATGGGTTAAAACGTTGTTTTCTTCTTGATTGAAAATAGATAGATTTGACCTCGAGCACGAGACGTTAGCATGACAGTTACATAAAATACCGTGAAATGTTTATTTGATTATTTGTCATGGAGAAGTTCGAGAATCGAAATGAAAATGCCAAAAGTTGTTGTGGTTGAAGGAAAGATTTGTAAACATAATTCAAGATGTTCAATATGTATATTCTTTAGAGCATTGAACAGCCCAAGAGACACCTATCTATCTGTTTGTCATTCATACTAACAATGTAGCAGTAATTACTTTCATCATCCTTAATGAGATACCACATCACGTTATTTGCTGCTTGATGTTTAGACATCATATTTTGTAATATCAATTTGTTAAAAATGGTACCTGCAGTGGATAAGAAAGGCTAATCTACATAGTATATGTTTTAGGACGTGTATAACCTGCTTCAGACTTTATGAGTTAATTTCTTCACTTCAAGGCGAGGATTCAGTAACTTACTTCGATCTCTTTCCAGTGATAATGTTTGTTTGAGTCATTCTTGAAATTCGTAATACGCATGTTAGGAAAGATGATGAGAAGAAAGATCTAAAAAGACTCGGCAATGTTCGTATGGTCTAGTTTATCTTCATTAAACCAATTCAACGTTGCTTACATAGTTCAGGCATAAAACTGACTCGCAAGCAAGTGACTCTCGAGGACTTACTTCTCGGTTACCAAGTGCCTTATGTTCCTCTGTTCTTCACTACAACATCCTTGGACTTATCGGGTAACTTTGGACTCCAATAATCATCGAGTGTTCTTAGAAAGCCATTGCACAATGACACGGCTTGACACGAGAATATCAAAATATGTGATTTGTAACGTTGTTTTCAAAAGAGACCTTTCAGTGCATGTTCAGGAGTTGAAATTGAAACGTTGAAGGATAACTTTCCTCCTATAAGGCTATGAACAAGGCTGTGACCTCGGGCACGTCCAGTCGACATAGCAGTTTCATTGTCTTTGTCAAATCATGGCGGGTAATTGCACTATAGAGTTTTCTTATGAAAAGTCCCAGGTATGATATAGTGAGAAGACGTGAAATGAAGTCTAAATGTCATCAAGTAGCGGAAGGGAGTGTTACAGAAATTCGGGTTTCAGTTTATCATGAAAAGACTTGTTTTTCAAAAACGGCTGGTTTCGTTCTATTCTTTAAAATATTCAGAAACAGTCTTTGGGTTACATTATTATTATACACTATACTATACTATACTATACTATACTATACTATACTATACTATACTATACTATACTATACTATACTATACTATACTATACTATACTATACTATACTATACTATACTATACTATACTATACTATACTATACTATACTATACTATACTGTAAGCCTTTTGTACATATTTGAGGTTGTGGAGGATGTTCCTAGAATAACTGCTGTGTATGTAATGCTCGTCACTTGTTCATCAATATACCAATATATTAGTTAATAAATCTTTTATTGAAAATAACACGTATATTTGAAAACCTATCCTACAACCTCCACCAAACTCTCTGTGTATTATTTCACAACCGACAAAAGTAAATCGTGAATAACGTAAACATATCCTGTATCACCAGCTATTGACCTTGAGAGAAACATTCGACTGATCAATGGCACGACGTAACCTAATACAGCAACAGACCTACTGGAATCTAGCGTAAGTGTGTCAACCTTTCGACACATTGTCATTCATGAAATGACTGAATCGATTGGATGAAGTTAAACCACCATGAGGCTGACAAAAACATCCTCTCGTGTGTCAAGGAATTGACCAAACCGGAAAAGAACCAATGCTCAATGAAACTGAACTAACCTAGTGGAGCTTATATCAATCAAAGCCTGTTTTCAGAATGAAGGTCAATAAACCATCCTCTCATGTGGTCAAGCATTGACCAACACGGACAAGAACCGATGCTCATAGAAACCTGACTAATATTACCTAGTGGAGCTTATATCAATCAAAGCCTAATTTCAGTATGAAGGTCAATATGGGACCGTACCAACAGGTCGGTGGAGCAGTCACGTGACCGGAAGTCCATTTGCCATTTTGTGTGGGTGAAACTGAGGTGTCTAAGACTCTACCTTCATTTCCTCTTGAGCTCGGAGATCACTTCCGGTACATGGGTCGGTCGATAAAGCAACACCAAACAATCAATCACGACTAAGACTTGTTTGTTGGGCATTAGCTTTCTTGTATTAATGTATTTCATCATAAATAAGTAGGATATATTGGACATCAGATTTCTTGTCCCAAAAAGGGTTGTATTGGTCGTATCGTCCTTCCAATATCAGTTGTGAATATTCTTTTGGTACATGAATTGGCTTTTTGGCCGAATGTTGGGCATATGGATCGTCTCCTGTAAGTTACAGAATTTGACAAATTATTTTTTGTCTTGGTGTGTGATGAATGGTTCGTCTTATTTCAGTTGAAGAATTTGTAAGTACATTAGCTTTCATGTCTTGGTGTTAAGTGCATTGTTCCTCCCTTTTTATATTAATTATAATATGTTTTAAGGACATTAGCTTTCTTTCATGGTATTGGTGTATGGTTTTTCCTTTGTCAGTTGAAGATAATGTTTATATAAGCATTCTTGAATAATGTCTAGTTCTTAATTTGTCTGTTATCAGTTGCAGACATAGGTTGGACATTGGCTTGTGAGTCCTAGTTTGGGATGTATGTTTGCTTTATGTCAGTTGAATATTGTATTTGGTTTGGCTGAGTAATGTACCAAATCAATATGTTGCGATATACAGAAGAACAATTCAGTTTAAAGATTATAAATTTTAGTAAAAAGCAAAAAAATATTCTTCTCAAAAAGATAAGATTTGAAAGATTGATGCCATGTGTATTTAAAAATGTTTATTATCATTTTCTGAACAGCCCAAAACAAACCCCCAATAAATAAGATATTGGTTGGTTCAAAGATATTGCATTTACCTACCTACGAGGACAGTCATATCGAGGTTCATATTTTTCATATATTGCCCTAGGGCAAAATATCACTTTTACACTGTGACGTCACGTTTTAAACAATGCTTTGACGTCATGGTTCACCTATGACGTCACAATCTTCAGGCCAGCGACGGCTGGTCCGCCTTAATTTTGGGACTACGGTAATAAACAGAATATTATATTCGTGTCCATGACATACTATGTTTACGACACTCGTGCCTAAATAAAGGTATTTCCCTCGCTCCCACTCGTGTCGTAAACATAGTATGTCATGGGCACTCATATAATATCCTCTATATAATTCTCAATGAAACAATATTGCAATCTGTATTGCGATATTTTTTTGGATAATATTTCACAGCCCTAGTATTTGGATATTTTATCATTGATCAATCGTAGGTTGTATTATTCAAATTGTTATTCCACAAATGCATTATTGTTTATGTTGAAAACATTATTTTGTCTAATAAGTTGAAGATGTTGTTAGGACATAAGCTTTCTTGATAAAGTGTGGATGTATGGTTCGTCATATCCCAGTTGTAGGTTTTATTTGGCATATGTGAAAGATCTACGGTTCCTCTATTTCAATCTTCCCCGTACACATGCATTATGCTTAGCCAAATTTCATTTAAAGCACGTTCATCATCGAGCATACACGAACAATATCCAGTATTACATTGATATTTATTTTATTCATATATCATCTATGTCCGTTGGTTTAAATGATTCTGTCTTTCAAATCCGGTTTATTTTAGATCGTAACATCGTAACATTTTGAAAAAAGAAGGTTAATCCATGCGAAAGTATATTCAATTATTTATCGACACATATGGGTATTCTATCATCGACATATATGCACTAAATTTGAATGTTTTTCTTTGCAATGGTCATTATACATCATGAAGTTTGTCATGTAATTAGAAATACTGTAAGACATGGGGGGTGAAAGCAAAATTAGAAATCAGACTCGTTTATTTTTCCGCAATGTTTATTAATCCAATTATGAAACTCACAATAATTAAGAACAAATGATCATCTTTGACTTGATACATAAAGATATATATAAACTATATATGTTCCCAAGTATAAAGAAGACACTTGACAGATGCAACCCAAGGTATCCAACATTCTTACAATGACAAATATGAGATTCTTTGTTCGTTGATTAGCTGTTCGAAGAGATGACATAAAGAACCCTAGAGTGACGTTTGTCTATGAATGGTGAGAATGGAAATTAACGTGAGAAAAGAAAGTTCAGCCCTTTTTGACCATTCACATACAATTATTGTCACTGCATCACGTCATCCGCTTTGTACTGACTTTCACCTCAATGGGTATATAAAGTGTCGGTGTGAATAATTGACAACATATTATGATTAATTTATCACAAGTCAAATTCATTGACAATGGAACCTGTAAACAAAGACGTCATTGCCATTAATTTCAGACACTATTACCTGCAAATGTTTACGTCATACGCATCAACTTTACATATTAAATGTTAAAATAAATTTTAAAGCTAGACATCGTAACTTGTAATTCTTTTAAGTTAACTTTTTATTCTAAATTAAGTTTGTTTAGTACATTTTTCAGCTGCGAGATCCGGCTTGACTAGATTTAAGAATAATTTTGTCGTGGACGACACTGAAGGCCAAGCGTCTGACATTCCAGTCCTTAATATCAACATTATTAAATCTTCTTTGCCAGGCATTTTAAAAGTTGGAATGACAATAATACAGAGGAACATATGGATGACAACAGTTTTGTTCAGTGTATGCGACGTTTTGACACAGATTTTTGTGTCGTTCTCAGAGAGTTCTGCATTATTAATAAATCTTGATGTCAAAATTTGACAATTTTGCCTTGTCAGTCAATCATAAATGTTGAAACGCAGTTTGCACTTTAAATCGCACATTGTCATCATTAGCATATAACTATCAGATACTACTTATTGTGAAGACACACCGTAAAGTGCATACAGAAGTGCAACAGAACAAGTTCAATGATGACAGAGGTCTCCATTATTTAATAAAGTTCAACAAGGAGGAGAGAGCCATTAACAAAGGATCCTACACAAAGCCTTACACTGACTCAGCCACTTTTAGCCTTTCCGTCCCTTATCGATCAGGCATCGATTTGTATCGATTAGTACCACATGAACGGAGCATTGTGTTTAAGCTTCGTATACCGATTTGTTCAAGGACCTTTATAAAAGAAATCAACTGGTCTTAAATTCTCCAGGCATGAAATATGTTAATGCATGTCAAATTTATATTCTTTCTAACATTATCGTTTTCTGAGTAAAAGTATCGTTGTTTCTTTTTGACTGTTCATAAGGAAATACTGATTTAACCAAACCTAGAAATATGACCAAAAATTATTTACTCATCAACGGAATTAAATAAATTCTGTGATAAACCTGTAGGGTGCTACCGCCTGTCTGAAAGAAATGTAATTCATTACTTTTATAAATGTAAACAGTCAGTCAAGAAGAAAATACCGGATTATAAAGGATAGGATGTTACAAGTAAAGTATCTCGAGCTTTGAAGGGACAGTAGCACGTTTTTCGGCGGTATATAAGGTGATGTCAGGAAAATGAAAATGAATGGTTCCAATTGAAAGACTATGTATTTAACCTAAATAAAGCAGTACTAAATGAAATATATGTAAAATATGTAAAATTCAGCCATGCGATACCTTTGTTTTACACAAAATGAATTAATGGTGTTCACACAAAAATGTCCGCCAATGGACTTCTGTTCTCTGAGTATGGATGATTGGTTTGTGTATTGAAATTTTAACACTATCAAATTATTACATTTAGCATTAACGTACAATAATCAGTGACAAATTGCAAATATTAAATTGTCAAGAAACGTGCTACTGTCCCTTAAAAACAAATTTTGAAGTACTTTTAGCTCAGTTATATGTTATGATGAAGAAGAGCACTAGCGTATGAATCTCGTCTTGATTACGTTATTTCAAATGAAACTCATTATCCAAAATATTCTAGATATTCAATAAATAAAGTAACAATGAGTGATAGGAAGAAGGATAGGTACATATACAAATAAAAGCGACTCCTATTTCAGGTATTGTTGCGACGTCGTTCATAGAAGCCAGCAGGAAATAAAGCTGATTCGAGAATATCCAACATCAAAAAGCCAATCAATCACCTGGAGGAGTGTTTGTACAACCACATCAATGATTGGGCGACAGGGAAATATGATCCAGGAAAAAATGACCGAGTTTTGATGTTATTATAGTCGTTTGTTCTTAGATGCTTGCGTAAGCTTGGAGTACATAAGAGTCATCAACTACATAAATATTGGCACATTTGGTGTCCTTTATTTTATGGTCCACCAGTGGTTATGGGGTTGTTTTATCATTTTCCTCTCAATGGTTTTAGTATTGTGCGCTTATTGAGACTGCCATGTTATGCACTGCTTGTCAATATGATAACTTCCTAGTGTGAAAAGGTTACAATAACTGAACAAAATATTACTGAATAATGATTGTTTAACAGTTAATATTTATTAAGTATATGTAGTAAAGGTGAAGCTTGACATGTAAGGGAGATAGTGGAAGAGGTATACATGTTTAAGTTTGCTATACATTGAAACAATGGTATATCTATGAAGCAATCACATATTTCATCTTATCAAATATCAGTTAATAAGCAAATAAGCGCAATTTGATTTTAACCAATTATTCCTTTTAACTTCTATCCTAATTGTCAACTACGGTGTATAAAATGGGATTGTGTAAAAAGATGGTTACTCATATCGATCCCAAACTATTGGGTATTATGATAAAAGTTCCCTTCCTCTGCTTATATCCTTAGTGTAAGAAAGATAGATAAATCAAACAGTAGTTAACTGTTCGACAATGCCATGCGTGTTATATCATATCATATATCAGGGTTTCAGTGTGTAATGAGCCAAATGTTGTAAATAATGGGAGTAGAAAAATATATCCTTGTATACCTCCACTACCAAACTACGAGTATATACATCTATAAAAAAGGATCAAGATTTTTAGTAGATAAGTTGATTTCCGAAAATGAAAAAACTTGATATTTTTATTAAGTGGGAAATGATATTTAAAGATTAGGAGTTGGACTGGAATAACATTTTTAATTCATACAGACATGACTTGAAAGATGTAAAACTTTTTAATTGTCAATATAGATTTTTGCAAAGAGTGATATATACCAGAAGAGAATTGTTGAAAATGCATCTTGTTGACAACGGTTTGTGTGCTTTTTGTAAAGATGCTCTGCTCCTGAGAGTGTTTGTCATACAATAGGGATTGTAGTGTAACCAAAACATTTTGGAATCAACTCGAAGTTTGGATTAAAAACTATTTACACTCCAAAATAATAATTTCGAAATACTTGATTTTTTTTTACAACAAATAACAATGTTTCAAATAAATCAAATCCTTCTGTATGCTAAAAACTACATCAATTTATGTCATATAAAAATTATATTTCTAAAACTGAGCAACTACAAAATAATCAGCAGGAAAACAATTTTGTCGAAAAAATTTTTTTTTTAAAAGAAACAATGAAATGATTGTATTCAACAATAAACGGAAATCACCAATCCCAATATTCAAGAAATGATTTATTTCTTATAGTAAAAAACATGTTCAGGCTATATTATTGAATGTGCCATTTGAAATGTTTCATGTATGGCATTCTCTTTTCTATGCTAACCCTTGGGAACCAATAAAAAAACAAAAAGACTATATACATTCATATAGCTATGCTTTTAGTCAAGATGTTTAGTGGCTGGTTATATACGATTCGTTATATATCAAAAGAATATTTAGTAGAATTAACAATGAAAGAGAATATGAAATGAATCGCTTTCAAATTAGAACATTTCATTAATTTCTACAAAGGAACGAGGAGACATCCGTGAATGGACATCCATCCTCGATCATATTGGGCTTAATGTCTCCATACTTTCGGTACAGACTTTCGTAGTGACAAGTTACTCAAGTCAACATTCACTCCTGTTAAGCCGAGGGTGGGGGTACACAAAGCTAATAGGTAACATCAAAATTCGTGAATGACGCTATCGAGACACTAGCCCTTATATCTGTAGAAACCATCAACTAGGGTTTACCATATGCCACTCCCTTATCTTGGAAATTCATTCTAAACACCTTATAAATGAGGAACTATTTTCAGCGTGAGACGTGCAGGATGCCGCCGTGTGATGATGGCAGATTCCGACGTGGACTGTAGCTACACTGACGAGAACGGCACCTTCCACGAGAGCAAGTGCGCGGGGAGCACCGCCTTCTGCTGTATAGGGGGAGGCGCCAAGTACTGCTCCGCCACGTCCTGTGGTCTCGCCTCAACCAACACTCTAGCGTCGTATGCGTAAGTATTCTGTAAATCTCTACAATGAGCACGTTATAAACCAATGAAAGGTCTTGCATGAGACGCTAAGTACTGTGGTCTCGCCTCAACTAACACGCTAGCGTCTTATGCGTAAGTAAGAGTTGAGTCCACCATCATCATCATCATCATCATCATCATCATCCACTAAGAACTGAATGTTCCAAAACTCAGAGACTTTTTGGCAGAAAACACGAAAATGTGAACTTTAGAGATGGGATTGCAATTAAATGTCTTAAAGCACGACCTAGGGGTCTTGAAAACTTTTTACGAGATATTCGCAGGTCCAATCCTCAAAGCAGTTTTATATGCTAAGTCAATAAGGGCGGGTTCAGTACAGATTTCCCTTATGAAAAGCCCTAGGGGTGATATTTGTGAAGTGTATCGGAACTTAAAGTCCCGGGAGACCTAGCATAAATGTTCATTTACTCGCACAATAGGTTAAATGCATCCCGAAAGACCCAGCGTGAACGTAATGATATTTCTCAGTTAATGAGTCCCCTAGGAGTTTTTCGGTGTACATCATCAAGAAACTTCATGGTAGTAACTGTACAATTTATTTACCAAACAATAATTTTGTTTTTGGATAATGAATACAGGATAAACAAATGGTTTCAGAGGAATAGAACAACATTGTTGTACCCTTTTTGATGTATTGACGTGTTGACGTATTGACGTATCAAAATAAGCTCAACAAGGAACTGAATGGTTTTCGAAATTTCATCCTATTTGCACTGATGTTTTACAAAACAGTAACAATAGAAATATCAATGATTTTTTAGGTTCAATTTATGAATTGAACGCTTCGTTTTGGTCATTACAGTACATACTCCTTGGATATGGTCACTTATGAATTGTCAACTACGGATTGTCACTCATTAATTGTTACTTACGGATTGTCTCTTATGGATGGTCACTTAAATAAAATAAGTATGTGATGGAAATTGACGAAATTGTCATTTTAAAAATTTCCATTTTGGTAAAAAAGTAGGGTCGGTAATTACCTCCGCCTATTCCTTCAACCCTGATGTTGAACAACATACTCCTATATAAGCAAATCTCTGCAACTGTAGTACGATTAACTTCTAATAAGAGGTTACCTCCCTTTATATGGAGTCGCCATTCACATGCCGCCCACAACTCAAAGATTGGAATAGCGAGAAACGTTTGTGGCAATGTGATGGCGTGATAGGAAAATTTATCCAGTGAAATCATAAGTTTTAAAGAGACATTTTCAAGGAAAGTCTTTGATGGAATAAGAATGTTATTATTAGAAAAAATAAACAGTAAAGATGCAATATCAGAGTTGCATTCATATTGAGTTCATTGTCATTGTAACATTTCATTATTTTTTACACCACCCTTTTCATCTTGCCGTCGTTAAAAACGAACCCACAATTACTGACGGCACCCTTATTTGAGTATTTGGATATCACTATATTCCTGTATATCATTATCGTGTCCGATGAATGCATTGCTTATTGCAATTATCTGTTTATACAAAAATTACAAATATGTTTAGAGGACACAGGAAAATTTACGTCTGATATTTGTCAGTATTTTCATTATTAATGTTCTAAATTTTATTGGATTGACAGATTGTTTGCTAGAATACAAAGACAACTTGACTAAAGCTGTTTCATCTTTTACAGTCTGAATATGCATCTTTAACACCAATTTCGAGAATACAATTACCACTGTAAATGGAAAATAAATTTCTTATTACTATGTCTAAAGGAGTCTCGGTATCTTTAAAATCACACTAAAGCAAAACAGCAACAAAATGAAACAGCTTGAACTTTTATTCTAGTGTCGGAACTACAATTTCCAGGCCAAATATAAATGTTTATGTTCATTAAATTTTGAGAGCGCTGATAAATGTCCATAACCTACATATTAATCTTCTACTTATTGCCATGTCAATGCACCAAGTGTGACCCCATACAGGGAGAGAAACTGGCAATCACTTAAATTACTCGGTAAAACCCTTATCGATCTCTGATCACTATCAAAGCCAGGAAGCGTTCAATACCCAATCTGATTTGATATCGATCTCAGAATCGATACCAGGGGATTATGGTACGATGTCAGCGAAGTGTGAAGAGAAAAACATATTAATGGGATTGTACAGCGGGTATTGGTGAATGTTTTTTAAAATATTGGGTTATATTGACATGATTATGTATGTACCAGTGTTATTATTAAATTTAGCACAATGTCACTCTTATTGATAACTTTAGATATGGAAAGATTGTCTTAATTACTTTCTTGTGTTAGGAATGTTCATTCAAAAATTACAGTTACCGTTAGAAAATCCTATGATGTCATATTCACCATATTCAGCAGCATAAGAGTGTCCACCACGCACAAAGTAAATGTTGAGAGACAAAAGTCCTAGTAAAGAAGTGGAGATAACAATTACCGAATCTTTACCTTCTCAAAGGTATTACCGTTTCTTAATTTTCCTTATGAAACATATTTTTGATACAAAGTTTACATTTTATATACCAAAAAATTCAATAATAATCTTACTTGGTGCACACCCCTCTGTATTAACCCCTGAAAAACTCGAGAAGACGGTTACCCCGTATTCTTAAATCTTGAATCAACATTGTTGTTGATTATGTATTGTATGGTTGCAAATAGATCAATTGATGTTTCCTAAGCCCCCTCCCTCCAAAATCGTTGTAATGAAATGTCTTCTAAAGAAAACTACTTTCTTGAAATACTTTTGCGTGGGTCACGCTTCATCGCTTAGTAGAATTTGGATGAAAATGCTTTCACTGTGTTATTCGGAACAGTTTTCTTGATGTCCGGCCACAAAGTCCAAGAAATATAATTGAGCACGGTGGTGTAGTGGTTAGCGTGTCTGCCTCTCACCCCAACGACCCGGGTTCGAATCCCAGTGGAGACACAAAAGATTTGTGACTTGGGTCGAAAGCTGTGTTGTGTCCTTGGGCAAGGCACTTCATCCACATTGCACTCAGTCCACCCAGCTGTAAAATGGGTACCTGGTTATACGGGTGTACTGTCCGAAATGGACTCTCAGCGCAGGCAAGCAGCTTTGAAAAAGTACAATCCGTCAGGGTAATAATGCACATTAGTGAATCGTCGGTGAGCAACTTACAAAGATGGATACTTGACGTTAAACTTATCATTAGGTCTTCAAGACTACGTCTGGAAGACCTATTGTTCTTATCCGGATTTTTATTATTATTTGTACGATTTTGTGACAGCGATTCTGACCTAACCAATCGATCGATTTTCATGAAACTTTCAGGACTGATAGAGTATCACGAGAACTGGCTATGCGAAGCTTTTGAATTTCGAATGTCAATTTGTGCTTGAGTTATCTCCCTTTGAAGTTGAAATTTCATACCTCAATTTCTCGAAAACTAAGAAAGATAATCGCACAAAACTTTCACCAAAATGTGGGCATCAACATTCCCCATCGAATCAACACATAGCCGTTTCCGGCCGTAATAATAGATTTTTTGCTATTTTCAAAACACTGAAATTTTGGCGCAATTTCGCGATTTTGACAGTACGCGTCTCTGAAAATCATCTCCTCATTAACGGCAAGACATACAGCAGTGTTTGATAGCTCAAATGAAAGATTAAAAAAATGCCAAGAACGTCACGAGCCCGTTTTTTTAAATTTTGATCTAGAACGTGAGTTATCTGCCCCTGAAAATGGACATATTTTTAAAGCATCATTTTTCATGTTACGTTCAAAGGGACATTACTCTGTAAGGGAATGTCAAATACGAAATCTGTTTGATGCATTCTGTTTTACAATGATTGTTCAACAAATTCACTACAGGTCATTATTATATAAAAGTTGATATTAAAGGAAATATGAGGACATAAAGAGATTTTTTTAATTTTACGACGATTTTAACATTTTTCGAGGGTTATTTTACTTTGAGAATTTTAGTTTCAAAGCTGTTACAGATAGAAATTTTATCTTTGATGTTTTGTGAAGCAGATGTAATGAGCAGACAGAAGAAAATATCAGCAAGTCATGATAATTTTTTTTCTGTCCATGACCAGTCTTTGAATATTGCGTTTTTTGGAAAATCCTCATTTTTGGCACACTTCAAAGTTCCACAGTTTCTTTATTAAGAAAGATATCTTAACATTTGATTGTATCTTCACATGCGCTATTCTAAGCTCAACGTTTGCTATGTTTTACTTTATCCTAAAAATGTTGATAATTAAGGAGCTAGAAGGACCAACATGGAGTAGGGGTCTAAAAATCTTCAAATTTCAGTGCTTTCAATAAAGTTCCAAAATTCATTACTCCATTACCATTTGAGTTATCAAAACAAAACATACATCTTTGTATGATGATAAACAAGACCTCTTAGACAAAAAGTCATGTGAAGGTCAAACACTGTGTGAAGGTCAAAGAGGAATCTTGAAGACCTAAGTATTGACGCGTCAATCCTAGTTATTATTATTATTATTATTGTAGAAACTGGTGAACTTCAATTGATTTGAAAATTGGTTTCAAGTTTTGGTTATACTCATATGTACACGTAACATGTGTCTACTGATTTCTAAGTATAAAGAGTTCATTAAAAAAAGAGATTTTTGGAATTATGAAATATAAGATAATATTTTAAGGAAATGTCTTTATCAACCTCTTTCTACTTTTGTGTTTACTGACATCATTTGATTTTCATTCCTGACTCATGATATGTTTCGGACATCAAATCTCAAAACAGAAACTCTATGGCTTTCAGTATTAGATCTCAACATGTCAGCAAGATAGTGTATGCACCTTTTAATACATATTTAAACCATGCTTTCATAACAAATGATATTTCAATGACAACATACAAATGTTTACATTATTGTTTTAGTAGTATAGTGTAACAAGTATGACATAACGTTTCCAGTTAAAATATGTCCATCACTGCTACTCTGTGTTCTCTCCGCATTGAGACACCATGCACACGACCACGTAGTGCAAGAATCAAATATTTATTGTACGTGTGCAGAGAATCAGTGTTTCTACAGCGGAGAACAAGTCTGGTTTATAAACTGTCTCGGGGAATTGTTAACATTGCAATGAAAACAGAAGTCTATGTCGTACGGTGCGTTAACGATCTACATCCATCGTTGAACAAGTGATTGTAGAAGCGGAGATGACATTAAGTCGAACATTACATTTACAGTACCTATGTCCTTCTAGTTGTAACGGACAAACTTGGGAGAGGTATATATACAGGAACGGCATGCACGATATCGACATTCTCGTTATGCATTAAACGGCTGTTACGTGAAGTAAATCGGCATATTTTTTGTTTTTCTAACATTTTGTTTTTACAAAAGTCTCTTTGATTGTTCAATGAGGTTGTTAATCGACTCTAAAGTTAGGTAATTTGTTTAAAGAGTTCTTACAATTGACTACGTACAATAACTGTATAATACGTATAATAACTGTAACGTAGTGCAAGGCAATTTGCATTTTTACTGCATATATCAACTTAAGGAGTAATGTTTTAAATGAGGCTTTACATTAGTGAATGATTGTTTTGTCGATTTACAATATCGTGCACAAGTAGCATGAACTTATGATTAAGTAATATGATTAATAGAAACTTGAAAGACAAAACTTAAAGACCGAAGAACGGTTACGTTATATCGATTATCGGAATAGTTTTATTTCCACATGTATGCAGTGCGCATACATGAGGGTAAGATTATTAGAACGACTTAGTTAATTATATAAACTCCCTTTACATACCTGAAACACACCTGTATAATCAAAGAAAAAAAACCAAACTTGAAACGCCATTGAAGGTGGTTCAAAACATTTATCAAACCTTTAGTTACATGACACACGTTCACATAATAATGCTTGGTTGTTTCCAGCAGTAACTCAAAACAATCTGCATTGTCCCTAGTTTGTAAATATCAATGAAACCTTCAATATACAGTTTAACATATATTCTAGCAAATGGCAAAACAAAAACAAAGTCTCAGCAATTCCAGGAAGGTATCTCTTAACACAAAATGTCTTAGTTTTAGAAAAACTATTACTACTTAAAAACGGTATCCTTTAACTACGCATCAATTGTTACACATAATGAGTTCTTTGTTTGATTTTAACATTTCTATTTAAATGAAAGGCAAGAGTACAAGTTTTCCAACCATGAAACCATAAACGACTTGACCAGCTTCTCCAGATGTATCACAAGACGTATTGGTTAGAATGTCCAAGTGGCCAAAACACACTGAAAGGTCCGAATTCAGACATCTTGATATGAATATCAAGCAACAACCGCAACACACATATTGCTCTTCGGAATTATATTTGAATATGAACAATATGTGATATTTTAGCTTTCTTGCTCGAGTAGTCAAACATTTTCAAAGCAATATCACGCGTTTTGAATTTCAGTGTTTAATATAAATACTAACACTTATTATCACCACAAGGTTGATAACGAAATATGCTTATGGTTGCCATGTCCGAGTGGTCAAGCGAAGGTGGCGGGCGTGGAGCCAAGTGGTCAAGGTTAAAGGACTGACCAGCATCTAATGTCATTGCTACAGGATCCCAGCAAATGGAGGAGAGACAGCGAAGCTTAGAGCGATCCTCGACCACTTTGTGGGTATCAGCACTAGGGTGATATGTGACACCTGCGGAAATCCACTGACCAGTAATAACAGCCAAACAATAACAGCAAACACAGACTACAGGGAGACGGCTTAGACCGTCATAGTTAATGGCGCCCATAACTAAAACAAAAAGAGTTTGAATTTGGAATGTTTTCTTTAATGGACACAGGGCTTATGGCGGATGATAATTGGAATGAGGAATGTCCTTGGTTTGTTAGCTTTTTATCCAAATAATAACCCAAAATGTCTCTGATTTGCGAAGATGTGTAGAGTTTCAAAATAAGAGGAACCTTTGATGCAAACCCACTTTAAACTGCGGCTTAGAATACGGATGTTCATTGGTAACATTTTGCCATAGTATGTTTAATTAGCTCACCAAATTTGCAATTCTGTTTCACTGCACTGGAATAAATACGTTATGCAATTTTTTTCTGATTTAGGAGCATAGACAAGTTCTGAAATATTTTGGCCTGGAGTAAAACAAAGCTATCCATAGTTTTGTAGTGTACCTTTTTATATAGATTGATGCTGGTTTAACAATAATTAAATATGAAGCTAATTTGCGCTTTAGTTGTGAACACAAGGGGAAAGTAAAAGGAAATGATAGCAAAGAAAGGAACATTTCTGTGCGTTAGATATGTTGCCTTTCATCTTTTTATCTTTTCGGGTGAGAGGAACAGAATTAGAACATCTATGAAAGTACAATCCTTCAGTCTAATGATGTGTGAAGCGCTTTGGACGTGGAAAAGGCACCATTGATTTCGACATCATTACATCATTCGACTTCTCCCTGCTGTACAAAGATAACCTCATTTATAGAGTGATGCAAATCGAATTACGGAACATAAGGTCTCTTCCATTTGTCAACATACATTACATTTTTTACAATTGTTGCAAGGGCTCTTCTGTCTTATTATGTCAACATCATCTACAAAATACAGAGTTTTAGCAAATGTCAACAACTTACATAATCATTATTTTAGACGTATACCTTTCACTTTGAATGCAGTTTTAACAGTGGATAAGTATTTGTTCTCCCCAAACTCTTTGCAGCCCTCTTTCAACAGTGTCATATTTTTCTACAGGTTTTGGCTGATTCTTGCCGGTGTTGCGGTGTGTGGAGTTCTTTTACTGCTGATCACTTATGCAATCTGCAGATACCGGAAGCCAGACCCAGGTACGTCACGTGTCAGGCACACTTCCGGTCAAAACACTTTCACTGTATGCGACGGGTATACAAATTTGTAAACAGAAATTTAAGAATGATTGTTCTTTTGAACTAGGCTGTGTTGAAGGTTTCTAAAGCATGTGTGTAACATAACGCTTTAAAGATAAATTAAACAGAGTTCTAAAACAGTTCCCTTAGAATAATTCCTGAATGGCATAATAACGCTGACAGTGTTTTAAAACAACGTGAGACATGATGACGTGTTAACTGTTTAGAGAAAGCACTTTGAATTATTTAGATTTTAATCAATATTTCAAGACATTTTCAATAAACCATTTGATGTTAAACAACATCGCCATATCGCACAATGACGTTAGTTTTAAAGTTTTGATTGTCTGTTTGCGTCTTTGGTTAGCACAAATAACATCAGTTTCCTGTTCCTTTGTGACTTTGAGTGAAAAATTGTTCAATTACGTCTGTCAAATTGAGTCATTTGCTGGTTCTGAGTGAATATAAACAAAAAGCGTACATGTTTGTACTAACATGTTCAAATTATGAAGCAAATATTCGTCATATTTTATCTCCTTACACATTACAATTCAGTATAACGCAGTTACATATCAATTTGGAATCATGTGCAAAGCTTGAAATCAGAAACAACAAAATATAACGTTCTTCGAAAACTTCTATGAGCATAATCAAATAATCAAACTGTAAACAATGCTGGCCATGCTTTGATAAAAACCATAATGGTCATATTTTTTATAAATTGATAAAAGCTAATGTTGTGTTGTGTCCCCGGGCAAGGCACTTCATCCACATTTTACACAGTCCACCCAGCTGTTAAAATGGGTACCTGAAAACAGGGTGTACTGACCTACGTGGTCGTGATTAGCGGTTAATAGCAACTGTGATACAATGCTCAGGGTAATGATGCAGGTAGCGCTTTGAGCATGTCTTGACGTGGAACAGGCATCATATAAATATCCAGATTATTATTATTATTTATTTACAACCTTTCAGTGACAGGCCAGATGAGGAGCATATTCGAGGAGTCGATGAGTCACACCGCAATAGGACGGAGGTTTTCAAGACGTTTAAGCTCAAGACCGAACGTCCCAGATTTCCGGATGCAGGTTGACGCCCTTCGCCAAGGGGGAGGTAACCCAATCACAGTCAGGTCCGGAACCTCTGCTATGCAGACCACGAGTGAATCTCAATCAAGGTGGACTGTTATGAACCATTTCAATGCTCGTCATCAAAGCAACATACGGACAGATTCCAAGGAGGAAATATTGAAATCCAAAGACGGTTTGCCTGATGTGCAGGGTTGACGAACGTATTTCAGTAGAAACCAAAGAGTATTGGGGAGAAGTTACACATCGATTATGGGGAAAATCTGTTCGGATAAGTTAGGATTTTTGATAGGTTTAATATTCTTCTAAATCTTTCTTACACTTAATTGTAATTAATAAGTACAGCATTATCAAAGTTTGTTTTACGGTGTTGTTATGATGTTGAGTTAATCTGACATGTTTATGAACTATTATCTTTCGTTCGAATACAAAATGTTTGAGAATGTTCAGTACCAAACCGGATCTTAATTTAATTTTCGTCTAGACACAACTTTTTTGGCAGGTAAAGGAATCAATTCAGACAAATATTAAAGTAAGTCTTTCAATAATTTAAAACAAACATGCATATTCTTTTTTTTTTTAAACTTCATATAGAGGGATGTATTTTGTACTGTACATATTTGAATATAGACATATTAGACATGTATAAATGTAGATACATCATGTGTACAGTTTTCAATAAAGGTTACCCTTTGAGGTTGCAATCAGCTTGTTAGGTAGTTGAAAACTGATGTATATATTTCTTCATTTTGGTAAGTCGCTTATTTTAAAAGGTTTCTTTTTATAAACGGAAAATGCCATTTTTCTAATTAAATTTTATATGTATATCGACGTAGAAATTTATCACATCGTATTGTGATAGATATATACATTAACACACAGAACTTAATCAAGCCACCCCTATTTTGTAAAATGAAATTAGGTGCTCTTTGAATATTTTGATTTATTTGATATATTGACCAATCCAGATATTTTCATTGCTTTTATATTGACTATTTGATTTGTCTTAAAATCTCTAAATGCAAAAAAGGGAGAATATAACGAAAATGTGATAGAACTGTAATTAGGGCAAAATTACTTTTGTCGTTGGGGAGAAACTACTCAGTAATCTTTGGAGTTTTGCTGTCAAAAATAAAAAAATGACAAAACCTTTTTAATCATGCATGATAAAAGGGTAGCATGACATTGAATTTTCAGTACTTTTTTCATCAAAAAAAAAGAAAATGCCTACAATCTTAAAATATATATTATATTTTATATTTGGGATTATTTGGATTTAATTTAATTTGGATTTAATCAAAAACTTCTACCTCTAGATAGGTCATTAACTTTAACAGCTGTCAGTTCTTTCTTTGTGCAGTTTTCGTTAAATTTGAGAGATTCACAATTTCTTGAATTAGGAGGTTCATACCGCTTTAACGACTACCTTTTCCTATGAGGTCATTAACTAAAAGATCTTCATTTCAGTCAAAAGAATGATAAATATCTCACTGCAGCACAAAAAAATAACTTTAACTGTCAATTATAAAGTAACTTGAATTTTGACTCCAAAACACCAAGCCGTTGTGAAAACAAATGTCCAGGGACGATGAAACTGAATTCGAGTAAACTTTTACACTGATAGATGATCGTTCTATGGAAAATCCGTAGTTTTGGCAATCGACGAGCTTATTCTGTGAAACGAGTTATAATATACAATATTTATAGTGTAACAATTTGTAGCTTGGAACATTTTATTTTCGACCCTACAAACTTTGAATATGTTAAGCGAACAACTTTTGATCTCAAATAAAGTTTCAGTGTGTCAGACTTTGGAAATTGGTTGAGAACGATAGTAATTCTATTTCGGCAAACATTCTTTGAATTCGATGTTCCCAAAGAATCAATATAATTTCTGATTTGTTTCTTTTGCAGATAAGTTTATATCAGTAATTTAGAATTATTGATATATCATTCTTTGCCTATATTGATATTGATTATTAAATGCAAATTTTCAGAATTTCTCCCCAAATCAATGCTTTGAAAGGGCTAAATCGGATGTCACTTATTAATACTTACGTACCATTTAAAATTGCATATCTGTGATACTGTTCTTGGCTTAAAGATGCACTCCATGAATTTTTATATAAGAATATGCGAAACATGTACATCATCAATTGTGTAATGTTAATTACGAGGACCAACTGTCGCTGAAAAATATCAATATAGTATGTACATTAACACTTATAAAACTGATTAGTGAGGCAATATTTATATGGAATTGAGATTCATTCACAATTTATTTTGAACGCCTTTGTAAAGCAGACAGGAAAACAGAAATACATTGAGAAAGTCTGTAGGTAATGTCATTGAATCATTGTACATACAAACCATTTTGGCTGCTATACTTATAACGGCTATGTTTCGATTTTCGTTAAACAAAATTACAAGAAATTGATGTGATGAACAATAAGGGTAGTTTTATGGAAAATATTTTATTCTCTATGAAATGGAAGTCTCGTTACCAACACTTACTCGATGTTTTTATTAAATGCTTATCCATATAAGCCGTGGCATTTTGCATGTTGGAATAATAGTGTAAGATGATTTGGTATCTGCATATCTTGTGTAATACAAAAAGTAGACGTTTGCGAAATATTTCATTTTTGTTTTAAAAGTATATTGTAAATGGTTTCTGTGTAAGCTGCACCATTGTTATTGTTAATTTGGTATAAATTGTCATCATCATATATAACGTTGTGTATATAACGAAGGTTTTCTATATCTTATGTGCGATTGTTGATTGTAAGAGAAGTGTCTACTGCTGACAATTGTTTAAATAAAGAATTGAGTTCGTTGAGTTTGTCATTATTGAACTTGATATAACGAAAGTAACTTATTGATACATCATTGCGGTTAGCGAAAATATAAAGTGCTCTATCTTCATTCTACCTTGATAGACAGTTTATTTTACTGATTCATACCAAAAGTGCATACTTACATAATTTAGAAACATCTATTTTTCTCTCTTTCAAGCTATTTACTATAATTTGATTGTGATTCTTTCAAAAGTATTCGAAATTGAATTGTAAGATTTAAGACGACTCTTTCAATAAATATTCAAAATTGAATTGTTAGATTTAGTGAAGGAAAATGCTCCGTTACAAACTACTATTCTGCTCCAACTTGTCATGTGTAGATGTTTACATTCAGCACTTAACCCGGGATAAACAGTGACAGGCATTAGTGCAAACTTACCTTGACCCATTAGGCCGATGATTACGTTACTGAGAAACAGTATGCCTCAACAAAACATAATCGGCTTCAGTCATCTGCAGTGTTCCTGTCACAATTAGAGCTTTCTTATCACAAGTTTTGTTTGGTTGAGAAACAGGGACAGTTCCAGAGCTCTTGCACTTTTGTTCCTGTGTTTCTCGATTTTATCCAGAAAAAGTGAAGTTAGCAACTGATGTGTTTTAGTTTAAACGACGTTTATGTTACCTTTTCTACTGTTTGGAATGATATGATTTTATACATAAACTCTCATCTTAAAAGAAAGCATGCTATACAAGTGAGAAAACATAATCAGAGAGTTCAAAAAGTTTGGAAACGATATGAAAACTAGTTACATGCTGATTTGTTTTCAAGTCCGGTAGTGAACTTTTAAGCATCATTTCAATTTATTTTTAGAGATAAAAAATCAATCATAATTGACATTTACAAAGTACATTCAATAGATAATTAGGACATATTTTGAAATAATTCTAAAGTCACTCTTTGTAGTTATTACATGGTTATGTTATTTATTTATTTCAAACTTAATACATGCAATTCTTACATTAATAGATGGTATGCTCGCTCGAATTATCAATTTCATGGTCTCTGAGAAAGATCTCTTTCCCATATAGCGAACTTGTTGCACGTAGATATATACAATAGATAAACATTGTTGATTGATTGACATATATGTACATGTAATTGTTGATGAATTAATGATCGAACTTGTTAGTGATTTAGGTAGATGACGATGGTTCTTATTATTCTCCAGCATTCAGATAAAGCGAGGAGGGAAGTTTTGAGTAATATCATTCACCATTACATCGCTGTTGTTATCGATTCACATTTAGAAAGCAAATTTTACCATGAGTAACTATGTATTAAAAGGACGTGACAACGTTCAATTCTGCCAATTGACGTTTCGGTGTTAGTTCAAACATTTGCTTAACTCTATTAATTGTCTCTAGTGTTACGTTTATGACTCAAGAATGTCTCTCTCGATTTAACAAGTATCTGTCAACAGCGTCCTCGTCATATTTGCAAACTTCGATCATATCTGAGTAACTGTCTCTATGCAAATGTCTCACATTTGAATTGTTCATGAGCAAATACTTTCTTTGGATTCCTGGACAATTTACCGATCTATTTGTTTATCAACAATTACAATTGATAATGACTCAACTGGAAACAACACAGAAATAACTATCTAAGAAGGTTAAATGGAGCGACAAGAAGTATAAAAATTTAAAAAATACTTTTTACCATTTATTTAATTTTTTTTTATAAACTCATGTCCAAAAGAAACGATACCATACAAATCCCAAAATAACTCAATCCACTGCAGATTAATAAGACTAAAACATAGTAATATCATTTCTTCAGTAGTCAACTTACGTCAATGCAAAATTTGGAAACATTATCTTTTCATGTTTGCGAGAAACATGCATTTGAAAAAATCATCGATCTGGAATCTCCTTAACTAGGCGAGATAGCAGAGAAATTGGACACTTTCGCTTGTTTTAAAACGTTCTAGTGCAGTGACGCGTCAACGAATTTATGTCAAATAAAGTGTATTATATCAACAACATTTTTTTCTGACATAAATTCAATACTTTATCAATTTTAAAATGAAATGACAAAAGTTCTGTTCATAAAAGAATTTGAAATTTCGATTTATGCACTCCATGTACATTTGAAAAGACACAAAATCAAAAGTATCTTTTCCTGAAGAATGAAAATGTGCATACTTTTTTACAAGATATATGCCTGTTAGACACACTTAAATTCGACTCTGTCAGCTTATAGAATTTTGTTTCGGACGACTTTGAAAACTTGGTATCGTTTCTTTTGGACATGAGTTTATTTCATCTCCACATATACGGTATTTGTTTGAAGAAGTATTAATAGGTAACAAAATTGCTTAAAGTTCTCATTATCATTGTACGGACTCTAACATATCATCAATGTCAACTACTAATTATTCTTGTATCTGGTTTGTACCTTTCTTCAAATCTCAAGAATGAATCTCTAGTTTAAAAGACGTTATAAAGAAGAATACCCCTTTTATCAAGTTGTAACTATGGCTTTAATTTGATAATATGTTATGTATAGGTACAGATATGGCGAATGCGGTTTATCAGGTGTGAAAGGAAGAAAGGATTGGAAAACATAAGGTTTGATATGTTTATCCAATTGACGGTGGCACTTACATGTAACTAAATTTGAAGCATATGTATACTAAGATTATACTAAAAAGAACGTCCAGACCGTTTGAATATAATAATTGAATACCAAATTAAACATATCTTGGACAACACAAAAGGTTCCATATTTTGACTTGCATTTCAAGGCAAATCCTTCGAATTTGAATTTCCAAACATCTCGCTGTATAATATCAATTATATACTACTTATTGTAGGACATTATTTTCATTATGTACCGGTGAAATGTTTTCTACTGACCAATTCTTGCAAAAATAAACATTCAGGTTTTCGTGAAAAAATAGAGATAATTTAGGCGGTATTTTCAAAAATACTCAGAAACGTGTTACTACAAGTTCACATGTTGCTTTACAACGCACAGGTGCTGGAAAGAATGTGACAAAATATTTTGATATTGAAAAGAAACGGGGGAATCGTTTTTGTTAAAAAACTAAAATATCTTCGGATCGTTAACTGTAAATTTTCTCTTTCACAAACATTTTCAAGTATTTCTTTTTGAATTTCAGAGGTGCATGTTAGGGCCTTCTCTTTAGTGTTAATATGATATGTGCTTCTTTTAGAACAGTTTTTTGAAAAAAGAATTCTTTTAAGAACAAGGTTCTTGCAATGGATCGGAGAGTATTTACTACTGTCAATCCTTGTCAAACACAGTCTAAAATAAATCGCTTTGTTGGCCAGTTGTGAAACTGCACTTTAAAGATTAAACTAAACCATTGATATCAACGTTGAGACGAGGCCGAGAATACAAAGACTTCCCAGATGGTAGGAATATGTATAAGTAAAACAGAACTCTCCTCATAAACAACGTAAGACCAACGGGCTAACCTCCTGTTTCATGTCTGACCATTAGAACCTTTCCGAGAAACACGATTCTCATTACGACTTATTTCATGTTATATCGAATCAATTATTCAATTCATCGATTCTTTAAGACGTTTCAATGTTAATACGTTTTTCATTTTAGCTTTTCATTTGAAATCAGGTTTTGAAAACATTGTTTCCTGCATTAATATCAGATTACATGGTCTAGTATTAGACTCCCACTTGGTTTAATTAGTAATTCTATAAAACTCACATAAAACCTTTCATTACATGCTCTTTAACATGTATGTTTCATTTGTTTCTAATGTTACAGTTACTTTTCATTACAGTCATCAAAACATGAATTACATTCATTCTAAATCTTTCAAGTTTCAGTGTTAACCTTGAGATACATTAAACGTCTCAATGCAGGGTCGGTGTTACCAAGACATGTCATTAATTTGGACAATTCGTTAAGAACGTCTTCATCACGGTAACTCACAATGCATGGCCTGTGTCCGAGAGTCTCTTCATGAGATTCTCACACGTTCACTCGACATACTCTTTTTTCTTCTAACCGCATTTTTAAACAAAGTTCTTTTTGTTTCCTAATTCAACATTAAATTGCCGGCTTGTAATTGCAATTAGCGGGAAATCATTACACACAAACATCACATCTCCTTTTAGCAGGCTACTCATACTAGAGACATATATGCAAACATAATCTAATTCAGGGCCTTGATTTATAAAAAGAGTCTGTTTAAATAACTTTTAAAAAGTGATGCAGCTATTTTGATGCTTAAAACGCTCGATCTTAATGATGAACTTAACATTGATCTGTTATAATGTTTATAGAAAACATATCAATACTATTTTAAAAAGATATTGAATAAACATGAGAATAAAAGTACTGTTTATGTGAATAACTCAAAATTATCATTTAGTTTTTACATAATTAAGTTAATTAATGTTTATTTTTACATAAGAGGCACTTGTGTTTACATGATGATCAATTTTGCTTTGATTCATGCTAAATACACGATGTGCTGATAGAGCATCAAAACCTTAGATATGAATCCATCCTCAAAATCTTAGATATCGATCCATCCCCAAAATCTTAGATATGAATCCATCCCAAAAATCTTAGATATCGATCCATCCCCAAAATCTTAGATATGAATCCATCCCAAAAATCTTAGATATCAATCCATCCCCAAAATCTTAGATATCAATCCATCCCCAAAATCTTAGATATCGATCCATCCCCCAAAATCTTAGATATCGATCCATCCCCAAAATCTTAGATATCAATCCATCCCCAAAATCTTAGATATGAATCCATCCCAAAAATCTTAGATATCGATCCATCCCCAAAATCTTAGATATCGATCCATCCCCAAAATCTTAGATATCGATCCATCCCCAAAATCTTAGATATCGATCCATCCCCAAAATCTTAGATATCGATCCATCCCAAAAATCTTAGATATCAATCCATCCCAAAAATCTTAGATATCAATCCATCCCCAAAATCTTAGATATCAATCCATCCCCAAAATCTTAGATATCGATCCATCCCCAAAATCTTAGATATCAATGTCAAAAATCTTATTACACAAACCAATCATCCATACTCAGAAAACAAACTAGAAGGATTCACATAAAGTCCATTGGTGGCCATTTGTGTGTACACTTTTAATTCATTTTGTGTAAGAAAATAGAAATGCAGGGGTAAACGGTACATTTAGTACATCTTCATTCAGTTTAAATACATTGTCCTTCAATTTGAACCATCTATTTTTATTTTCATGACATTACCTTATATTCCCCTAAAC
This sequence comes from Steromphala cineraria, assembly GCA_916613615.1. Lineage (NCBI taxonomy): Eukaryota > Metazoa > Mollusca > Gastropoda > Trochida > Trochidae > Steromphala > Steromphala cineraria. The sequence goes on from OU744726.1 coordinate 1,071,761, forward strand.
AAAACACCACTATGATGGTCGGTACGTGAGACTGTTTTACATCAAGGAGCGTCCCATGCATAAGAAAGTTACCACCTGAGTTCTTATTTCTGAAGACGTTCTTTTTAAGAAATCATAAAAATCACCCTGAACAAAAGCGATCCCTCGACATGCAATTAAAAATCAACTACAAACATATTCAACATTCAACGCCCCGAGGTGCAAATCATCCATTGAATTTTCTATATTACCCCTAAACCATGAGAGTTAATTGTGGGGCATTTTGTAAGCATCTTCCATCTTATCTCTTCCAATTACTCCATCGATGCTTTGTTTAACACCTGAAGACACTCGCCATACCTTTAGAAGATGATCAAAGTCATTGTCTCACACGTGAGATGCGATCTTGCAGTTGCATAGCTAATTACAGGTGCAATGCTTTGTTTAGCGTTAGAGGGACCACGCTGCGTTATTGACAGGTGTAGGGGAGTCAGTGTATCTCTGCTTGAGGCTATCGAACCCTACAGGCGGAATGCTTCTATGTATTTGGTCGGTCAATTCCTACAAGCCCTATGTTGACCGGGCCGAGACTCGAGATGCCGCGGCTTGCTCTCATGTGACTTTTTGTTTCTCCTGGAGAAAGAATTTGAAGAAAAGCTGTGATTTTTTAGTTCCGGTTTGGGATTGATTTCTCTGTAATTGAACTCATTACCACTTGGAAACATTTTGTTTAATTCGAACTGATTGTTGGGATTGTCAAATACACGCAACGTTTCGATATAGATCCTTACGCCATGTTCAGGTAAAACGTGTATGAGTCTTTTAGTTATTCAAATCTACCTACATTCAGTTAACGTCGATTGCATTATTTGTGTTATATATGATATATATTAAAAGACAATAAAACTGTATGTTAACACTAAACAGTGTAACAAGCAGACCGTATTTATCCCAAATATCTCAACAAACAATTAATTTTGTTCTAGAGATTTAAGTGCTTTTACTGTTCAGGTACGATTAAGTACTTTTTTGTCATGGACTGGTTCAATTTCTTAGTGAATTAATTCGAAGATCTTTCAACTTTATTGGTAAATCCCCACACCGGATACGACTCTGCATTTTCTTTCCTCGACTTCTCAAATTGGCAAATGTTGCACCTACGAGGCCATCAAATTGGCGTCAAACTCTCAAGGCAAATAATACAAAAGCGAGAAAAAACGACAGAGTCGTCTTTGTAGAAGAGAACTGAGAAAAAATCGTAAAAAATTAAATAGATAAAAAACAAATGACAATTAAAAAAAGTGTCACTTTGACGAAGACATATCATGTTCAAAACAATTTATAAAAACCATAGGGACTCATCCTATGAAACACTATACAAATCTATCGGCAAGAGTCCCATCAGTTATAAAAACGAGTCGACTTTACGAATGATGCATCATTGAAAAAAAAACTAAGCAGACAAAGTTAAAGAAATAAAAAATGCATTCTGCCTGTCAATTGTAATTCATGCACTGCTTTAAACTGACGGCAAACTGTGAAGGCATCAGTTAATATTATACAGCGTGAAACAAGGTCGCCCAACAGGTTACCTTTGCAATGTCAATGCAGTTTTTGCATTGCGAATGAGACACTTTGTGGTCACGTTGTAACCAGCCGGTCGTCATACACGCCGCCGTTTATTAAATTTTTATCACATCGATTATGATCGATCATGAAATATGTTCTTTTTGTCATTTAGGATATATTGTGCAAGTGACATTATATGTTTTAAGTGTCCTCTTTTGATTATCTAACATTAGATAAGAAATGGCCTTAGTTATTTTAAAGGTTTGCTTATACCAGAATATGTCCAGAACATGTGGAATTAAATGTGAAAATCTTTGTGACAAATTCAGAACCCTCATGAAGATATAAGTATATATTTTCAAACGACGTGAATTTTGAGAGTAAAACGTTTTCATGAAAAATATTGCTTTTTTAAATTCAGAAATATAAATATAGAGTATATCAATTACATTGTTATCATTTCCTTAAAAAACGTTACCAAATCTTTAAAAAATGTTTGCATTTAAACATTCATACAGATTGGAGTCCCAGAAAAAAATTCATATATAGATTAAACTCAAACAATTTATTTTCAGTTCGCTAGAAATAGCGCTGATTTCCTTGAACACATTGCTGATTCGAACCCGGAAATTTATGTTCGCAATTAGTAACATTTGGTGATATGTAAATATGGAACTACAACATAATATCGGTTTGAGGTGTAAATTATTGACATTTCAGAAGTTTGGTTTGGACGTCAAAGGAGCATAAATAATCAAAGCCAAGCATTTTTCTCTTTTGGTCAGCAATTCGTTACTGTGGGAATCCAATAAGAAATGTTGTCCTATAAACGTTAATCGCTTTGTTATCGTTCCTTAATTTAGACTCCATTTTGAAAATTATATTTACGATTGCATATGTAAACCATTTTCGTACTATGCATGAATATGTAATAAGTCGATTCACAATTATCGAATCATAATTTATCATTTTTATTGTTAATATATACACTCTCTTCTCTATCTGCTCGTCACATTGAGTAGTTTATGCAATTCACAAAAATGATTTCGTAGTAGATATGGATATAAGCATTTTAATAGGAAACTGTTTATTTAATAAAACGATAAAGTCATTTTTTCTTTACTGTAAGAATCGTATGTTTATTGGGGAGGAACTAAGGTTGCTGCATGAACATCTACACATTTCTATCTTGAGAGAATGGTCCCTTTAGATTTATTTTGATATATTTATCTAACTGCAATGAAACGTTATGATTGGCTAAATGATATCATACCTATGTAAATCTCACAATACTTACCTAGGGAAATTAATTCCATTGCCTTTCCGGGCCTGCACATACAGAATGGAAAATGTTTCAATTTCCTTATCCTGTGATTCATAGAGGTCAGTCGTTATTTTCCTTTGAGCATTTGCAGACTTTCACACTTACCCATGAATGCATTCTACAAATATAGTAACATTTCGTGACCTTGTGGATACAAGACGTAAACACGCCGTTTCCAAGGTTTCTAGTTTCAGAAAAATTCCATGCCAAATGTTTTTGCATCTCTTGGATTTTGTGTAGCGCTTTACTGCATCAGCCGCTCAAACCAAGAAGCTTTTTCCTAAAGGTTACACTTTGCTTAAGCGAAACCTCACGAGTTTATACATGCTTAATAACAGTTATTTGCAATAACTTTGTATGATATTGCCGAAAAGACAAACATTTACAAGAAGACAAATCTTACTCATTGTGACGTTTTCTCGTCAAATGCTTTGTTTATCCGTTGTTTCGAAAATCTGTTTTAACATTTCCTCCAAAACCGCTTTTGCAATATTCAGAAAGTACTCTTGTTTTCTAAATATTCAGATATGAAGGCGTATATTTGCATGCTTTTCTGTTAATCTAGAGAATCTGATGACACCCTTCCTCAGGGGCCCACTTTCACATATTTCAGATATAAAAGATTGCCACTGTATCCTTTATTGTTGTTATCTTCTACAATATCCATAACCATCACTCGAAATTGTTCAGCAATGATCTGAACTCCAAGCCACAAACGTATTAGATAAAACACACGTCATCTATTTCATTCAGTCTATCATTTAATGCAGTTTCACGTGCATATTTATTTTGGCGTATTTTTGAAATATAATAACTTTGTAACCTGCCAATTATGACTAGTTAGGTTAATACCAAAATATACACAAAGAACTTTAATTAAGCACCCCCCACTTTTTCAAACAGAAAAACACTGTTAATAATAAACAAAACAAATGTCCATGCAAACAATTAGGATTTTTTAATAGAACGATCATCTTGCAGTGTGGAAACGAAAACTTCATACGGTTTACGATTCACTGTCACTGAATAACTGGCTTTACAAAAACTTGGTATTTTTAGTCAATTCAATTCAATTCAATTCAATTCTTTATTTACGGTTGATATTTAGGCCAACGGCCTATGACAACATAGAATACATATAACATTGACAATCATAATGCACATGCGTTTACATTGTAAAAGAAACATAGTTTTGAAATATGCCCATGTAATAAGTGTGCTTCGTAGTTCCATAGCATGGTATATATACACATGACAACATTCCTTAAACACTCTTTATTCTTATCAGACATTAATTTAACAAAATGATATTTTGACGCTGTGACAACATTGAGGTATTCAAATATCCGAAAGTGGCTTACAAAGAAGTAGAAAATGATATTCCATTCATATTTTTAGTCAAAATCCAAGTTACCTCAAAATTGATAATGAAAGTCAATATTTTTTGCTGAATGTGAATATTATCATTTTCTTGAGTGAATTGATGACTTTTTAGTAAATAACCCCATAGCAAAAGTTAATTGTTAAAGCTGTATGAACCTATATTATCACAAAATTATCAAATATCGAATTTAAAGAAAACTGCACAAAGACATTAATTGGTCACTGTCAAAGATAATGGCTTATCTAAAGATTGTGGGCATTTTATAAATTTTTGATGAAAAAAGTACTGAACATTCAATGTCTTCCTATCCTCTTAACATGCATGATAAAAAGGGTTTTTGTGTATAAATGTCAACTAGGGATCAGTTGATGTTATTTTTAATTCATAACATCCAAAGTTTAATATGTAGTTTCCCCCCTATGACAATAGTTATATTTGGCAAAATTTAAGTAGTCTCACAGTTTTTTTTCATATTTTCATTATTTTTGCACATTAGCGATTTTTAGTTCAATTAAATAGTTAATAACAAATCAATTGTTATATCTGGAGTGGTCAATACATCAAATTAATCCAAATAGTCCAAGAGCACCAACATTCTTTTTTCAAAATAGGAGGGTGCTTAATTAAATTCTTTGTGTATAGTTAAATTCCAAAACGGAGTCAATGCAAAACTGAATTCCCATTATCTGATATATCGTCTTATAATTTAGCTTGAAGGGAGTAGAGAAAGGAAATCCGTTTTTCATGTCCCTATATTTGAACTGTTTGCATCTTGTCTAAATGTTTGAAGTATGTTTAACGAAGAAATGGTATAAACCCTTTCTAAGTATGCAAATCGATAACAAACTGATTGGAAGTCGACGAGAAGACAGACGGAATTTACATATGTAACTTGCTTGTTACCTTCAGCACATTCTAAATATAACAGTAACTATATGTTTAATAGGTCCTACAACAATTCCATCTTGTAAGAGTGTTTCCTGATCCTCCTAGTGACTCTCGGTGACTACTACAACATTTCTTACAATATCTGATGATGTCATTTTGAATGTTCCAATACATTCATGTGAACATGTTATAATCAGTCGGCTCATGTTAAATATAAAAAGCGTATATAATTACAAAATGGTTAAATTCATTTAATAACCGTAAACATCATAAATATTGTATGAAATTAAAGCATGTGTGATTGACAATGATTATTTGTATTTATTGAAACCTAATATAAATCACTAAATGTACTTAGACAACATAATCTATTTTTCAAAACGGTTTATGACGTCACATAGTGCACATGGGTAGCATTTGACAAACCAATAACTCGCGTCAAAATTTACTACTATTGTAAGGGTCTCTTATACTTTAGATTGATTGTCTGAAGTAAGGCTTAACGTAGGCGGATGTCACTAGAAGTCCTCTTTGACCAAGTATGTATGGTATGAGAGCGTATTTGGTAACAGCAGTGTAATCAAATACTACTACTAGAGTACTCCTAGGGGATTCTAGCCTGGTAATGGCAACAAGTCAATTGATTCAAACATACTATTGGTCAGATATGTCAGGTCTTTTGACAAATTCAACTTCTTTATTCCTCTTCACAATACTTCACAAGGATTAATCTTCTATAAGATATCATATATATAGATATATAATATATCAATACGATATCGTCAAACGAGTATATTCTATTTATCAGCCTTTTGACACTTCTTATAAAAACATTGTGAACAGTTTTTGATAACAAGTTATATGAAAATCGTACAAGTATGATCGATTAAGAGAGGGTCAGCTAGTTTAGCAATTTCGTCCCTTAATTATTTTGTTTTAGGGTTTTGACTTGCACAAACAACATACAAATGAATTGGGAATATGTGTTGTATTCAAATTCTTCATGAAACAAGGATGCTAATACAGCATCAAGTATGTGATACACATGCAATACTGGGAGGTTAAGATCTGACGGCACAACGTATTTTTAAAGATCTCTCTCAATGTGTATCAAACGCCACCCAATCTCTTTTTGGTTGAAAACTAATTGGTCATTGGTGAGACATAGGATATATACATTGTACTCATGAAATATGTATAAAGATATGTTTATGCTACAAATATATATAATGATAATTAGAGGTGCAACGATAGGAGAGGGACGTAACCCATATGAGGGTCGTGATATGTTAAGAATCCCGATAAAGATTAATACCTAACACAATGATCTTTTCACAAAATATTTGTATTAAGTATTTTTTTGCGAGAATTTAACTTGACCTGGTTTGATGTTATTGTAATTATGATCATTATTCCAAATTTAAGGGGAGGCTCTTGTGTGCATAAACAATATCTTCTATTTCTCTATCTCAGTTTTCAGTATTAATTAAGTTACATAAAATAATATGTTCTGTATCACGATATGCATCCGTAAAACGATACTATATAATGTGGACCAATTTATCGCGATGCCGTATCATTACAGGCCTAATGATAATTCATGAAATGGAACTGCTACAATAACTTTGTAACGAGGTTATGAAAAATTCTCTCAAATGTGTTCGTGCTTGCTGCATCTTTGCACCTATAATTCAACTGACAAAGATCCAACAAACTTCAAACACCTTGAAGGATAACACACAGTGTATAATTTCTACGTAAATATTGCCATGAATGTAAATATATCCAGCTCTAATATTCAATGATCATATATTTGCTGCTGACGCCTTCATATTTTTATGCGGAGAAGAAAATGAAATGACCTGGAAATGAATCAGTGCTAACGGTTTCTTAATCTATAATTGATGATGAGGTATTGGATCATAATATCGACGAATTGATTATGTTGTGTTAGAGCTGTAGCTAGAGGTAATAAAAGTTTGGAGAATGAGTGGCTTCAATGTGCGCCTTGTGTTTGAATACACAAGTTTATTTCTCTAATCTGAAATAATGCACATGTATTTGTTCTTACACCTTAATCTAAACTACAGTTACTCAACTATCGGTGTTAAGGTTGACTTAAAACTGTATGGTATTTCAACTGTTACGTGTTTTTAAAAATATTTTTTTAGTTTGATATTTATATCAGTTTCTCTTCTTGTCTATGCATGTTACATGGTATAGGTTTCAAAAGTCTTTTATGGCAAATTGGTTCCGATTTTAAAGGGCTATTGAAAAGTTACAGCTTATTTAAATGACAAATGGTTAACATTTGCAACATTTCAAAGCGAATAAAAAATATACATATGATTTGAGATTAACTTTCACTACAGATTATCAATTTTCAATATTTTTGAAATAAAAACTAAACAGATGAAAATCTAAATAAATAATTTCAAAACATTTTTACCAAATTACAGATTACTAATAACGCCTTTATGCACAACATCGAAAACATAATGGAAAAGAGGATAAACTCATCTCCAAATTTATAAATTCAAATCTTGAACCAAAGAGAAACCAGTAGCTAAGGTTGACGTCAACCTCGACAGTAGCTCTACCAAACATCGATCCGGGGAGTTAACATACCTCAGATTGGTGTCGTTAAAGGAACAGATTCCAGTGGAGAGGACGCGGCATTGGTCGAGTGGATACGTCACTGGCATCTCGACGGTCTGGGGGAAATATTCCTGAGCGTCCATATCAAGATTATTCACAATAGTTAGCGTCCACTAGAAGACCTTAAACAATCTATGAATTGACAAGATTGTGTTTGATTTCATCTCCCATCGGATATTTAATCGTTAAGAAGAATTGACACAATCACTGATATTGTTACAATTTATTAATTTGGCATTTTTGGTCAAATGTTTTGTTTGATTTGTTCTTTGGACAGGGCATTACTTTTGCTAAAAGAATTGGAACAATTAATCTCACTGATGCAATTTACTATTTTGATTTCGTGGTAATATCGTGTTTGATTCGTCACTATAAAACAACGAGTGACTGTAACATCTTTGATACATGGTTTGATTTGGATTGTTTTAGTTAAATCTGTCTTTTGATTTTTCTTTACAATTGAAGCAACTCTAAGAAAGTTTTGATGAAGCAAATGTTATTTATTAAAATTTAATATTTTGATTTTGTGACAGATTTGATATGATAGATTCACATGAGAAAACCAAATTGTTGCGATGAATTGGAACAACCTATAATATCGATGCAATCTACTTATTTGGATTTTTTGTCCAAACTTTTATTTGCTTTCTTCTTCCAAATTTATCTTAAAGCGTTGAGATGAATTAAAAACCTCGATGAAATGTTTGTTTTGATTCTGTGGTATATCTATATTTTGTGGTATATATTGATTTTAGTAATTGGCACTCACAAAAACAAATATGCTAAAGGGAAAGAGTAACATTAAAAGTGAGAAAGCACAAACCGGATAAAAGTAAGATTTAGATTTAGATCCATGTAAATGCGCTTATCATTATCGAATCTCACAAACATCCTTGTTTTTTACTCCCAGGAAGACTAAAGGTAACTTCTAAATACCTGTAAAGGAAACTAGTAAATACCTTTATCCCTTAGCCATGGTCCTTCTCTTACGGCGACCATGACATTGATAACACGCATGCGCAAATAACAAAAACACTTTGGCTGACTTTTGAGCTTAACTGGAGATTGCCACCTGTATGTTGTTGTTTCTCTGTTCTCTGACCTCCCATAACACCTTCATGATGTCCAGTTATTGAATAGGGAGTGGTCACCGAAACTAAAAAGGCGACTATTTTGACCACTGCTGCCAATTGGGCGTCCAATCTGCAATGAAATATTTTTGGAACTCGAGACACCGTTTTAGGCCAAAACCGTAAAATTTGGTAATTTGTCTCTTGAGTTCTGTAAACCAATATCGAATGGCCGCGATGGGACTTGATAATCCCTCTCTCAATATCATCCCAGCATGTCCAGTGGGGAATAATTTAGACAAGAAGTGAGAAAAGGAAACGTTTCAGTAATATGTTTCCTGTCTCCTTGGTCAGCCGGCCTCTACATTCTCAAATATGCCAGACTTTCTGAAAACAAGGAGCTTTCAAACGAAATTTGAAATTGATGTTCATGACAAGAAATGTTTACAATACAGGTTTTCTTTATTGCTGAGCAAGCTGTCCTTCAGAACGACAAACTTTGAAAAATGAATATTTGGAAACGGTTTTCTAAATATCAAAATATCACCTTCTTTAGGATCGTTGAATGTGTATTAGCACATTGATGTCGTGATATATTCACAAAAACATTCTTATTCTCGACATAAGATTCTATAAAAGCTGATTCTTTTTAATATCAATAAAATTGTTAAACATAGTGACTTGGAAAAAAAATAAAGGAATTGTATTTAAGAAAAGAAAACAAACAAGGAAACTTATATTGAAGGATCTCTCTCACAATATCAAATGTATAAAGCAGATTTTTACGAACTCCAAAATAAGATTTATATTTAAGATTTTTAGTTTGATATACAAGTATATATATAATTAAATGTTACCATTGCCTTTTATTGTTCTGTTGATTACAATCTTGTATAACGTTAAGAGGGATTGATACAATAATAATGTATTTTTTTACTACACTCAATATCATGTGTGTACTAATAAAATAATCCTGTAATATTTTCAAGATGTGGTAACTGCAATTTTTCTTTACTCGCTATTGATATCGCTATGTTGATTATGGGAGAGAGTCTTATCGTAAAAAACCTTAATAAGATGTATACCAGAGTAACTTAAAGGGGCAGTAGCACGTTTTTTGATATTTTTATATTTTAATTTGTTTAGTGATAATTGTACGTTAATGCTAAAAGTATTTTTTTAATCGTGTTAAAAATTTCATAACACAAACCAATTGTCCATAGTCACAGGATAAAGTATAAAGATTCACCTAAAATCCATGGGCGGCCATTTTGTGTGAACACCCTTTATTCCTTTTGTGTAAGAAAAAAGAATCACGTGGCTATATATATATATATTTATTTGAATTATTACCGCTCCAATTACTTTAAATGCATTGTCTTTCAATTGGAACCAATAATTTCCCTTTTCCTGACATCACCGTATATTCCACCTAAAACGTGCTACTGCCGCTTTAAGTATCGCATATATCTACACTCTCTGAAAACGCGCATTTTATCAGACTTCAGTAGATTCACATAGCGGCAAAAACTATACAAAAACAATATGCAGAAAACCAGTCGTTGAAATACTTCTTGTATGGAAACCTAAGTGTTGCCAACTAGTTAGAATCATACGGAAATGACGTAAGCATATCAAACGATGAACAGTGTCGCGGATTGCACAACGAACTTTGATTTCTCCAATCTGGCTTCGCAATACCTTACCCGATAAGTGCTCGAATTTAAACAGAGGTTAGCGTTGGATATGACTTGATCCTTCCGTGGGGAGAGAATGTCTTGAACTCTTGAAATTTTAAATTATTCATTAGAATATAAGCGAATACATATAAAGTTGATAATTCTGTGTAATAGGTCATAGCAAACAGTGATTTGTCAGTGTAGAATATCAATATAACCTTAGACAAATTAGTAAGTGCTATTACTAATAACTAAAATTCATTAATTGATATGGCAACAAGAGCATCTTTTTATCATCATATAATGACCATAATAATTTAATGTATTCCTTTAAACATCAAATTTGACCCATTCACGAAACGTGCGTCATAAAATAACCATGTTTAATGCTTTAATTAATTCATCATATTTACTTTTGATGAATCTCATCAAATAATTATAGTCCTAATTGGATTCATTGCATGTGAAAGACATCAATATTGTAAAGATCATAGAAGACAGGGATGACCAAAACATTTGACCTGGTCAAGAAAGGCCCATACTATGGAGTATGCTTACACCTGCTGATCTATTTGTTCTCGGACACTCTTGTTTATATATGTTGGTCAACGTTCGAAGCTTTCCCTTTGTTTAGAGATGGTCTTAATCTTGACATTGCAAACAATGTTTTGCTTACATATCTGTGTTACATTAAGATAAAAGTACATTCTTAAGTTTTGTTTTGTTATGTCTTTTTCTACAATTCTAATATGAAAAAATGACCATACAAATAAGATGGATTTAATGAAAAAACACATTATTGTTTTATTGAAATGTGCATGTACCTTGTAGCTTAAAAGAAGAAAGTACATTTCATGAATGTGTTGTATTAACATTACATTTTATTCATGTCTTTGATATAAAAGTGTAAGACATCGTTGTTAACTTTATTTGATAAAAAGTTTGAGAAATATAGGTATGATTTGACATACAATCATTACTATGTCAGCATCACCATTAACATCATCATTATGGTGCATGGTAAAAAATAAAAATTAGTTTTATAACTTTTTCATATTAATATTCGTCGTTTGCATACCCAATCATGATGCCGTTTACAAATGAAAGTAAATTAAAGTCGTTAGGCAGTCTGCGTATTTCGTGCCCATATTAATCAAGTATGACTGAAATTTTCTAACCCTTCAAACTATATGGCAAATATGAGATATACGAATATCTAATATGTTTTATTTGCAATATGTATTTCAATAATAAAAGTCTAGAAATATATTATTAGTTCCGTGTCATGATGTTTTCTTTTCATTTTGTATCCTGAACACTTTGCTACATATTGTTCCTTAAATTTGTGAAAATTTAAAAAAAAAAAATTGCAAGGAGGTATTTATTCTTCATGAAACATAGTTGTTACGAATGTAAACTGTTCAAGCAATCTTCAACTGAACAAAACATCCAGAATTAACCTTCAAATGATGTAAGAGATAAATCGTCATTGTTATCTTTACAGGTTGTGCCAAGCAAATTAAAAAAACAACATAAACAATCTATAGCACTCTTATCCTCTGGATAAAGAAACTAAATTTGAATAACGCCAAAGTTTAATTTCCCTACACTCAAACCTTGAAATTACTTAGCATGGACAAAAAAGGTAAGTTTACTTCAAGGCGTTTTCAAATATCCTGAACAATGCGGATGCAGCATTTCTTATCAGTGCATTGTGTAGTTTCTATCTGCAATGATGAGAAAACAAAATTAAAAATTAAAATTTGTCATTCTTTCATTGATGAGGCAATGGCCACATGTTTCATTATAAGATCATTCAAAGTTGTTTCAAAATGTTCTTAAGACAGTAAACATGAAGTTTAACTTTAGATTATATTAATGCGCATTTTCAAATCACAAAAACGTATCCAAAATGAAATGTATATCATGTACATCTGGTACCTAACATTTAAAAATAATTCAACGATTTTGGATTATCATAATGGTGTGAAGAATTCAATGAAGCTCAGTCACTTCAGTTTTGAAAGCAAAAAGTCCCAAAAAGAAATTTAAGAAAGGATATTGATGGCGATATCATACAAAGAATAGTTTACCTATTTCGCAGTATACACATGGCCGATGCGTGGATCATGGCAAACCAACAAGCACAATGCAAAAGGTAAAGATCCCCGTTTAGACGTCGATTTGCCTCTACGTGTCCTCTGTAAAGAATTGTATATATGCAAGACTTACCTCCCCGACCTCAAGCAAACACACGTGCAGCATCTATTCAGAAAACAAACATTCTCCTCCACCAAGCATGTCGTCCATCTAGATACTTTTTAAACTTAAAGGACAACCAAACGCAATTCGCATGTGGACTCTAAGTGGATAATAATGCATGGATTTCGGACTTCTATACTTCCAGGAATCAGAATTTGGCACCTCGTCTTTGACTAAGGACATGCCTTGACGTCATCGAGCATTTCAAAGCTAATCGTTTTCTCCATGGTCTCCATGTTCAAAGCTCAGGGAAAGAAAAGAAAGCAACTTGGTATTTTGTCGAAAGGTTTTTTCCTTTGTGATGTTAAAAGTACATGTTTAAGGCGAAAGAGTTACATACTAAACGTTTCTTGTTTCGTGACTTGAATATAAAGAATTGTTTCATGTACTTCATGGAATCGTCATCATCTTTAACTTTAACTGAGAGTAGTCATGATTTGCTAGTCAAGTGATGTTATACCCATTTAAACCCATGTTTCATATATGTCGGAATAATCATTTTGCGTGAATTTGTTTAGACTTTTAGAATTACTCGTTTTGAATCCTAGTGGAAATTGGTTTTTCTACCGAAACATAACGGTCAAAATGTTTGAAATGATTCTTCCAGTCCTTATTTTCTAAATAATACTACTTATATATTACCAAAGTGTGAAACATAAAGGGAAAAATCATGTGAAGACATAATTCTCAGAATTGGTTCTTATCATATTGAATATTGAAAAGAATATAAAAATGAAGAAAAATAAGGACAGTAATTTTAACAAGAGAAGATATATTTATTATTATGAAAGAAAGATATTACGTTTCTAAGGATAGATGAACATTGTTTTATTGAGCCCTGTCTGCTTGAGCTGAGCAGGTGATTCCAGTCAGTGCTATATTTGAAGATGAAGAATATGTACTAATTTTTAACAAAAACTCATGACATAGAAAGCTGTATGATACAGTTGAAAAGGTTACCATTGAGTAAATAATACGACTCATAGGCTGATACAAGTAATAAAAAGAATTTATCATATTATTGGCAGTGAAGTACCGAGATTAATCAATGAAAATAAACTGCGTTATCAGTCACTAGTGACAAGAACAATTGAAAATGTTATCATGTTGAATGTGTTCGTCATCGAACAATGCTCTGACGCAACGACACGCTCATGCGTCATGTTGTTGCTCAGGCGATGGACTCTCTTTGCGACTCAACGTTAACATGCTTCAACTTTGATAGAAATACAACGATTAAACCATAAAATGAAAATAAAATAACAAGAATATATTCAATGTTGCGGAAAAGGAGTAAAGGGGTATGCAAAGCAATGCCAAGCCGTATTACCAGACAGTTATTTATAAATAATAAATTTCATTGACAAATGACAATAAAGCCAAGATACATTTACTGAATCGTCATACATTGTATTCAAAGACATAATGAAACACAAGTCATAAATCCAATAAGTTGGTTTACACCGATTGTGCTACCTGCTTCATTCGAACAATAAATTCAAATTACGAAAACAATCACCGTAAAGAGAAATAACACAATAACATAAAACTACATCCATTGAAAGCAGTGCTTTACTAGCTGATAATGAATCTTTCAAATATTTGACAGTATCTCAAAGTGACCACTTGTTGACAGCAAATTGATTAAAGGTTTTGAAACCAAAGATGGGACTTGATAGGGTCATTTAAACAGGATAACAGTGTTGGTTTTGGACTAAGCAAATTGTAATTGGACTTAAGAGTTCAAACCGTTGACTTCACGTGTAGAGTCAGATGAGGTGTGAAATTTTTAATTTGACTTCAGGTGTAAAGGTCATGACTTATGATAAATGAATCCTTACTTTCAACATTATTTGCTACTTTAAAATATTGTAATGTCAAAATGTTAAAATGATAATGGTGATCATTCATTTGTATTTTAAATTCATCTGATTAAGAAGAGCATAATATTTTTCTCTTTTTGTTATTATTAACAATAATAATTCAGAAAGTACAAGTACAAATTCATTATTTTAGTTTGTCCCTTTGCTTGTTACTGTTCTCGTATTTTGTTTGCTTATGTACATGACTAATACATTATCTTTATATGGTTTGATCAAGATACGTAATATGCATTGTTCTGTATTTTATGATTTTTTGTTGTTTTTGATGATGATTAAGTTTGCAGATAAGAAAATGTTTGATTCGCAAGGTGATAACAACTATTGACAAAAAGGATAATAAGCTGAAGCCAGTAACTAAAAAACGAGTAAAAAACTTAGTCTCAAGGTAAAACTTAAATCTCCTATAAAGTAAAAACTAACAGAATGCAAAATGGTTAAAGAATGCACAATTACCATTTCACTGTTTGAATTTGAAATTCCATTTTTTATTTGATGTTGGGTTGAGTCAGGGGTCTATGCACAGACCCATGTTTTTTGCACCAACATTGCCCCTGTCAATGTCAATGTTGCTTTTTTAACGATTCCCTAATTATGGCAGGATATTTGTCTTGTCATTTGTATTTACTCTCAGGTGAATCAAGGTAAAGAAGACAGCGTTTATCGACTGGTACGAATATAAGGTCGAGTGAAATATAAACAATGCAACCAATTTGTCTTTTTTTATAATGAAAAAAATAAAAAAAATAGTTTTCGGATCAATTAGCCAAGGACTGAAAATCATAGAAAATGTTAACTTTTTTTGCACTCATTAAGGATATTGCAGACAACATGTTGCACTTTTTCTTAAACGTGAAAGGATATTTAAAGAATTTGACAAACAAAGTTTTGTTCATATTTTTGATAGAATTATTAGTAATTATTCTAAATCAATGACAGAATATTCAAGTACAACTATGACAATTCAACATAAATTGTAAAAGTGTTTACTAAATATTCACTTTCGAAAACTCGTTTTTGACATCTATCTTGTATTTGATAATGAATAGATATTCGAAAGTGAACTAAAACAAATTTTCAAACACAATGTGGGATGTTAACGTTAGTAAATTGCTTTCAACACATAACATTCAACAACTTTTAAAGGATTATAAGATTTGTTTTTCTTTAAACCATTCACACAAACAGTCTTTTGAAAAACTCTGCTAAAATTCCCACCTTTCGAAAATTATAAATAATAAATTTTGAGCGCTTTCCAAAGTTCAAAAAAGAATTTTGCAACCACATGTTGAAGTTTATACATTTAAGCTTTCTATCCTGGAAGTGTGAAAAATATCGACTATTTAAAACTTTTACCCAAAATGGCAGAGAGTTGTGAATTATCAAAAAATGAACTCTTTAATCGATACTCAAAATAGAAAGGCCTAGAATTAGAAATTTTGAAATTGCCACTTCACCATAACTTTATAAAATTCTTGTTGCTATAAAATTAGATATTAGACATTTTCTCTGTCATTGTTTATCAAGAATGAATTAGTGTCATATTTCAGCATTGTTTGTTCAACAGCTTAAATAGTTTAAACTTAAAGTTAAAATGCGTCATAAGACCTTTTATAGAAATATAAAAATATGTTAATCTTTCGTTCAAAACAAACCTGAAAATGGCATTCAGGACTTATTCAAAGGTTAATAGGTAAATTCGTGGATTTCGACGAAAGACGCTACTTAAAAAAAATCCATTATTTACGACCCCGTTGAAAGTGTATATAAATATTGTATGTACATTATACCGGATATGTATTTAAATATATAAACTTTAATTTGCACTTCTTAATTTTGTCAATTTAATTTTCAAAATATGATCATGAATTAGTCAACTATTCTAACTACATTATTTCATGATTATGCTTTATGATGGCCTAGAAAAAGAGTGACTATTGTCTGAGCGCACCTTTGCCAAAACTTCGGAGTAAGTCTTAATGAAATGCTTAAAGTTTGCACAAAAAAACACACCAAGAAAAGAGATTCAGAACGAACACTTTAAATGGGCAGTGGCACGTTTTAGGCGGAATATAAGGTGATGTCTGGAAAACAAATTAATGGTTCCAATTGAAAGACAATGTATTTAAACTAAATGAAGCAGTAATAGTTAGAATGTATATTGTAAAGTTTAGCAATGCGATTCCCTTTTCTTACAAAAACGGAATTAAAGGTGTTCACACAATATGACCGCAAATGGAATTTATGTGAATCTTTATAATATGTCTATGGATGATTGGCTTCTGTTATGAGAATTTTGACACTATCAAAATAATACATTTAGCTTTAACGAACAATTATCAGTGAAAAATTTGAAATATAAAATTTTCAAAAAACGTGCAACTGCTCCTTTACAACATATGCAAATATCACAAGGCTTACATAAACACTGATATACAAAGTTTAAAGACAAACTCAAAATATAAAGATTATGATAAGTCTGTAGAAATAAAAAAAATACAAAAGAGGGTTTATCCAAAAACTTATATTTTAAACTTGAACTTGACTTCCCAGTTTTTCAAAAACTCTAGCGTCATTACGTCATTGCTGAGCCTCAGAAGAGGATTATCAAGAAAACAACAAGCCCGTAACATCTAGATGTAAAGAGATGAAAACTTTGAGTATTTTGATGTTCGGCTTAGCATAGATTTCCACACTAGCTAGTTAATCTCCATTTGCTGTTGACTTCCTCTTGCATATTCAACTTTTTAAGATTTTCATGAAAATCAAATGTTATGAAAAAGTTATAAAACCTAGGACACTTATAGCATTTTAGGTAAAAAGGGAAAGTAATTTGTGATTGCAAATGAAGATCATTCAATTAATCAATCATTATTGTTGAATTCAAGGACTTCGGCATATAGAACATGGAATGCCTACAGAAAATCATCGAATTTTCCACAGATAGCTAATTTATATAAAGAATATGATGAAAGCAGCTACTGTTTATTGGGTATTTTCTTCGTCTTTCTTATCATTTTATTAAGCTAACATAAGCCAAACATCAGATGACTATTTTTCTTAAGCACCGTCTCTGTATTCAAACGTAATTGCTAAAGTATTAAACTTACATTTTATCAAAATAAGTTATCCGCATCTAATTGCACCAAAGAGTGAATCAATATGTTAAAGTTGCCCAAAGCTACATAACCTACTGCATAAAATTTGAATTCAACTCTTCAACACATCGACCAATACCTCATTTTTTCATCCAATTTCAACTTTCATAATGAGAGTTTGTTGTCTCTCAACTCCAGTTAGAAACTTGACAACGTTAAGACTTTCAAAAGAGCAAATCCTAAAGTAAACGTATGTCACATGGCTGCGGGATTAAGTGCATTGTACACAGAATTAAGTCTTAACATGTTTATTGTATGTAGACAACGTGTTAAGTATCAACACGATCAAAGCAGGGAAGCGAAGCAGAATGTCTACCCTTGTCAACATATACCATCTCCACTAGGTTCACGTCGACATGGACAACCACTGGAGAAGATTAACATCGTGGACTCATATGGACTGATTCCAGAAATTCTGATAAATGACGTTCTTCTCAACGTCTTCACCATGTTGGCTTTATGTCACTGTAAAGAACGTAATGTTTAAATGTCTCTTAAGTTTAAATCTTAGTTAACATCACATGAATGGGGAATGCAAATACCTTAATTTTGGTTGTGATCTTCGTTCTCTAAAATTCAAAGCAACTGTCAATAAGTTTTAATACTATTAATCAAACGTTCTTTTCGAGTTGCATTGGTCTTATTTCATTTAATGGATATCTGTCTTTGTAGATAAGAGCGAATTTGTTCACATGTCTTCGTCAATGTGAATTCGTGAATCATTCGAAATTGGGAAAACGGCCTTTCTGTTTCGTTTGTATATATAGTTTGATTTAATATGATGGTTTACGATACCTACACAACGGAGTATGAATCGTGCGAAATACATGTTTTTGTTTTTCTGTAACAGAAAAACATCAGAAACTTGCGAACTAGGGTAAACGGCGTTTCTGTTTCTGTGTATATTGGGTTTAATTTTATATGTTAATTTGAAATAGTTATACAACGGATCATGAATAGTATTCAAAAAATAAATTAAGGATTATTTTATACAACTATATGTTAGTGAAAGACGAATGCTCAAAAGCATGAGAATCAATGTGGTCTTTTTTGCAATTAAACCGATAAAAGCAATTGTTCGAAAAATGTAATCTTGTCAATAAATAAATAATGCATATTTTTTCATGGATATTGCCAAGAATATTTTGGTTACAACTTCAAAGTTAGGGCTTTTAAACATGTAAGAAAATTTCAAAGGCTCTGTGTAAAATTGAAAGACTTTTTGTTTGTAATTCAGCGCGAACCTTCTCTCGTTTTACATTTTTGTTACAATAGTCCAAATTTTACACCTCTATACGAACGCCTGTTTGGAAGTTTTTCTCCTGTGCCGAGCTTCTGATCCAAGCTTTAATGAACACTCGACTCTAAGGAATAACATTTAAAACGTTTGATTAAGATTTTAAACATTAAAGTGAATACTTATTGAGAAGAACAACACAGAAAATACCTTTGTCTATCAAATCTCAGTATAAATAATTTTCGTTTTGATTTATTGTATTTTGCTTAACGATACATGAAGGCAACAATGTTGGAAAATTTCAAAATGATAATTGTTTGTTAAATTTAAATGTTAATGCTTCTTTCAAGTTTAAACTAGACAAATTTATTTATGCTTTTGGAATTTTTTTGTATTTTGAATTGATTGACAATTTTGTTCAAAGTACCTGCTTATTTGTCTTGTGTGTTTTCAGAAGATTTTGCTTTTTGATCATGATCAGTAAATGTACGATATGTTACAACTTGCTAAGACTGCATGAACGATATATAAAGTCTGTGTTCTTAAAAGTGTTAGCATGAGTGTGAAGCTATCAATCCTTTAAGGATCTTTTAAAGTGGCAGTAGCACGTTTTTTGATAATTATTTATCCAAAAAGTTTCACTGATAATTGTATGTTAATGCTAAATGTATTATTTTGATAGTGTCATAAATCTCATTGCACAAGCCATTCAGCCATAGTCAGAGGACAAAGATGGAAGATTCACATAAAATCCATAGGCGGTAATTTTTGTTCATTTTCTGTAAGAAAAAGGAATCGCATGGCGAAACATTAATTATATATTTGAATTATGACTGCTCCATTTAGTTTGAATACATTTTCGTTCAATTGGAACCATTCATATTTATTTCCCTGACATCACCTTATATTCCCCCTAAAACGTTCTACTGCCCCTTTAAAAACTCTTTGTCCAATCTAAGAAGATTTTGAACATTAAGGATCCAGGATTCCGAATTTTAACCTTTTTCGAGACAGGCGACATGAGACAGGTATAAGGATTACTCCTTTGAACTTTGACAATTAAGCTCTTTCAAATCTTTTAATTTTGTGTGTGCATAAAGAGATTACCATCTTCTGACGGTAACAACGTGATAAATTAGGCATTGCCTGTTTTATACACATGACACCGCCATTACACGAGTTCACAATGCAACTCGATCGTTTAAACGGATTAAATCAGATTAAAGTGGCATCAAGTATGTTGTTGGTTGAAATATGTCAAACGGTATCAATGATGATAAATGAATTAAAAGAAATAAATGTTGCAGGACATAGTCATAATAATGTTAATGAAAAGTATATTGGTCTTGTGCAATGCTCAGTCGACTGCTATTAAGTTCAACAACAATGGGCGCAGCTTGCTTAATGGATGGGTTATCTGTTCATTGCTGAAGTGACTGAGAGTTGAATTGTTGACCCCCCTGAACCACACAGAGACAAGTTGAGATACTAAGGGTCTCACCTTGGGCATGAGAGTTTATTCAAAATGTGTTTCTGTTCACCCGGCAGGAAATGGGTACATGGGAAAGACTGAACTTCTGGTGACAAAATTTCAGCTTGGTTATACAAGGGTAATAATGTTGGTAGTGCCTTGAGAATGCATAAGTATACCATAGGTCCGATAAAACAGGTTAGTGTTCTTATAATTTGTCGCAAACAGGACTATATATAAAGACGCGCACGTCAAAGAATCAAACCAAATTTTGGAATACTTGTCCCTTGCAGAAAAATAATGCTCGTATCGATGAGATTTCTTAACGAAAGGTAAAATTAGTTATTTTGCTGGTTGAATACACTTTATTTCAGAATTCAACAATGTACAACAAGTTATTACAATTGTATCATCGTAGAATAAGAGACATAAGTCTGACGGTCTTGGACTGAAAAGCAATAAATACATTATACCGAACAAGCAATGCTTTTCAGTACTCAGTATTATAAACTGCTCTTCACCGGCCGCTAACACAGTCTAATACAAGTAGTGTATTATTGCAACATTACACATATATAAGTCGTCTTTGACACAATACCAAAAACATACGAGCAATGCATTCAGACGTTTAAATATAAAATTGACAATGTAGCTTTTTCATTATATACCAATAACCAACGGTTCTATTGCAGAGATACGAAGTCTGAAGATTGCAACTCAGTTTCAATAACCAAATGTAGACTGTAGCAGGCTCGAAATATCTTCGACTCCATTGTAATACGGACATGTCATCATACGGACTAAGTTTTACATGAACGTTCTGATCAGAAGCTATGAACAAATAATAAGTTAACCCAAATCAAATGTTACATGCAAATTATCAGTTTAAGTCTTATCAGGGTATCAGAAGAGTGTTTCATTTCAAGATTCGTTGTCTAATAAAACTAAAATAAACCTGTGTATCAATAACAAAACGAGACACCAATAAACTAAATATGACACTAATGATATTGTATTGAACAAAATAAAGAAAAAATAGAACATGATATTACTTCGAAGTAAAAATGAAAAGAAAAAGAGAATGCCACGTCTGGATCCCGGTCGTTGTTCGGATACCGATGTTACAAAAAGTGAGATATTAAAGAGACAACGTGAAACTACAATGTTTGCTTGATAAATGAAATATTTAGAGGAATATTTCAAAAACTTTAAGGAGGAAAATTGTTAGTTTTGACAAAAATAAATTAATGTGAGCTTTATTCACAATTTAAGACCAGGAGGAATTTTTAATATAAAAATAGCATTATGATGCATGAAAATGTTGACAAATCGATCGATAATTTTCTTTTTATGGAAAACATGGTTGATCAGTATTAGAAAAAGAATATAAAATATTTTCTTTGTTCCAAACTATGGTAAGCTTGCTTTCGTTAGGCTCCATATCAAGGAAAGTTACAGAATCTAGTTTTAAGATTTAAAGAAACTTAATAAAACAAACATGTTTTTTGTATCATATTACGCCTTTACTGACCATCAAATTATTTTTCAAAAATGTTTTTTCCAAAAGCTTATTTTACTTTTAAGAATCAATATTCAAACTATCTGTGGATCCAGACCAACATGGTGGTCATGTGCTAAACCTTGTCAAACGTTACCATCGACACGTCAAGCCTGTTAGAATGTCGGACATTGGGCGGGTCAAGGAGGAACTAGAGCAATTGGAACACTCACATAAATCTTACTTGTCTTCAATTACAATTTGTACCGTGAATAAAAACATTTCAAACTCATTTATCGGATTTGTGAAATTTGAGATCTGTTCGATAGTCTTCTTTAATTGGCAGTCTTGAATTTGAGGTGATATATGATGAATACTTTATAGAAACTTTTATATTCTGTAAAGACGATATCGATGACTTTCCTCTTACTGAAATGACATTAGAACCTCATTACGAAATGTCGCTTAAAAAGATAAAGAACTTGTATATTTATTGAATTGCATTTAATCATGTTATTGTAAGAAAGATCTTTGTTCAAAGACTTAAGATTCAACTTTTATTTTGGAAATATGAAAAACCCCAATTACATCACATTTATTTTTTGTAATGCACATATATCTAATTCTATTTGAACATATAATTTTTTTGTCTGGTATGTATGCACAAATGATGCATAAATACAAGAAAGTTTAAAATATTTCATCCTTCCATACTTGCAGATTCAAATTTTTCTATTGATGAATTAAGAAGAAACATTCGTAACAAGATGAGATGAGTCAATATAAAAATAAACCTTGTGAATTTGTTTTGTCGGCGCATCAATCATTGCCTCTAAGAATGTTAGTTTAATGAAGCAATATTGAGACAAGGACAGGGTCAGATAATAAATTTGCTCAACAAGCTATGACGAATATTGGTCAAAATATCAATGATGAATTTCTCAAAAGATTTTTCTAAAAATGATAAAAATCATTTTGCTGAATAACAACATTTCGTTCATAATTTTGTATACCTTCATCCAAATCATTTAAATTTAGAAATCCATATTCATATTTAAGCAAAACATCTTGCGATATATTAATATAAAACAAAACATATAACGTATCCATGTTAGTTTCCATGTATAATGTATGTATGAAATCGAGGGTAAAATTTTGTACTCAATAACATCTAAGAAATCTAATAAAAAGGGATTTAAGGAAAATTAAAAATCAGAATTTAAAAACATTCCTCAATTAAGATTGGCCCATCATGAAAACTACTTACATCTTGCGGAAGAACAAACTCACTCAGCACGTTAAGCAAACCTTCTCAGACAACGTGCTTTGTCATAAAAATTTCCACAAACATTTTTATCACCGTCTTATTTTACTTCCGTTAATGAAGTGAAATAAACATAAGAACATATTTATACAATGAGGACGAGGTGCATACGACGGAACAAAGGCTTAAATGTATAGCTTCATTCCACTCTCTGACAGATGATTTGTTTTTATCAAAATGGAATATACATTTATTCGTATTTAAATGTAATAAAAAAACTGTTAGCATATACCTACTTAACGATTACATTTGTCAACGGTTGTTCAGGGAATAACAGTGCATTATCCATTAAAAAACCCCTAAAATCTTTCCAATACCATAATATGAAAACCATATCAAGGTAAAAGTCTCCAGAGACTTAATTTAATTTAATTCGTTAAGCACAGACAATTTGTTTCAGATGAACACATTGTTGCACATTTAACGGATGTATAACGATTACATTTAGCTATCTATCAAATATATATACAGTGTAATGTGCACTTAAATATGAAAGCAGTGTTAGTTATCATATGTTTCTATTTGTATCCAAAAGCATTCAGTGCATTTTGTACAATTAATTCAAGATTTGTGACTGTTTTATTTGCTTTATGAAATATAACAGTGCTTGAATATTCTTGCTTTACACACAGGTATGAAAACAGAATAGAAAAGCATAAAATTAATTGTTAGTCATGTAAACAGATACAGACAACCAAAGTGCGATGACCTTGTTGATAGGTAACACGTCATTCAGTATAGGCATAGTAGATCAGAAGATTTGAGGCAAATGATAAAGTACTATATGGACAATGGTTCTTCCTCAAACAATACATCTATCTTACTAGGAAACATTCGCCAGCTTCCTTCATGCTAAAACAAATACTCATTAGCGGTGTGACAAGTCATCTGCTAATCCTGGATTAGTGTACAACAGGTAATATATAGAACCTAGTATTAAGGGTTTGGCATATAGTGAGAGGGTTTCATGTTTTAGTCTCTTGGCAAGAAGAGGTGACTACTGAAGGTCAGGGAATGGACGAGGGAGAATTAGGTATTGGAAAACTTAGTAATTTAAGACTGATAACGCTGATCTGAGCCCGAAGGATAGGACGGCGGCCCAGCGGTTCTCTGCCAAGTGTATTTGTTTTCACTTGGCCCAATCCCGACTCGCAGCAAAGTGCGACAGGTACAGGTAAAGAGCCTCTGGAGAAAACGTGAGTTGCTTGTCTGCCAAGCCACTTGTTTGTCCTGGGAATACTGTAAGTGGATAAATCGCAGACAAATATGTAAACAATGGTTGGAATTGTTTCAGCCGTCCTTGTATGTTTTGTTTCGACTATAAAAGGCCGTGAAGACGAGGTTTGAGGCACATTCACCTTGCTCTCTCCTCTTGAACTGGTAGCAGGAGTTGGAAGGTAGAAGGACATTTGAGAATCATACATACAGTTGGAGTTTATACGAGTCATGTATCTTCACGTTGTCCTAGGAGCTCTGTTAGCTGGTGCAGCTTTTGCTGCAGTCAGACTTGATGTAAAATGCAGCGACCATGGAGCATTCGCTTGTCACTCGTCCGATCCGGGAGCATTTACAAGATGTTTGGAAGGACAACTGTTTGAATTTTACTGCCCCGATGGACTTCACTTTAACACTAACACCCAAACCTGCGACTGGCCCGAGTCAGCGGACTGTGGAGGAGGCGGAGGGGGACACGGGGGAAGCGCCCAGAAGATCGCAGAGTCGGCCTCAGGAGGATCTGGATCAACTGGAGCCGGCGGGTCTGGAGGGTCTGGTCACGGCGGGTCTGGAGGACACGGGTCTGCAACACCTAGACCTTGGTGGAGACCCGAGAACGTAGACCCCGCATCATGGGAGAGAACCGACAACCTCTTCGAGCTTCCATTTGACAAGCAAGGTCAAAGCGAAAGTGCTTCTTCTGGTAACTCTGGCAGTTCAGGCAGCTCTGGAAGTTCTGGATCTGAAGGATCCGCTAAACCCGAGGCTCCAAGTGCTCCAGTGGACCATGGTCACGGAGAGGAAGCCCACCAGCCTGAACCCGAACCACCCAAGCCTGCCCAGCCCGTACACAACCCCATCAGTGCTTCAGCTGACAACAGACCCGACCATGGCACCGTACACAAACCCAGTGGAGGTAGGCATATCGTACTTTCACTTAATAACGTGATTAAAGTCTATAAGTTCATTGAATGAGTCTTATCTTAATCGTAACAAGTATATTCCCATATCAATTTCATAATCACAATATGTGTGAGGTCCTTTTATTCAATAAAGGTAGGCATACAGTTCTGTTTCTTCACAACACGAAAACGAAACGAAACGAAAATTATGAGTGATTATTTTCAAAATTGCAACAATATATAGAGATCCCTTAACCGTTTTAAAAAAATATACTGATACGTTCATCTAAGTTCTTTTTGGTCTAGTTTATTCAAAGCGAGCTTCGTATTAACAATATATGTTTGAAGTCCATTAATACGATGTCAAGTTGTGTAACTCAGTCTAGAGGTATTGCATTTAGAATAGAGAGTGTTCTCATGCTGTCCCTGATTTGATAAATTTTAGATTGCCACTTCAAGTATAGATATATGGTTGGAACCGACTTCAACTCATTTGAATTTTCTCAACAATTTCGAAAAGCATCTTGCCATATTCATAATATTAAAGGTCAAACATGAATTCATAATGCATAGTATGTTATTATCTATCTATTTTATTAACTTTAAGTTCATATGATTCGTTAAAAGGTCTAAACAGTGAAACAGTTTCTTTTCCGTAGGGGCATGTTTTGTAAGAGATTTGCACGTTTGTGAATTGTTTGAATTGAATAAAAGAGTTGCTTTACTTCCACGAAAGTTCTTATCGGATTGATTTCAGGGTAAAGGATTAGGAAGTTTAGGAGACATATAATGGTCAAGCTGCGAATGGCGAATATCATCGTAAAGCTAGGATGATAGTTTTGATATGAATAGTTCAGTTGGACCTTATTTTAACCAAAATTGCCAAACAATAGTTTCATTTAGGTATATTAGAAATGAATCTAGCGCTTCAAATTACTAAGCTACAAACAAAATTAAAACTATATGATTTATTATGTTATTTTGGTAACACTAAAGTTTTATTTTATTTCATGCGTCATATTTTTGTGATGATTGCAGCCATTAACATTTCTGATTTGAACAATATAAAATGTCTTGGATGCATTAAATAGAAGTTTTGGATTCAAAATCATTCGGAACCCTCATTTAATTATTATGATTGTATTATTTTAGATCATAAGTTGATACATAAGGTTTGTTTTCTAAAATATTAAAGAACCAATTTTAAAATAAAAAATCCGTTTACTTTCGCATTAATATTAACTCTCCCTTCTCTCTTTTCATTACTGACGCGGTATGTCGATCTGCTTGTTGCAATGGAATATAGAACTCTATCATCCTATGTTTTGGTTTAAAATTTCAAAAATGAATCTGCCGTTTTTTATGGGAACCTCGCCAGGTAATTTCAAAACATGGGTACGTCTAATATCTTTCAATGAAATAGCAAACGTTCTGCAATTCTTCACTGTTTCAACATAAACACCGAAGTCAGCGGAAATTGTTTGCTTTACGTTAACTTCCCCCTAACGCAATGGGCTAAAACAGCAACACTTGCAAATCATCATATTGACCGAGGTAATCGAAGGAAGGGCTAATATCAAGATATCACGTGTAGATATGTACATACGTTTCTTATTGCCTGTTGTTTTGCCACGTGTGGCGATGTTTGTAAACAATGCGGCGTGGGGTTGTCTATTCTATTGACAACAAATACTAGGGAAGGAAGGGTAGTAAACAAAATGGCGATTCTGAGTTTGATTCCCAAACACATCATTAGGGGACACGGTCTAACCGCACACATGTCGTAATGTGAGGCACCCTAAAGTTAAAATCTAAAAATGTTTTTCTGTTTTGATAGCAGTGATAGTGTGTATTCGTTATCTGACTCTTTAAGTGGTTATTTACTTGCCTTTCGTGATTCACGATTTCCTCGTTTTCCGCGATAAAGAAATTCTGTATTCAGGAATTAAAATAAGTTTCGTTTGAAAAAGCACCTTTACTGAATCAGATTAACAGAAAACTTCCTTCGTCAATATCTGGAATATCCCTTTTCCAGCATTCTCTCGGTATGCCAAACTGAAACCACTTTCAGAATGCAACCTCATTTTCCATATTTGTTTCATTATATGCATTTTTGTATACTTCACTTTTAATTATATCGGCTGTTGCTTAAAATTGTCTCTACAGAAATTTACATTGATAACTCAAACACATTCCGGGGAAATTGCATCCACCCTTTCTTTGATTGAATCTTAATAAAGTAAAAATGAAATGTTACTTTCTTGCGTATCTGTCAATTTTGAATGAAAAACTAAAATTCGTGTTGTTCTTCTACTCTCGAAAACACGAAATAAGTTAAACTTCAAATTTAAGAAATATATATATATATATCCATCCTTTCTAACATGTCCTTATTCAAGACGCGCTAATTATGTAATGCTAATCTGACGTACTGTTTACTCTGATTCAACATTGAATGTTACAAATAATGTGTCTCCCATGGAATATGGTTTCGCCTGTATACCTTCTAGACTTACTTTTCTTCCAATCTAATACTCTCATGTTCTCCTCCCCCAGAGTGCGGCTCCCACAACTGCAAGCTGCCCGACTGTTACTGCCCCAGCTCCAACATCCCCCACGGCATCCCCCGCTCCAGCACCCCCCAGATGGTCATGATCACCTTCGACGACGAAGTCTCCGCCGCCTACTACGGTTACTTCCAACGTCTCTTCAGACCCGGCCGTTACAACCCTAATGGCTGCCCAGTCCGAGGTTGTCTCTTCGTCAGTGGATCCGGCACCGACTACGACCTCGTCTATCCACTGTACGCTATGGGAGTTGAAGTGGCCAGCCACACCCTCTCCCACAGATTCCCCCACACGTGGTGGTCGTCCGCCTCCTACAGGGAATACTACGACGAGATCCTGGGCATGAGGAACGCTCTCTCGGAGAAGGCTGGCATCCCCCACAACGCCATCAAGGGATTCCGAGTGCCCTTCCTGCAGCTGGGAGGAGACAACATGTACAAGACCCTGTACGACGGCAAGTTCACCTACGACACATCCATGTTCACTGGCGCTGTCTGGGAGGGAGGCGAACCCGTCTGGCCCTTCACCCTGGACTTCGTGCCCTCACAATACTACTGCCAGCACGGACCCTGCCCCACTGACCAGTACCCTGGGCTCTGGGAGATCCCCGTCCAGAGATGGTACGGAGTTGACGGCCACTCATGCGCTATGCCCGACGGATGCACGTCCACTGGTGATGCCGAGGAAGCCCTTGAATTCTTCCGCTCCAACTTCCTGAGGTACTACAACTCCAACAGAGCTCCTCTCGGCATCTTCGTCCACGCCAGATGGTTCCACACTGAGCACCATATCGACGCCCTGGACCGCTTCATCGACGAGCTGCTGCAGATGGATGACGTCTACATCGTGACCCCGTCACAGGTGATCGAGTGGATGAAGGACCCGACTCCCACTCACTCAGTGTCCGGGTTCGGACCCTGGTCCTGTGAAGGAGCCGTCGATAGAAGGAAATAATAAATGACCAGTTCCTTGCTAACAAACAGACTTTAACCTCATCGATTTGACGTATATAATCACATATTTACTTTTATTCGGGCAAGATTATTCATTTAAACATACTTAAAATAAAAACGAACTTTATGTACAACATTCAAAGAATATTTAAATGAAACGATGTTGTGAATTCTATATTCTTCGAAATTAAGAAGGCATTCCTATTCATTGATTATTACATGTACTGATCTTCAATTCAAAAGATTGATTTTCTTGATGTCCATTACCATGTTGTTTATTTTGAAATGAATGTATTTGTTGACGACCCTGGTGAGCTGTGTACATTGTAAATACTGACTGTGAATGGCCGTGTGATATGTGCTAGGATCCTATGAATGATTGTGATATTTGATTGTATGATTGTATATACCTCAGCATGACCCTATCTCTTGCCATTGTATCATAGATTGACAGATTGCTGTATATCCATTGCTTACCGGCACTCATTGAAATAAAATTATGAAATATATATACCTGTTTGTTCTTATTGTGGTCTACAAGTGATAAGAGAAAACATTTGTTCTGGTAAAATTTATTTTAAGGCAAAACTAGTACACACCCACAAGAACATAGTAATTGTGCATTAGTTAGAAAGCAAAGCGGTTGATGCGTTTGATATCTGATCAAGGTTGTAATCTTGTTGATAACTGAATCGAATACAGCAGTGTTCGGGTTCAATACTACAGAGAGATCTGACACAAGCACATGCAAATTCCTCCACTCACAAGTTTCTAGGCAACAAATTTTGTAAAATTCCCTTTTCCGATAAAAGTAGTAACCATCATTTAAGTGAAACACTCTAAATATGTGTTAATCGATTCAATTATTGAGGCATCTAGTTGTTATGGGAACAGCGTCCAAAGTATTTTGAAGGTGTATTTCTGGTAAAGATGAATGAATTCAACATAAAGCAATAATTGCAAATTTCAAAGAAACATTTTGATAATTGAAGTTCAGTTTAAGTCAAGTCGTGCTTACACAAGAATTCATTTTATACTACATAAACTTATACTATCTTTTGTTTATTGTTTATTTTTAAATATTTGTGTTCAAGCGAAATTTTAGTCCTCTGAAATCAAGTAACATGATCGTAAAGTATTTGATCATATCAATTAAAATTAAGGTAATTTACAAAACAAATAAAAAGTCATGTTCTTAAACACGAACAACAAATGAAACAATTTTAATCCAATTTTCATATCAAGGTCAGTCTCCTTAAGACATGATATTTTTGACAACTTGCTGACGCAAGCAATTTAATATTGCCTACGTTTCATTACAATGTTTAACGTTGAAAATCTTCACGTGTGAAAACATTTCTTTTTTAATCAACTTAAAGAAAGTTTGTATTTCTTTTATCCCAGTCAATCATTTAAACACTGCATACAAATGAGTATAATATTGGCACTTCGTTCCTGAATCAGCATAAAATTTCGTATTTCATCAAATCGCCACGTAAAGAATTATAAGGCTTTGCATGCAACTGTATCTGATTGTTAAACACATGGGCTCCAATGTCAAACAGAGGCTGCACGGTTTAAAGAGGCTTCGCTCGTCACACCAGAGGCAAGACTTTGAGCTCGGCACGAATTAAATCACAAAGAAAACACTGTGCTTAAGTTGTTTACCTTGGCTGCCCACAAGTTGGTGCTAATCGGTTGATTTTGTTACACTTTGTTGCAGAAAACAGGTAGCTAAACACAAACAATCTGTGTTGTCCGAACTAAGTCAAGGTCTGTGTGTTCGTCATTCACCTGATGCTGATTGAGCTGCCATATTTGAGGTAAACTCTCTGTGAAACACAGTGCCAACATTAACAGTAATTATTATTTTTTTAATATTTGCTTCTCTAAATATTTTTTACAAAGACCTTGACTGTCGTAACGTTTTTATAAATTATAGAAAATGATTCATGGTTAAAACAAATTAGAAAAGAAGCAGTACGTCTCCAGTTCTTTGGGGGGTTCTTTCGAATATGGTAGCGGCATATATTTAAATATTTTGAGTCACCAAGTGTTTTGTTGACTTGAATAAGCGAAAACGGTTTTGTTATCAGATATACAAGATTAGATTTGACACAAACGTGTAATTACGAAAACATCAAATGACCAAATGATGCTGACCCCTCAACATAATGTAAGATTGTTGAAACAATTACTTTTTCTGTAATTCAAAGTTCATTTCTGGTTTATCAAATAACAATAAAACCTGTGTGAAACTAATGCCTGGTTACCAAAATCATAAAATATGTTACTCGGCTAAACGTTGCTACAAGAATTACATGCATGAAAAAAGTGTCTTTTGAATGTAAATATTTGATTATAGTATTGTTTTTTGGTTTACATTGAGGTTCAACGTTAAACCAAATGTTTTCGAATTATCTAATATCTTAAAGTTTTTACATGCATTTGATAATCGCATGATCACAATAACACTTATTTCTAGGAGTTTGAACCAAATTTATTGTGTCTGGTTTCTGTTTAATCAAAAATATTGTTTTATGTTGGAAGAGGTAAAAATCCCAATTTACACAAACATGACCCGCAACATGTTTTAAATGTGAATTAAGAATAAGACTCATTTATTGATTTAACGTAGAATATGTCTCATATGTCCATAAACAGTAGTGTTTTATTAAAATAACTCTTTGTAAAAAAGTTTAGTGGAAAAACAATTTTTGTAAACAAAGTAAATAAAAACCACACAGAAGTATTCTTTCACTTATGATAATTTCCTTGAAATGGTCAGTTTTTGAGTACAACGTTATGATTATTGTATATTTGTATTTGAAGGTCATACATATGACAAAACCAACTGAGGTGTAAAGTTTCTTTTGTACCTCAGTATAGATACAGGATACAGAAAAATGTTATAAATCATGTCACTTTCTTTCATTAACCTTTAATTAAATCAGCAGGATTGGCGAGATAGTTTATACCAGATGGAATTAAAATTGTCGTTGTCCCCTGTATTAACATTTCTTCTTGAAATGTCTTAAGTCTATTAATTGCAAAAAGTTAGTTTCATTAGTTCAGTACAGGTGTTCTCATCCGCACATTGCAACTGTTGACAGTTGATGATACTGCATTATCACAAGAACTATCTAGTTGTGTACACTAAGGTATGTGCTTGCCTCTCAATGATAAAGGGTTCTTAGACTTAATTATCATCGAACAAATTCGGTCAATTAAACGTCAATTCCTTTATTTAAATATTAAGGAATAACTTAAGCCTTATTGATAACTCTAATCTTATATGAATGCCCCAGCTTCCACTAGCGGTTTAAACGTTCCAACAATTATTTATTATAAAGGACAGGGATTGGAGAACCATCTCATAAAAATACTTAGGTGTGCAATTCACAAATCATCTTTCTTGGTAAACACATACATCACAGGCATCTATGCAAGCAAAGAAAATAATGATAGGTATAATAAAAATATATACATATATATTTTGGGTGACTTGTGTTACAATTCGTTTTTCAAAATATTTTATTATGATGGAGATGTTTGGGATTTTACATTTTAGAAAAAGGACATTTGTATGCTTGTAAGAGGTTTAAGGTGAAAAAACAGCCACGTCTAACTGTATGGTTTATAGAGAATGTGGAACATACCCATTATATAATGAATCAAACATAAAAATCATTGGGTAGTGGTTAAGACTGTTAACAATGCCTTTTGCGGATTAACAAGAAAATGTTATGATAGCCACGGTAAACATAGCTGGGTAACACACACTAAACAATTATTATTTTTAATGCTTGGCATAAACAATTCGTAGAATCGCACTCCCGTTTTATTTGCCTGGTGAAGCAAAGACTTAAATATATATTCCTTCATACTTGGTAAGCTAGCCTCTCACTACCTAACAATGGTCGGTCTTGGAAATCACAGAATACAAATCCTCACTAGCAAGACTACGTTGAATCTTTTCGTAATTTATATATTGAAGCTTGGAGATACCACGGAACCTTAAGAGATAAACAGATTTGTCAAATGTGTAATCTTAATATTTCTGAGGATGAATACCATTTTTACGTGTTTGCCCAGCATACAACTCGTTAATAAATATGTATATAAAGAAATATTTTATAAGCACCCTGATACTAATACTACTTATACGTGCATAAATATATGTACCGAAGTCCTGTTACCAGTTAGTGTGAAATAAACTATTCAATATTGCAGTAGCCGATTGTCTACCCTACCACTGTGGTAGTTTCCATTTACGGCGAATTAAACATAGACATATAAGTTGGTTTTACTTTCAAGTTGTGAACAAAAACATAACTAAAAACATTTTTTTTTACCAAATATTTTACAGAGACACTTTTATCTGCGAAATACCTTCCTTATTTGACCTTCTAAGATCCCTGGACATAAAAAGCTGACAGAAGCTAACAAAAACACCATAAAGCTCATCAAGCCTCGACCATTGTGTTTTCCTTTGCCAACTTGGATTTGCCTTTTCTCCCCGTCTCTTTTTTATTGAATAAATAATGATCTAACAAAGCTGCTAATTTCCAAAGCTGCAAATTCGGGAATTGTTGCCAACTACCAACGGAAATATTCGATCCTTTGGATTTAACTAGAATTCAAATTTTAGGAACTTTGTTTCTTTTGAAGCGTTGTTTAGGAAACGTGAAAAAAGCTTGTCGTATAACAAAAGGAAATTTAAACAATCCCCTTTATGATAAAGCATTATTGGTTATGTCCAACTTAGATATTTGCAAACAAGAATACAAAGCAATGTATTCATGAATATATTGTTGATTTGAAAATGTAGGATATTTAAAAAAAAACATTAACTACTATATTTTTTCTTAACAGAACTTAGTTTAAAGTTTAAACATATTTTATTCACAAGAAAAGGATTGGGGACAAGTTATCCAACTTAAAAATGCCCTCTCTCTAACTGAACTTCTGCAGATCGTAGAGAAAGATAAATTATCAAGACTAGGTCAAACTAGGTTATATCATATTGTATTATATTATATTTTATAATACAAAGAGTGATATATTTAATCAAACTCTCACTTCGATAAATTTGAAACATGGAAAGTATTACACCACGAGAAGAATTACGAGAAAAACATATCGAGCCATCAACAATTCATGAACAAATATATTGCGGGTGAAGCATGTTGTAATCCAATCATTAAAACAATAGTTTAAGATGTTTACAGTATATGTAAAAAAAGATATATAAAGGTTATACAATATATAACATCAAGACAATCAATGCATGTTTTTTTTGTCTTAAAACCATTTGATTATCAAAGGGTTATCTCTAATTAATGATATGTTCTACATTTTGCATTGGAAAACATTTTCTTATTCTGAAACTATTTTTCAACAATGTTTATATAGTGGTGTCAAACAACGCTTTTTAACAACGTTAGAATATGAACATGACATTTCAATACTTTTTAAACATCTAAATTTCTAAATGTCTTATTTCCAATTTAAATATGCTTGGAAATTGCCGATATTAAAGGGAATGTTTATTTTTCATGACTACATCTATCTAAAGTGTCGGTTCCACCGAAGAATTGAGATAGTTTAACTAGCAAATATCTGAGAATCCGCTCGAAATTTGTTCAATTTAAACATTTACTACTCATTGTTAAGAAACCGACATTAAACAAATTGCGTTAAAAATATTTATAACACATTAATTTAAAAAATACATTAATTGTTAATATTAAAATTCATGAAAAAATTATGGAAATTCAAATAATTATAAATGTCACTAAGTAATGTGCATACATGTTATATGGTAAATAGACATATTTGTCTGGGCAGCAAGCGTGAATTGATATAACCAAAATATTAATCAAAGGAACAATTGGTTTATGTTAAACAGCACTAACACTGTGCATCTATCACGAATAAAGATATTAAGATGGAGACAATTCAAACTTTAACATCAAAGTCAAAATACTCTCATTAATTTTAATACATTTGACCAATGTAAAACTTATCTCTTTCTAGGTCTCTTTAATACATATGAGCCATTACTTAAAAACTGAAATCTAATACAGAATTGAAGAAAGCAATGCATGAAAACATTCAACCATTCCCCTCCTCCTACATTAAGACGACAATTAGCAGGACAATACTCCGTGTTAAAACGAAGGTCAATACCATGCCCCGGGTGACACTTGAATGCAAATAGTTTGTTCTAGGATTAAATAGATACTGATGAGTTGACAGTGTGGTGTTGGTATTGAACATGTGATTAATAAACAGATGAGCAACTGCATGTGTTTGATAAACATGAGACTAACATGTTTACAAACTGTCACTGTATCTCTTTCTGAACACTTTAACGTTTATTATACGATGAATCACATGTTGTCAGCTCAATGTTTGACCTCAGCTGATTTATCAAGATAAAACAGGGCATGCATGTGATTGGCTTGTGGTAGGGTTTGGAGCATACAACTGGTTGTATTATATGTCTGCACATATTTGTTTACGAATCCAGCATTTAAACGAGGATATGTTCAACAAGTTTCAAATATTAAAAATGAAACTGTTTGTCATTGATATGAAAACATGACTCATGACTGTGATTCGAGGGTTACGGGGCTGATAACAACATCTCTTTTGTAAAGCGCATTAATGCGCACATAAGATATAATGAGCATGATAACAAAGACAGATGGAGAAAAAAAGAAAGAGCAACAGAGGGAGAGAAAGACAAAAAGGGGAAACAGGGAGAGGGACACACTGCGACAAAGGGAGTGTGCGAAAGAGAGACTGAAAGACAGCATTAGGGGGAGAGATAGAGACAGAGGGAGAAAAAGAGACTGAGGGAGAGAAAGACAGAGAGAGGGGGAGAGGAGAGGGAGAGGGAGAGACAGAGAGAGAGAGAGAGGGAAAGAAAGAGAGAGACAGAGGGAAAGACAGAGGCAGAGGCAAAGACATAGACAAAGAGACAGAGACAAAGAGAGACTGAAAGACAGAGGGAGAGACAGAGGGAGAGGGAGAGAAAGTGAAAGAGACAGAGACTGAGAGATAGAGACAGAGAGAGACAGAGACGGAGACAAAGGGAGAGATAGAGACAGAGATAGAGACAGAGACAGAGAGACAGAGGGAGAGACAGAGACAGAGGGAGAGTCAGAGGCAGAGACAGAGAGAGAGACAGAGACTGAGAGACAGAGACAGAGAAAAAGGGAGAGACAGAGGCAGAGACAGAGGGAGAGATAGAGACAGAGACAGAGAGAGACAGAGAGAGACAGAGCCAGATACAGAAACTGAGACAGAGGGAGAGACAGAGACAGAGGGAGGGAGAGATAGAGACAGAGACAGACAGAGACAGAGAGATACAGAGACTGAGACAGAGGGAGAAACAGAGACTGAGAGATAGAGACAGAGGGAGAGATAGAGACAGAGACAGAGACAAAGGGAGAGATAGAGACAGAGACAGAGGGAGAGATAGAGACAGAGACAGAGAGAGAGACAGAGGGAGAGACAGAGAGAGACAGAGAAGATACAGAGAGAGACAGAGAGACACAGAGACAAAGACAGAGGGATAGATAGAGACAGAGACAGAGATAGAGGGGGAGTTATAGACAGACACTGGACACACTGCGACAAAGGGAGTGTGCGAAAGAGAGACTGAAAGACAGCATTAGGGGGAGAGATAGAGACAGAGGGAGAAAAAGAGACTGAGGGAGAGAAAGACAGAGAGAGGGGGAGAGGAGAGGGAGAGGGAGAGACAGAGAGAGAGAGAGAGGGAAAGAAAGAGAGAGACAGAGGGAAAGACAGAGGCAGAGGCAAAGACATAGACAAAGAGACAGAGACAAAGAGAGACTGAAAGACAGAGGGAGAGACAGAGGGAGAGGGAGAGAAAGTGAAAGAGACAGAGACTGAGAGATAGAGACAGAGAGAGACAGAGACGGAGACAAAGGGAGAGATAGAGACAGAGATAGAGACAGAGACAGAGAGACAGAAGGAGAGACAGAGACAGAGGGAGAGTCAGAGGCAGAGACAGAGAGAGAGACAGAGACTGAGAGACAGAGACAGAGAAAAGGGAGAGACAGAGGCAGAGACAGAGGGAGAGATAGAGACAGAGACAGAGAGAGACAGAGAGAGACAGAGCCAGATACAGAAACTGAGACAGAGGGAGAGACAGAGACAGAGGGAGGGAGAGATAGAGACAGAGACAGACAGAGACAGAGAGATACAGAGACTGAGACAGAGGGAGAAACAGAGACTGAGAGATAGAGACAGAGGGAGAGATAGAGACAGAGACAGAGACAAAGGGAGAGATAGAGACAGAGACAGAGGGAGAGATAGAGACAGAGACAGAGAGAGAGACAGAGGGAGAGACAGAGAGAGACAGAGAAGATACAGAGAGAGACAGAGAGACACAGAGACAAAGACAGAGGGATAGATAGAGACAGAGACAGAGATAGAGGGGGAGTTATAGACAGACAGAGACAGAGGGGGGAGATATAGACAGACAGAGACAGTGGGAGAGATATAGAAAGAGACAGAGACAGTGACTGAGACTGATATGAGACAGAGACAGAGAAATATAGAGACAGAGACAGAGATAGAGGGGGAGATATAGATAGAGACAGAGACAGAGGGAGAGATATAGACAGAGACAAAGGGAGAGACAGAGACAGAGACAGAGGGAGAGATATAGACAGACAGAGACAGGGGGAGAGATATAGACAGATACAGAGACAGAGAGAGAGGGAGAGATATAGACAGAGACAAAGGGAGAGATATTGACAGAGACAAAGGGAGAGACAGAGACAGAGACAGAGGGAGAGATATAGACAGACAGAGACAGAGGAGGAGATATAGACAGATACAGAGACAGAGACAGAGACATATGGAGAGACAGAGACAGAGACATAGATAGAGGGAGAGATATAGACAGACAGAGACAGAGGGAGAGATAAAAACAGATACAGAGACAGAAACAGAGACATAGGGAGAGACAGAGACAGAGACATAGATAGAGGGAGAGATATAGACAGACAGAGACAGAGGGAGAGATATAGACAGACAGTGACAGAGACAGAGACAGAGACAGAGGGAAAGACAGAGAGAGAGAGCGAGAAACAAAGACAGAGGGAAAAACAAAGGGAGAGACAGAGACAGAGGGAGAGACAGAGAGAAAGACAGAGACAGAGACAGAGACACAAAGAGACAGACAGAGGGAGAGGCCTAGGGAGAGACAGAGGGAGGAACGGACAGAGGGAGAGACAGAAAGGGATATAGACAAAGAGACAGCGACACTAAGAGAGAAAGAGGGGAGGTAGAGATAGAGGGGTAGACAGAAGATAGAAAGACAGAAAAACAGAGACAGGGGGACAGCAATAGGGGGGAAAGAAAGGGGGGGGGGAGACAGAGCCAGAGAGAATAACCCGAACAAACGTTTCACACCAGAGTGTGAAAGTACAACAATGTGAGTGTTTTAAAGAAGGCAACATGTCATTAACATTGGTATTCGAAAGAACATCTTTATGCACTTTGTACATAGTTCGTCTTTTGTTCAACCTGCATTTCTTCGTGTTCGCTTGATATTATGCCTAATTTTACGATGACCTTTTGACATTTGTTGATTGATTGTCAGTCCGCTTCATTAACACCGTAGGCAACATACTGTTCCAATTTTACTTGCTCGCCCCTTTTCATATTGTTTAGAATTACCTTTATATTGCAGTCCATTATTTCTGTACAGTGGTTAAGTATTAACCATTTGGTATATTAAAAATATACAGACTAAACGGAGAAACGCTTTTGGTAAAGTTATTGTTTGTAAAGAATTTGTGAATGAAATCGAAAACCGAAAAAAAACCTTGTTTGGTTACCCCAACATCAAGCAACATCTTATAAGCTAACTCAATGAAATTTAATATTTAACCATTCTGAAATTAAAACTAAATAACTATCTAACTGACAAAAGATTTAGTAATTTGATATAAAAATATATAAGTAACACGTTTATATATTATGTCGTTTACACAAAGCTAAAGGTGAAGGTTGGACAACATGTTAACATTAGATATAGCCAGTTCATAGTCTTACTACTACTACTACTACTGCTAAACATTTGTATAGCGCCAATATCCAGCTCAGAGAGTGCTGCTCAAAGGCGCTTTGGCTTTCCCTCGATCATTAGATATCAGTCTTTACGACACTTCTTTTACCGTCTTACTCTCCATAAACATTACCGAGAGGTAAGAATCAGTCCGAACAATGTATTGATAGTACCTGAATACCGGTTGTCTGTTAAAATCAGTTGTCAAGTGCATGTGTCCTCAGCTGTGTACATGAATCAGGATGAATTCGTGTTGACTTTGAACAACGAACAAGGACAGTACAGTTTGAAATTCAATATCAAGGACTATAAAGCTCGTAAAGGTGCAAGACGCCATTGGGAGAAAAAATTGGGCCTCGGAAGTTTGGCAATTGCTTTTTTCAACTGGTTTTTCCTTTGTATGGATTTCTCAAGAGGTTGGAAATGAAAATGAGTTTTTATTTGTCTTCAAGCAACGCCTTCAAGATATTTATTTCCAGGAATGGTCAATGTCAATTAATAACTCAAGATACCTAGAACACTATTCTTTTCATAAATCTTTGTTAGAACCAGAGTTTTATATTATGAACTTAGATGATAAATCTTTACGACGGGCACTATGTAAATTTAGAATTAGTTTACATGATTTTAAAAATAAATTTCTAACGACAAACAAATGTAATTTTAATTGATGATAATGTAAGTGTTTGCAAAAATTGTAACTCAGGCAAAATTGAAAATAAATTCAATATATTATTTGTATGTGAAAGGTACTCTCATTTAAGAAGCAGATATTTATCATTTGTATCATTACCTGTAAGAGATAAACAAATATTGTATAATTTGCTAAATTCTAAAAATATTGATGCCATTAAATCTCTTGCAATTTATTTAAAACATGTATTCATTGTAAGAAATGTCACCGCCACATGTACCACATAATTCATCAACTGTAATTGTACTATAGGCCTCAAGGTCTGAACTACTGAATAAACAAATCTGAAAAAAAAGCACGTAAACCCCTGTCACACTTTAGGGTATCCTTACTGTGTACGATTTGGGCATGGCCATTTCTCTCATACACAGCCGTACGCGCGACTCATACGCATTTGGTTGTATTAATGTCGTTTCTTGAACAATCGATATACGCTTAAACTATTTCATACGCTTGATAGTTGTGGACATTCTCAAAACTATGCTGTTTGCTTAAATGCAACACACATGTATTACATCGCTCAGGGGCGGTACATGTACGTTGGGTTATCGTGATAGAGTATGCACTTCATACGCAGTGGGAGTTGATGTCCCGAACCAACGCACTTATAGCGCATAGAAGACGTACACAAAATGTACATGCGTGGAAATTAGAAACGTCACTAAAATCTAGTCATTCAGTCCTGACTATTCTCGAAAGTCTCAAATGCTCAGCACAGGCCCCGGGTCACTTAATGTGAATTCAAAGTGGATATATGTCAAGGGCTTGAAAACCCAATACATATTTCCCTACTGAAAGTCACAGGTTGCTATACAGCCTATAGCATCCGAACATTTAGTCCCGGTGTCACGGAGGATGGACGGCACTTTATTCCTGAATTGTAGAGAAAAGCGGCTGAAGTCGGGCTAAGTTACATGATTTTCAGACCGCTTCATAACTTACATCGGCAACAGCGCTTACACATTTGCTTTAAACGTAATATAATCATAAAACGTGGCTAACAACATCTTTATACAGCTTTCCTTCTTTCTCTTCTTCATATCAATTTGTACCGAGAAAGACATCAATACAATGTTGACCAAAGTAGTTATTGATAGTTAATTCTTAATTAATTTTCTCTTACATATCTGTTTATGAATGAACATAAGACAAAGATACAATCACGTTGAATTACATCAATTATTATATTCTACATGACCATACATTTTCAATATACGAGTTAATGGTTTCTTTACTTGAAAGTAACGCTTCTGATAAAATCACCTGAAGCCATAGTTGGGCTTCGGGCGAGCTGTCCTGGGTTGAGATGGTCAACATGTCGTTGTGTTCAACAGCCAATAATCGTTTTTAATATTAGAATGAACATAACGAAATGATCGGCATATTACCGTTTACTAAGAACCCTTAAATACCCATATATTAGTCAAACGCTAAATATACGATGTAAAAACTAATCTAAATCTACCATCATTCCAATATATGTCGGCGATTTAAAAATAATGATAATGAAATTTTAATGATAATACAAAATAATAACTAAATGACAATCAATAAAAACCCCAAACTTTAGGATGACTAGTTGAAGTATTCAACCCGATCAATCGCAACCGGCAATCGTTATTACAGATCCCGTTTCTGAGTGTTTAATAGGAAAATCCTAACTTCTAAGATTTTGACTATTAGTGATTTGCAAATAATTTAAGCTTTCAGTAGTTAATACACTTAAGTTTTTACATTTTGAGTTCGACTTTAGTGATGAAACTGACTTTTTATTATTGTAATCAGATTCTTATTTCACATATAAGTGCATCATACTACATGAACTTTCAACATGATTGTACAGAAGCGACGAGGACTTCTGCCCTACCAAAGGATAATTTGTTTATGCGTCCTTACTTAAGTCATAGGACTTACTTTGGCGTTCACCAAAAGCTTATATCTGCTCTTTTTAGAATTCCAAATTCACTGTAGAAGTCTACCTTTTGCAATGGTAAGAGTGATTTTGAAATATGGAATTTTCAGATCAGTTGAATTAAACTGAACAACGCATAGTGTTTAATTCATTTATTTATTTCCTTGTCTACATCTCATCTTTATATGGTATAGTTAGCAAACAGAATTTCTTACAAGAGGGATACCTTAAATCCAGGGTGGGATGTGAACAGGATTTGTTTTGATGATAATGTCAAATTTTTAACTTTTGAATATTACTGTGACTCTTTCAATCTCAAAATAAAAAAGTTACAGATAAGTCTACAAACAGTCTTGGATCACTTGTTCCTATGTAGAACACTTGAAATAGACAGACTGAGGAACTGCATCTGTTCTGAATGAAGATTTTACGTTTGCATCAAAAGCTAAGAGAACAAGACTATATCCTCACCAAGTCCTGTTTTACATCTCTCCGTAACATCGGCAACATAAGACAATATCTGACTTTGGAATCTTGTCACAACACTTATTTTATCGCTCATCATGAGTAAAATAGATTATTGTAACTGTCTACTGGCCGGTGCATCAACGTCTCACTTAGCCAGGCTTCAAAGAATCCAAAATGTTGCTGCCTTGGATCACTTTTTTTCTGAGCTGTACATGTTGAGATGTTCAGAGCAGGGCAACAAATATGTCAAACGAAATGCCACCCATCAGTGGGACATATTATGGTGGAAACAGTGTGCTGCACTAGGATTTCGAAACAGAATAAATGTCACTTCGTCTAATACAAGAAGGAATTTAACTCTCAATTATTAAAGGAAGAAATAGATAAGGATGAAACTTTTCTGGCACAATCTGTTACTGAAGCTGCTATAGAAAGTGGGAGTTGAAAAAAGGGATATGAGCACAACAAGGGTTGAAGTACAGCCAGACTGGTGGGACAGGGACTGTGAGATCATTAAGACTGAGAGGTATAAACGGCTTGGCAGGTTTAGAACCACCAAAAAGGGAAGATTTCTAAATGTCAAGTGTATGTCAAAATTACTCAGGGGAGACATCAATGAAACAATTGCGGAAAATTATCAAACAATACAGGAGAAATATTGATGTAAAAGTATCAAATCTGTATGGAAGTATCATCTGACTGAATTGACCATTTCAAGGAGCACACATACACACATCATGATGTTGAACAGTTTAATGAAACAGTTTTGAAGAGACTAATTAAAATAAGTTATGAGCCTATGCACACCAATGATATTATTGATGATGATGATGAAGTTAAATGTGTCATGAGAGAATTACGCCCTGATGGTATAATGAATGAAGTACTACGCGGCAAAAGAAGTATAGGTCGGGTTTGAAGAGTAATAAAGAAAACATATCAGCATACAGTTTAGTTTATACAAAATAATTGTTTCAGATCATCATTGAGGCACAAAATGATAAGCATACAACTTACACATGATTTATCGGCGCTCATTGAACATTAATGGGGTTAAAATCGTACTTTTCATCGATATGATAATCGTTATGTTTAATTGTGAAATTTCTTAAAAGTTACACCAAGGGTTTTAGTGGCTCGTATGTTCACCTTTGGCATTGGTACAGGCAGTGATACGCCCCCTCATCAATGACGTAGATGAAGTAATTTGAAAAAATATTTGTAATTCTTCCTTAGAGGCATTTCCATCTTATTTATCGTCACATGCGGCCGCTGCGGATTGTTAATTTGTCTGTCAAGATGTCCCAAATTTGTTCTTTTGGGTTTATGTCAGGGGAACAGACAAGTCATAGCAATATGTGAACGTTGTAACACCCATCGTAGTCTCTCGCTAAAGAACATTCCTCGGAAGGGACTGTTAAGTCTGATACCTGTAGAATAAAATCTATGTATTACTGTACGTTGACTGAAACGATTCCTGGCGCTGTTACTGCCGTTGACACCGCAGTTAAGAATCGGTCGCGCTAGACTTATCCTGGTTCCTGCCTGCTGCTAGTGTCGTTGAAGGAGTCTTCTCAAAGGCACTTGATAGTGTACAGCATCATTTGCTAAGATGTTCTCCAAAAGTGAAAGGGAGATGCCTCAATATTATATGTTCCATTTACTCCCAGTAAAGGCATGTGTTCTTGTAAACAACTTCACTCTGATACTTCAGCTGTACAGTGTGAGTACCAGGCAAGGATGTATGCTTAGCCTCAATAAAATATATGCAAAGGAATTATTGTAAAGACTAAACGTGGTATTATAAAGCTGAACAAATTAGACGTTGTGAATCCTTACAAATACATGGGAGTATTCTTATCAATCAATATTTCATGAAAACAATGCATATACTGCTCAACTTTATTACTAAAGCAAATCTTTTCCTTTTCGACAGAATAATTGTACCTATACGACTTATGCTTCAAACATTTGTTTTTTAGATAATACATCTACATGTACAAGACTGGCTCTACAAATAATCAGCATCATGTTTCTGTTTCAGTATTTTAAAAAATCTATATGCAATGAAAAATATTTATCAGCGCTGAATGGTAGGTTATTAAGAATTTCGCTTCTCATCCCATGACTTAT
This sequence comes from Steromphala cineraria, assembly GCA_916613615.1. Lineage (NCBI taxonomy): Eukaryota > Metazoa > Mollusca > Gastropoda > Trochida > Trochidae > Steromphala > Steromphala cineraria. The sequence goes on from OU744726.1 coordinate 1,116,100, forward strand.
TTGAAACTGAAAGAACACAGATAATCTAAAACATGTAATTAAGAAGAAATTGAAGATGAGTACCATTTTTCTTGTGATTGTCCAGTCTACCTCGATTTGAGAGATATTTTTATCGAAAAATATTACTTAGAGAATCATAATATTCATAAATGTATACCGTTAATAAAAATGTAGGTCTGAACTCAAGTACAAAGAACTCAACATACCCCCTCCACATTCTGTATGTGACCAGTTGTATCAAGTACTTGCTTAATGTATTAAATATACCTGATCACATATATCCTAAAGCATGTTACTTATTGATGGTGTAACTGGATAAACGTCACATTACAAATACATGTAATAGTCAGGCGAAAGAAGAAAGAGCGGTTATGTTAGAGGAACTAGTAATTTAGGACGAGAAGCACTTTAAAAGAGTGAAGTATAAACTATAGCAAGACATTGAAGAAAGTTTATAATTTTACAGACTGCCCAAAAAAATTACAAATCGCACATACATTTATTCTTATTATACGTTCTATTGGTATGCAACCAAAAGTTTACTTATACATCTGTTTTGGTTTATCAATAGAAACTTCTGATGTACATATTCAATGTAATTGTTTAATCAATCTAACTGTTGCCAGTGAGGATGCAGAAGTTAAGGTTCGGGTCTGGAATAGGTTTCCACTGAGTCTCCCTTCAGACATTTTCCGACACCTGGTTGTTGGCATCGTACTGATTTTTTTCCAAATATTGTAAGAACTTTTGGGAGTTTATATAAACTCGAGTCCGGATTGTTCATATAAAGTGTGCATGTATTGAGACAGATATTTTTAGTCAAGCTGAAGATATTTCTGCTGAGTGGTTAGCAAAATGAGAAAATTGTGTAACATTAATTCTTGCTATAAATTGAATTGTGAACATTTCGTCTTCTTATGTTGTCTTCTGGTAATGCATCTTTCTTTGTCATGCTCTGTCGTGGTATTTACCCCCTTCTATCATTCAAACATGTCAAACCCCATTCTCTCCCCACAGAGGCAGATCAAATCATGTTGATTTAGCCTCTGTTCTATTACGCCGAAATCCGTGGGTTCCGGTGTCAGAGAGTAGGATTTCCCTCTAGAATAATTTCCCCCGGAAAACGGGCTATATAGCAAAATTTCCCTCGGAAAACTGGCTATATAACAGAATTTCCCCCGGAAAACAGACTATATAGCCATGCTTCCCCCGGAAAACACACTATATAGTAATATTTCCCACCAGGAAAATCCACTATATAGCCAATTTTCCGCTTATAGTCAGATTTCCCCCCTGTAAATTGAAGACTTTAGGATTATAAGGGCTAAAGTCAACCACTGTCCTTGTACATTTTGTAATGCCACACGATTTTAAACTCCTGGCTCAGTGTTTGTTGTATTGAAGAGTGCCGATTCCGTCTCTGTTCATTTACAAACACAACTCTCCGAGATTTGTGTCTTTTTTACTAATTCATTTATTTACAATTGTTTACTTTTCGATCAAACGCTAAAAAAGTAGCATATTGCACATGTACAATTATTTTAACTTAAATTATTTACTACATGATGTTTTAAAGCTATACATTTTGTATGGCCTTCTAATGTGTTGTTATGTTACTGGTCGTATTGCTTTGGGAGATTTAAAGGATGTCTATGTACTTGTCATGTTCCAAAGGCATTTAAAAGGTTATATAAGGAATCAGCACAACTATATTTCTGAAGTCGGTTTCTTTCACAGCGGTTGTTCCCCTTATGATCAGTATTCATTTCACTATGTTCATAATTGAATAATTACATATTCATGCTTACTTTCGGATAAACTAAATGTTTTAACAAGCTTACCATTAAATCAGATAACACGTGTCATTTATGCGAGAAAGCTTTCGTTTGAATTTCATTTATATGATTAACACAGAAAGACAATCTTCAACCTTTCAAAATACATATGCCACTAACTTAGATTACGTGTAACTAATAGCGAGCCACGAAATAGTTTGGTAAAATCAGTCAATATCTTAAGCAGTTGAGCAATTTATGTTAAACAGCGAACGTTTTATCAGTTTTATTTGCTTTGTAAGTATATTCTACCATTTCTGTATTATATTGATAATATTACTTGAAATCCATGTAACATGTATATTGTTTTAACCCTTCCATTCTGTATTTTGTACGTGGTAAAAGGTTATCCTAATTAGGTAACTTGTTCCATAACCCATTCTTAATCGAATGAAACATGTTTAAATAATTACCAACTTAAAAGTTATAACCTTTGCGTTCTGCACCGAAAACTTTAAAAGTAACCTTAGGACATGTACATATTTTTAATGTTTGTTCGAACCTGTGACCATTTTCTCTTCAGTCGGATGAATGAGTGAAATCTACAATATCAATAAGACGATAAAAAGTTTAACGGCAAACCTTCAGAAAACTTACTAAAACATGTATTTGAAAAGTGAATGGTGACGTCATAACACACCCACATTTTCTCTAAACTATCATGTTATAGTTAAGTTCCTCATTGTCAACACACAGGAGGTTTCATAAGATCATAAGGTTGATTCAATTGTACTTCCAAGTGTTGAACTGATGGTATAAAGCGTATTTATGTCATTATCATGTTATAAGAAGTTGCCATTCTTGCTATATAGCCATATTTCCCCCCTTTCTGTAGAGGGGGGGGGGGGGGGGGGGGGGACTGAATCTAAAGCGGAAAACGGGCTATATAGCCATATTTCTCCGTGGGAAATTTGGCTATATAGCCAATTTTCCGGGGGAAAATTTGTCTAGGGGGGAAATCCTACTCTTTGACACCGGCAGTTTCCCTTGGCAGAAAAAACTTTCACCACTTTCATCACTTTTGAATTTCTTTATCAAATGACAAGGCTTCTCGCATGGAAAGGGTGGTTCATATCACAATGCCTTTGCCTTGTTTCAGTAGCCAAAATGATGATTTTAAAACAGCGTCGCTGATTGCACAACCAATCAGGAATCACCCATTCTATCCCAAAAACTCGGCGTAATAGAACAGAGGCTAAATCAACATGACTTGATCTGCCTCTGTGGGGAGAGAATGGGATGTACAGGGTAACGTACTGTTATTACAAAGTTTAATTTACACAGACAAGTTGCGTTTAAGAAATATTGCGACAGCTTGCAACAAATGTAGCTTTGATGCTGTCATAAGTTGTTATAATTATACCCCCGCTACGAAGTAAGCGGGGGTATACAGCGGTCATTCCGTCCGGTCAATTATCTCAAAAACCATTAGGTCTAGATCAATAAAACTTTGCACATATGTGAATCATAACCTTGTCAACAATGCTGGCCACTTTTTAATTTTCTGGAATTTATTTTTTTGGGCGTTTCCATGGAAACGTCATTTTTTGGACTCAGTTATATGGTGTACAATGGGGACAGATTTTCTCACAAACTATAACACCTAGATGAGTTGAATTTTGGATATTGGTGCTCCTGAAGATACTCTTGATCGAGTTCGAAAGCCATTTCCGAAATTTTAATTTTGACAGAGTTATGGCCCTTGTTTCTGAAATTGGACTTGGGGCCAGTAACAGGTCTGATGCTGCAATGGGGACAGATTTGCTCTGAAACTATAACACCTAAATGAGTGAAATTTTGGTTATTGGTGCTCCTGAGGATACTCTTGATCGAGTTCGAAAGCCATTTCCGAAATTTTAATTTTGACAGAGTTATGGTCCTTGTTTCTGAAATTGAACTTGGAGCGAGTAACAGGTCTGATGCTGCAATGGGGACAGATTTACTCAGAAACTATAACACCTAGGTAAATGAAATTTTGGTTATGGATACACCTGATGTTACTCTTGATCGAGTTCGAAAGCCATTTTCGAAATTTTATTTTTGACAGAGTTATGGCCCTTGTTTCTGAAATTGGACTTGGGGCCAGTAACAGGTCTGATGCTGCAATGGGGACAGATTTGCTCTGAAACTATAACACCTAAATGAGTGAAATTTTGGTTATTGGTGCTCCTGAGGATACTCTTGATCGAGTTCGAAAACCATTTCCGAAATTTTAATTTTGACAGAGTTATGGTCCTTGTTTCTGAAATTGAACTTGGAGCGAGCAACAGGTCTAATGCTGCAATGGGGGACAGATTTACTCTGAAACTACATTGTATAACACCTAGGTAAATGAAATTTTTGTTATGGGTACACCTGATGATACTCTTGATCGAGTTCGAAAGCAATTTCCGAAATTTTATTTTTGACAGAGTTATGGTCCTTGATTCTGCAATTTGATTTTGAGCGATTAACAGGTCTGATGCTGCAATGGGGACAGATTTCCGCAGAAACTATTACACCTAGATGAATGAAATTTTGGTTATGGGTACACCTGATGATACTCTTCATCGAGTTTGAAAGATATTCCCGAAATATTATTTTTCACAGAGTTATGGCCCTTGATTCTGCAATTTGACTGAAAATGGATCCACTTGATGATACTTTTCATTGGGTTTGAAAGCTGTTACCAAATTCGCCCTTGGGTTTAGGTTTGAACTTGGTGCAAATGACTAGTCTGATGCTCCAATTTGGACATGTTTTATCTGAACTTTTACAGTTAGGTAGATGAAATTGTGGTTTTTGTTTCACCTGATGATACTCTTGACTCTTGCAAAGGACCACAGATATGCCCAAATGGGTTTGGAAAGAGGTAGAAGAAAAATCAGACAGGATGCGGGGGTGTGTGAGCCATGCTCACTTTTTTCTTGTTTAATTTCGGATGGGGGAAGTATGATATTTACTGGGTATATTCACTCTTCTCTTTACAGAATAGAAAGGGCACACAAGTAAAAAAATGAAATTCATCGCATTAAGATCGCATTTGTCACATTCAAATATATATCTTTTGTATATAAACATTTTATCTTTGTTGAATGTTCAACTTAAATGGAAGCAGTTACAGTGGGTAATTCCTTTGACAGTCACAAATACTAAAATCAAATATTGGATCTCGTTCCACCAAAACATTTCAATTTAATGACTAAAGAGGTCGTTTGGACCGTTTTGTACCTTGTCTGAGATTTAGATTGTAGGTATTTTCATCTTTCATCCTAAGCAGAATTCCTATTTTAAATTTGATGCACAGATTGGTTTCGAGATTTCTTACAAAGAGTGGAAAATACATTTTGAATTTTGTGACCTTGTATTCCAAAGAGGCCCAAAGCCACAAAAGCTCATGCAAATGTTATATCCTGTTATGCAACACAGAGATTACCTGTGTGCCAACTACAAATGGAGAACCAAGTCAGATTTGGTATGGTATGGTTTCAGTACTTGCCGATTGTTTTATACAGTGTTTTATTTATTGAATTTGAAAGTTGTCAGTGCAAAATACTGATTCAATGATATTGATAAATTCTACTTATGTTTGAAATAACTAGCTCACTGCATGACGAAGCGTCCGTAAAATTCTTTCATAAAGGTCTGAGAGTTGAAAGCATTGTTTAGATGATTTTAGTGTTCTGGTATAAAATGTCGTCAAATAAAATTGTGTGTCCATATTTGCCTAGTTAATTCTACCACATATTATATTTTACCCATAACGTAATAAATTGCCTGTTTGTTAATCTCCACGATGATTCTACGAATTAAAAATATGCCTTTGAGTTTGCTCTTCGTATTCAGACCCAAGTCTGTTGGCCTTATGTCGAACTGCACATCATTTGCCTACCCGACAGGTGTGTCTGGGTTGATCTGCCTGACGAGTAAAGCTTAGCTCTGTTGCTGTCAGTTGCTGGTATGCATCATGTGATATTTTGCCAGTTCAAACTTCTTCAAGCTTCTGCAAGATAAAGCAATCTAGAGACATTCAAGTGCTTCTTCGAAATCTGGACCTTGGATCATATCAAACTTCTCCACAAATGCCAGTCTGTTCAAATACTTTATGACTCAATGTCTGTATGGCGCGATGGTTGATGCCCTGTACAACTCTTCATAAAAATGAAGCACCATGAAAAACAAATTGCTGAAAACTTCTTCAACAAAAGAACTGACGGTAACCATGGTCGATATTTGAGTGTTTTTTTCTTAAATCTCACTGTAATACATGCAGGATTTTCTTATAACAAGAGAGCGACATCGATTTATTTAATAAGTTAAATCATACTTGATGACATCTGCAATAACTCACTGCCGATTCATATTTCACTCCAATTGCATATTGGTTAGGTTCTAACTTCTGTTTGTTTCACAATTCGGGTACTGTCATTTGGAAGGGTGAATTGGGTGAATTTAATAATGCCTCAAGAAGTAGTCGGGATTATTCAGTGGTAGGGCCACGAAAGACATACAATAAAACAAGAATGTATTTTTATGAACCAAAATTAATAAAAAACAAACATCTGCAATAATATATACAAAGCCTCCCAAAAATCACATATCTGTTCTGTAAATGCTCAATAAAGCAAAAAAGTCAAAATCTGTATAATCTATAAATTCATTGTGTTGCTGTAAAGACTCTAAAATATCTATTAGGCAGGAGACGACTCGCGTCCTCTCACTTCGAGCTAAATCTGCTGTTCTCTATGGCTGCGTTCGTTTTGACTCACTCGAGTGTAATCTTGCGCATTCTCGGATGGCACTAAGAGCGAACGACTTATATGCTCTACTGAGTGTCGCACTTGGTTGCCTTGCTGTAAACAATATGGCAAAAAAATTGAATTGATCGCAAACATTTAATCGGTTAAATTCGAACAACACATTGTCTTCAAAATCAACGATAAGATATTGTTTTCCTTTAACCAAATCTATACCTCACATCGGTTTGTTGCGATTGTGCTAAAACAGACTTATATTGAAGTAAGCATGTCTTTGGTATGTTATAAACACCGTGTCAATTGACGTACTTCCGTTACTCTCACGACCTCCCTCCCCGATTTAGCAGGAGGGACATTGAGTGACTCTAGAGTGCACACGAGAGTGACACTATGTTCGTTGATAAGGAATTTCATCGCTCGTGCGACACACTCTGTGCAAACCATGCCATTCTCCTCTAACAATATCCACAATATCCTGAAATAATTATTCAATTCATACATAAAATTCAAAATAAAAAACAAATTGATATGATAGAACCGGGATATTATTAATGTTGACTGATCGGCAAACGTTAACGTTGTTCTGGGATAGGAAATCTTTGGTCAATCTTGCAGTATTGGGTGTGGCGTTAACTTGCTGAAACATGAACTCCGGTACCTGATCTTGGTACTCCTGAGCAGTAAGATTTCCTTGTATTATCCTGAACTCAACAAATGACTCCCCAGACCATCACTCCACCGCCACCAAAGGGATGAACCTATTGTACACAACCTGGTGCATGTCGCTCTCGTCTACGCCTATGAACTCGAACTCTAGCGTCGGCATGGTGCATATAAAACCGACTTTCGTCAGTAAAGAGAACCCGTAGCCAATTCCGCCGTTGCAAACGTCGCAGAGTCCTTGTCCAGGGCAGACGATTCAGCTAAATACTGTTGATGTGTCAATGGCATCCAAGAGAGTGGTTATATGCGGATACCTGCAGCACGTAGTCGTATCATGACGGTGTTCCTGTGGATGTGGTGTCCGAGTGCCGTTGCCGTCATTGTCAGGAACCTGAACCCGGATGAAGCGGTCTTCTCGGGGCGTTGTTACTCTTGATCTGCCACTCCTTGGAAGATCAATGGTCTGGCCAGTCTGTTGGGAGTGGCCTGAACAGGTTAATGATGTTTTGTCAGTTGCATCCCACCTGGGACATACCGACGGCTCGCTCTCGCTGCTCTGGTGTTAACTGTGCCATTCGTTTCGTGTGCTTTTCGTTGCAATAGTGCCAGTTCATCATGCGGGTCACCTTTTAAACTGTTTGTGCAAGAATTCCACGTGCAGTCACCACAAATCATGAACTTCGAGAAACAGACATCAACAGCAAGAATTAATTGAAGTTGGTGTGTTTGGGCGAATAATTCACGTGCCGTGTGGCTTTTTATATCATACTGACCAAGGATTTCAATTTTACTTTGTATATTTTCAAAATATTTACTAAATTACCGGTGTAATGTAAAGTTGGCAATAAATGTCAATGGTCCACTGAAATTTCAAATGTCTACAAAACTGTCAAATGTCATGCCCACCAACAAAGATTCATGATTCTAAATGTTCAAACTGTATAATGTCCACAGCGTCAAACGTCCATCATTGCACACACTGTGCATGTGCACTTTCAGTAAGAATTATCGGCCGAATATTATCAGTAGCTCTGCAGGACTCTGTTTTTGTTTGTAGCCTCTGTACCTCTGTCTGAAGTCTCTGTAGCCTCAGCAGTCGACCACTCGAATGGCCAGATCATGTTTGTAGGTCTCTTGAAAACGAAGGTTCGAACCTTGACATCAACGACGCGGATATATATGTCCACCCCGCCCTTGCTATGTATTAACAACTTTTCCAAGTTTCCATTGTCCTCGAGGAGTGTCATGGGATATAACTAGCACTGTCATTTCTGCATAAGTCTTTCCCAGTCACTTGCCACTTTCGCCTCGAATTCAGTGTCGGCAGCCGTTCACGCATCCAACGTTTCCAGACGTTTCCAAGAAGCTGTTTCAGTTCCTTTACAGCGCCAACGAAATTTGTCCCATTACCAGATATGGCATCATCAGGAAGACCCCATCTGTTAACCATCCTGAAGAAGGCATTTAGAAATGTATGTGTCTAGACTGTATGACATATCTAAATGTACAGCACGTGTCGTTAAACAAGTGAAGAGACAGAGGTATGCGTAGCGTTTGCGTTTAGCCTTTCCTCGACCCCGGACTGTAAGAAACGGACCAGCATAATCTACGCCAATGTGACTAAATGCATGCCTTGAGGCTTTTACCCTGAGACTTTGCAATAGAGCCATGACTTGAATAACTGGTTTTGCTTTCACCTTTCTACACTTGGAACATTCCCTTTCCCATTCCTTGATGGCCTCTCGAGCTGAAATGATCCAATACTTTGTTGACAAACATGAGAGTGTATGGTTTGTGACTTGAACATGATTTCCTTCTTCGTGATAATGATTAACAATCAGTTTTGTAACCTGGTGTTTTGGAGGACGATTGACCGGTATTCTTGTCTCACAAGGAAGACACGGCCACTTATACCAAAACGGCCACTCATCCTGATTAGACCACTTTCGTCCAAAGTAGGTTGAAGAGAAGACACTTGGAGGTAGTGGGTAGCTTAGATGACACCACTGAGTATTTTGTACTCTACTGGAAATGCTCATTTTGTGCCTGTACTATCATTTTTGTTTCAGAGTCTTCAAGTTCTTCTGAAGTTAGTTCACCAACTGTCCTGAAATTCTTTGCTGTGGAGTGAGTGAGTGAATTGGGGTTTAACGTGTTGTCAACAATTTTTCAGCTATTTAACACTAGGATGTTGCCATCCAAAAGAGAGTAGACTGATCAGGGAGAAATGGATCGAAGGATGAGAGAAAAGACGGAAATAATAGCATAGTGAGAGATAGAAAGCAGGTTTTAGAAGGGCTCACATTTGGTCTGGCTTCTATCCGTCGACCTGTCCAGCTTGGGTGACACTGCCAGGATCATACAAGCTCCACCTTGGGGTCGCCGAAGGACACAAACCACCACACAACGATAAGGTAATGAGTCCAGTGGTGGTATCTGCTTTAGAAACGTTGTCAGCTTTTTCGTTGTCTAAAGACATGTTGTGTGTTATGGGACAGGTATGCCAAATTGGCCAAGTAACGATATAATATGAAATTCTAATTAGTGTGCTGAGGTCGTGATAATACTGACGTGTACAGTCCAAAACATAATTATTACGAGATTTGAAAGCACTGATGTGTGAATGAATGCTTATAATCTTTTAATATACATTTAGGACTAAAATAATATACTAGACAATTGTAATAAAACTGAATGCAATTAGTTTTAAACAATTCACTACACCTTGTCTAGTTGGATAACGTGAATGCTGATTTTTTAAATACAAGGAAGGGATAATGACCTATAAAATCACTGATTCTCTCCAGTTTCAAGGACAGACAACTCCGATAACCTTAGTTTCTCATGCTTCTGTTTCATTTAAGAGTTACCTCTCTTGGCTTACTCCTCGTTACAGCTTCATTTGTTTATACTCGTTCGTCATGTTACTTCTTTTCCTTCACAGAAGATTTATAATCACATAAAGTGTGATCATATTTATTTAATATTTAAGACCTCAGGCCTATTGTACATTATGACATATTCTAAGTTGAATATACTGATTAATGAGAATGTGATATTAAACAAAATGACGCACTGCTTGGCAAGGATACATTTTTTGGCTTTTTTATTGATTCGTATGTGTACGATGCCGAAGACACAAATTAGTGAGCAGTTATTCGTCATTAAGGTACATGTACAGAAACATCTCTGCCTCCATGCTATTGACAGCAGACATGTAAATAATATACAACAATCAGTACAAAATGCAGTCAACAGGTATGATGTACGAGATAAGTCAGATCTAAACAATCATTGGGTTATTTTTGTATACAATTCTGCACAAAGTTCCTCATTCTCTCCCCACAGAACAGATCAAGTCATGAAATGTTGATACAGCCTCTGTTCTATTACGCCGTGTTTGTGGGATAGAATGTGAGATGCCTAATTGGAGGCAATCAACGTTCGTTATTATGCAATCAGCGACGCTGTTCTTAAATGATCATTTTCGCTACTGAATCATTGTAAAGGCATTGTGATATGAACCACTCTTTCCATGCGAGAAGCGTTGTCATTTGATAAAGAAATTCAAATGGATTGTGGTGCATTTTTTCCCGCCAGGGGAAACTGCCGAAGCCCACGGAGTTAGAACAGAGGTTGTATCAACATTTCATGACTTGATCTGCCTCTGTGAGGAGAGAATGAAAGTTCCTACAAATTGAGGAAAACTGTACTTCCATCTGCGGAAATCTAACTCTTTGTCCACGTATATACAAAGAAGTTTCCCAATTATCCGGCTCATCAGAATTGAATTGATTGAATAATCTCTGACAATAAAACCAAAAAGAAAAATATATAAACAAATTACATTTAAAATGAGTTGAGTTTTAATTAGAACAACGTTTGCAAAACCATAAAAAAATTATGTACAAATGAGCCTTGCCACTTGACATTGATTTCTGTAGGCTGACAGAGACAGTATAGGATTTGTATATTTTAAAAAAGGTATTGATAATGTTTTACTTTTTTTAACGTCTGGATTGTGATAGGGTTCAATATAATGTCCCGATCATTATATTGCAGATAGGTAATAATTTTAGGGTGGTTTTTTTTATCATTTTGCAGAATAGGAATGATTCATTCTACACATGTGAAACAATGAATGCATTTTCCATTGGTACAATTCTAAACTATCCAGCTTTTCACAAACAAAATAAAGACCCAAACTTTATGAAGACAAACCCGTTTCTTAATTAAGGCTAATGCAGTATTTGTTTTTATATATACGAATAAGACTTAAAATATTAGATCTGATGATTTTACATGACTAAATATTCTATAAAATTGTCTTTAAGGTTTGAATATGCCATTATATATTTTGTTGATTCATTACTTAGTCAGCATTGAAAACTAAAAGGATTATGCCACCATGATACACTGGCGATATGGCGATATAATGAAATAACATAAATTACATGACAAGTTTACAGAAGCAGGTATCCTATTCATAGCTGCAGTTTTTGTTACCACGTAAATGTTAAAACGAAAATTGTAATACTGCAGCAAATTATTGAAATAACCTTTTCCATGTATTGTGTAGACCGTACATATGTTGAAAAATTAAAGATTTTGTAGGACGCAAATTGTTACAAAAATGTTCGCAACTTGTAATAACTTCCATTCCAGGGTAATGTAATTAATAACTACATAAATTGAAATCCTCGTTATACCCATGTTGATTTTCACATGAAGTTAACAATTCGGCATAATCTCAGTCAACATGTATAATGACATAGTGAGATCCTAAATATAGATTAAAGTTACAAAGTGATTCAATTAGCTTGGAAACACATAAAGTGGAAATGGTACGCTTGTACTGTATAGAATGCATTTTGAACTTTTGGTTTTCGAAAGATTTTGAGAACATATATAATTTATATGAAACTGTGTGCCCAACCAATGTTATGATGAAATGTCTTAATGTAGTCAAATTTCATGTTTTAAAAGCGGATTGACGCCGCGATAACGGGCTGCTCGAAGAGAGGCACAAAGTCAATGCTCCGACGCGCTGAAACGCGAAGCGCTGCTTTGTGCGCTGCCTGTATGGACTGTCGCCTTAAACGTATGATTTAAAGCAATCTAAATAAATTTAGATCAACAGGTTATATATTTGGTCATGCTGGTATGAAAAAAAATCTGTTGATCTCAATTTATTTAGATTGGATTTAAAGCAAAATGATATCACGTTTTGTTGATAACTAAAGATTGCTAAGCCTTTAAGTCTTTGCTTAAGTGAATTTAGAAACCTTGTAGGAAACGTTACATGAAATGAACACAGCATGTCACTATAACAGAACGTCAATCAATATCAATCAATCAGTCGATGTACCTCTAAAATATTATTTAATGTATTATCAGGAAACAAAAAATATTTGAAGGAAAAACATATATTGTTGATATGATAATCTTGATCATTTGAAATATATATAATCAGAGATCGCGATTGTGTGAAGCCACACTTGGGTAATATTTCAGCCATCATTTGACTACATGAAATATTACTTCAGCGTATCACAAACAATCTGTCTGTGGATTCTCAACATATTTCTATTTTTATGTATTCATTTATCTATATTTTTATTAAAAGCGAGGGACTCACCGATGATCAAGGACCGGTGTCGTCATCTTGATACGACATGGAATGTTTGACAAGACGTTTTGAATACATATTCATTTGTTAACTAAGATACGACAAACTCTCAACAATTTTGCCCAGTCATCCTTGATAACAAAGATTGAATATTTCAATGCTCTTCCCTTTTTATCCCCTTGAAATTTTCATCAAAATATTTGCTCACTCTTCGATCTTGTAATGAAATTAACAAGAAGATGGATAAATGTTTTTGGGAAAGCTGATTTTCAAACAGTCATTTTCAGTGCATGAGGAACATTTCAAAGGAAATCTCCCTTTGTGATAGACTGAAGACAAAAGCAAGAGCTAGGGACTCGAATTGCAAGCAAATGTTCTCAAGACAAGATAAGGTTGCTGTAAAATATGTTTATAAAGACGACCGACGTAGCAGTGGCATTGCTTTACTTTTGTCAAGATAAGGTGATATCAGTATGGGTTTTCCGGTTGAAAGGTCCCGGGGTGATATTGTGAAGAGAATCGAACATTACCATGAATTAGACTCCGTCTGAATTTTGACAATATTTGTTTTGATTTGACTGCCAACTTAGGAATATGATTTAATTTTGTATATCATATCAATTTGTATCAATATGTATTTTTTTATTATTATCTACATTGATGATTTATATGCTGAACAGAACTATTTTGTGTCATTTCCAGCTTACAAACCTCTCTCCGTGTATAAAAACAATTGCTTCATTAGGGAAGTAACTTTCGAAATCAGTGGTTTGGGGCAGAGGCCAAAGATTTTGTTTAAATCACTTAAATGAATAAACATTAGATAGACAGCGCGACGATATTTTAATTCCTTGACATGACCGTGAAATCGAATTAGACTGTGTCATCTAACAACAATAGAAACTAAATTATTCTTGACATTGTCAACAATTTTAATCACGCTTGTGCTTTTGTGATTATTTTAGAAGGTTATTCTCTTTTAATGCTCATGAATCGCCAGAACGGTTAGGAAAACAAATATGATGTTAGATCGTTGTCTATGTTTACATTTATAACTAAGAGAAGGACGCTTCCTTTGTAAATATTTTCTTTTAAGTGCATCTGTTTGAAGTTCATTCGTGTGTAATAAATGCACATATCATCAAAGGTAAATAACTCCATAGTTAGAAAATATCGTCATATAGAAACCCTTATCCATTACTCAAGTGTTTTCCTGACTGTTTTGACAATATATTTTGACCAATTGCTGATTTGTTTCGTTTATTTCAGAATTAATACGTTGTAATTGTTCAAAATGTGTAATGACCTTATTCATTTGGATTATACATGTTTGATAACATGTAGGACGAGTAAATGGGCAGAACAGAATACAAATGTCTACAACATCCATAAACTCGCAATGTTTTGCTTTCGCTCATTACATTTCTTTCAACATTAAAATTGCGCCAAGTCAAATGATAAATGTAATCATGAATTATACAATCAAATGATATTATATTGTATTACATTCATCAAATACAAGCATTGAGGTCACGAGGAAGATGAAATAGGACACATTCATTTCCCTCATTAGCGAACTCACAATCCGATTGTCTCATCATTACTTTAATAACTGCCATTCCTAGTATAGCCAATGAGTACCCTTCAAGTCATTAACACTTTGAATGAATTTAACATGTCATTGAAAGAGCTATCATTTCAAAATCAACTCAAATTTCAAAATTCAATAAAGAAACAAATTGCATTCACAATCAAATAAAAACATATTTATCAATAGCTAGTCCGAAAAAAGTGTTATCGTAAACCAAAGAGAATCATTTAGATTGGAGAACGTCCTTTTCTAAATATATTATCTTAACTTCACAGCAACAACGCGAGTTCATGAGGGAGTCATTGGCAAGCAACAAACAGAATCTTTTGATAACATCCATGTATTAAGTTCGAAATGTTGAACCATGTAGAACAATAATGATAAATAAAAGTATTGACGTAGATAATATGGACACGTAAAACAATTTTTAAAAACTGTAGTTCATATAAAACTTCTTCAAACATTGCCTTATTAAGCCTCTTAAGCATCGTCTAAGAAAATCCAATCGTTTGCACAAATAATCACACAGAAGCAATTATCCTTCAATAGTTCGAACTAATTCACCCATAAATGCCTTGCTTAACGAATAAGGTCTAAGAGCAAGACTATTTATTGTGATGCATGTATCGCTTTTACAAAATATTCTTTTTGAGGCAAATCTATTCAAAATATTAAATCATGATATAAATACTGCCCAAGCGGAGCTAAATGATAACTCACGTACTCACTCAAGATATGATTTTACATCATGTACAACTTTAAAGTAAATAATATAATCGTTCTGAACAAATGCTAAACGCATCGATGCATTAACCATGAAGTTTTCATAATACGAAAATCATTCAAGTCAAAATCATATCAAACTACAGCTCCAACTCCATGGGAAAACCTTAAGTTTTGGGAAGGTCAATTACACCTGGCAATAACGTTTAACGTTAATTACAGGTATGTTGATTCTTCAGATTTAGAAGAAGACGCCAAAGGAAGAGTAAATAACTGATTAAGAGAATGAATACAAAAGGCTTAACAAGACCAACTTCAACTCGTCGTCTTAACGTAACGAGGAAAAACAGTGGACATGCAGTGGATTGAGTAAGATTTTATACAAGTTTTTACCACGGAAACGTCAGGGAGACCTTAAGGAGCGAGTGACTGTAGTGACATGGGCTCAGAGAACCTTGAAACTGTTTAGCTGTGTGATCTGAACAGGAATTGATTAAGCTTCATGACGTCAAGTGTAAGCCACAAACGCCAACATTCGATAAGGTTGCTTCCTAAAGGTTTTTCAGTCTGGATTGTTGTGAGAATGTCGTGTAGGGAATCTTTGTTGTCACGATAGACTGTTGAATTCCTCGAGTCTCCAAATTATCACAAGTCTTTAACATTAGTGGAGAAATGAATTTTCTTGAATATATATATTCAGTTAAAGATTTTTAAAATTCTTCTTTACTTACATAATGGTCTTTAATACATATGATGAAAGTATTTACTGTCATTTACCGAGACAGTGTCCTGATATCAGTAAATAAATAATTATTAAAATAAGACTTTCGTATGTTCATCATAAAACATATCAATTGTTAATATTTTTGTGATTTGAACTTCGGTCATTCAGACAAACGCCCAAATGTTGTCAAAAGTAATATAGCATACATTTTTTAACACCTCTGTTTTTGATCATGGTCTATTCAAGTAATATACTTCTTATTCTTGTACCTTGCCGAGTTAAACACGATCTACAAGGAGATACCAAATCCTTTTATGAAATGAACGCTTTTTAGAATGATTGCTAGAAGTAACAAATGTAATATGTTTGATGAAACAATCGCCACGGATAGTTGTACATTGATCGCAGTTAGTACGTATATCCCATAACATTAACAACTTTAAAAAAATATAGATAAAGAGGTAAAATATCGATGAAATCAAATCACACGATCGGATAGTAAAAGTTAACGATGGTAAATACGTTGGCATCATGTACATGTGTACAACTATTTAAAATGCCAAATGTCTGATGATCATGGTTAAGAAACAATTATGTCTACATGGTATGCTCTATACTTTTAGCCTTCACATTTGATTGGTTAATAACCTAGACCTCTGGTATAATTGATAACTCTATACATACCGGCGGACATTGTAAGTATTGTATTTTCTTAAATTAAGGACGATGTAGGAAGTACAGTACAGAAGCCGGACAGTTTCTTCTTAATTTAAACAGGTGTTCAAACACGTAAGCTATTTTAAACAAGACTTACTCAGATCACATCGTGCAGAACGGAATGATAACAATAACTATGAAGAATACAATGCTTTTAAAAATATATGAAGATACGTGTTTATTTACAACACTATGACACTATGCGTTATCGTGAATCCGAATTGCCCTATAACATGCATAGTATTGTGTATTATTGAAATATATGTGGACGATTCAATTCTTAGGATTACATATTTGGTATTCAGTTTGGTATTCACGTGTTATTAATAAGAGAACATATCTGAATAGGCGTTTTTGCCTTTCGTCAAAAATATATTTGCTTTTGCTGCGGAAAAAGTCATAGTTAAACCTGAAACTTCGGTTACACTAATAAAACACTTGCAGCAAAGTAATAACGTGTTTGTAGGAAAAAAACAAATAAATTCCAAAATGAATAAAAAAGATGAATATGTTTTTGAAATCCCCCACGTGTGAAGGACACGTACATCTCAGCCATTACAACCTGCTCACACTAAACTCCATAAAACATTCTTCCAGCAAAACTGCCATATGCTAAGCCTAAAATACAAACACAAATTGTAAAAACGCCCAAAGCTAATGCATGCGAGGTGAAAACCTAAGCTATTTCACAGGTAAGGTACAAATCTGCTTATGGATTATTTTGCAACATGTGCAAAAATCAAATACGATAAACTGACACCTGCACGCGATATAGCAGGTGCATTATGTGTGATAACCTGTCTTGAGAGATCACCTGTTTATGTTTATAGTTGGATATGCGTTTACACCTGTCAATATATCCTATGACCAAGCTAAAACCCTTGTTTGTTTACATTGTGCATTCTTTGAAACGTGGGTTTTTAAAAGTTAAATATACATTTATGTCTGAAGATATGCATATTGATGGACGTATATATGATACATTTGTTCACAATTTAACCATTGAGTCTCACTTTTTCAAAACGGATTTGTTTTGTTTATATTTTGTTATTAAATTCTCAATTCATTCAATATAACAATCCAGTTATGTTGCTTTTCTATATATATATATGCTTATGCAATTGTTTGGTGGTGAAATGATTGAAAATATGCATGTTGCCATATTAAAGGTTAAATAATCTTGCATCCATTTTATCTTAGTAGTATCTAAGAATATTTAGAGAAATCATGCAGTTTTTGTGTAATAATGATAATAATGGATTTGCATTGCTCTTTTTCCAGACTTATGATGCTCAAGGCTGAGAAGAGGCAAGATTGGCGGAGGAGATTGGTTTCAATAGAGGGCATCACGTTGAAGATAAATTTAGTTGTAACGTATGAGAATGTTTTCTGTCAATATCTAGACTTTCGGTTCAACAAGAGGAAGCTTGTATTATACACTTTGAAATTGTAAAATAATATAAAGCATAAATCATTAAATAAGTTTAAAAAGTTAGTTCCAGTAATGAATGATTGCCTAAACATTAAAAAGTGTTAAAACATTTTACTTATTTTATATATCGCACATATAATATAATTTTATTATGTTTCACTCCTTTTTGTACGTCCTTTTCACCAGTGATTACACTGACGTTATGAATAAACATAACTTTGGGATGTTCGCTTACAAAAACAGTTTTATTCATTTAAAATCCAGAAATGTTAAACAAAAGAATAGAAAACAATCTGTTTACAACTAGACTAAAAACGAAAACAGAAACAAACCTATCAAAATAACATGGTATCTTATCCATGCAACGACAACAGCCTCAGGATTCATACTGAAAACTTCCTAAATGTTTTAAGCATCATATCTTAAACGTTACTGAATAAAGTGACTCAACAGAGGACGGGAGAGAAAGAATTACGAAACTTTCTTTCTAGGATAAAAAGGGGTTGTAAAAAATACGATATTCCATCACTATTTCGAGCTGAAGAAGATTAAAGGTCTCACAGATCCTGCACGGGCCACAGACGCCTAAATAGATATTTCGGTGCTGTAAGTAAATGCAAAACATTTTTATAAATGTGCTAGACGTTTTTGGACCCTAAATACATTGTGATACAGAACGGCAAAATGTTGTAAAAATCCTTCTTTTATTTTGGGACAAATGTCGCTGTAGAACAGTTTAAAAGATAGAAATTCCATCGTTTCTAGGTTCTATGAAAAGATATTTTAAAAGAAAATGACCAAAGTTAATATAAACTATTTATAATACAAACAATTTTTAAATTGCTAAATTATTATCTTAAAACACTTCAGACACATTATGAAACACACGAAAAAGAAAGATTACAAATTTAAGTTCTGCACGAAAATTAAACGTTTTAATGAATGGATATTCTCTTTACATTGACATGGTGATTGTGATACTGCAAACGTTTGGTGACCTACTTCTCATATATTCTTGTATCGCTTTTATCTTTAAAACATCATTCAAAATATTTCCCGAGAGAAACCTTATTGCTTCACACAAGTGACAAATACATGATTTTACAAATCTATCAATAATTCCCCAACAGAAGGTATTTTTAAATTTATGCAAACAGTTTTTACTTGTATATGTACCCCTTTCATCACTTCAGAACAACCCCATGTTTACTCTTTTTCATATACATCCATATATAATACAGATACACATACACATACATATGCACCTATATTTGTTATTTTTTATTCTACAACATTCACGTTTTGTTCAGGAATGAAACGCATGAGGTTACATAATCAAATTGCTATTTGAAATTTCATCTGTAAATGGCGACATTCCAACAACTTCATCTGCTTATGTGCATATTCTAACTTACAGATCTTAAACAACCTTCTTAGATTAGAACTAACACCAACATTGAATATGTTAATATTTATGTTTTTATATTTCTTGTGTATTGGTATGTTTAGAAAAGGGTTGTTAGGAATAATTCAACACATTTAATTAAATTCATAATAGATTTTACTGGCTACCTTAGACATGTTGAACTAAATGTAAAACCTATTTAAAAAACATACATATATTTTGCTCAGATATAAAATTAGATATTTTAAGGTTATAATACTTTCCCTCCCTCATATTACTATAATTTGAAATCAATGTTTGAACAATTCTCGGTGTTTGTGCTAGAATGTTGTTTCAGACAGAGAGCTGATGATTCAGTGAACCTCCTTGACTGTGATCTTCTCTTCAAACCGTCAAGTGGCTGTCCTCATTGAAAAACTGATACCTCGTGTGATGGGATGTTTATTAATTGACATTATGACACCATTCCAAGGTTCCAGTAAACATTTAATTGCCATTCTGGGTTTGTAAATACAAACAATGAGACCAATAAACAATCTCAAAACGGGTTGAAACTATAAACGAAAACACATTTGCTGTTTTTTTCTTTAGGATGTGTTGTTATTGAATGAATTAATACACACGGTATTGACCTCTATGTTATCATCTATGCTCATCACTCCTCAATGTTTAAGTGCATGTCTCTTAATAATACGCAAAACGATTGATTGTTATGTGATGATTCTCTTTCTTGTGAAAAAAGTATTCACGTTCGAATTCAAAAAAAGCTCTAAGCGCTTTTACTTGGAGAATATTATGATAATTATCATAAAGTTAATGACCACTTGGTCTCAACGAAATATACTTAACAAACTCTGTTTTTTCTTTATTTGAAATATTACTCATAATTTTGATTACTATGAAAAACATGTAAGGTTGAGGTGCATTTTATTAGATTATATTCAACGACAAATTTAATTATTTCAGATAATACTTATAATAGTAATATTGTTTTTGGATACTGAAGCTTTTAAACAGTTTCTAAAAATGATTTACAGATATGGATAATAGACATTAATAAAAGAGCGTTCACATCACATTAGTCTCTTCTTATATTGTTGGCATATATTTTGGTTATTTGAAATAATATTGTATCATCTGCGCACAAACGACTAAACACTTATCATACAACCCTTTCGAACACTATGAACACTCTCTGTCCTTCTGTTTCGTTTGATAAGTTCTGGTAATAAGGCGTGACCAACAGTCAACATCTGACAAGATAAGTTGCTTTACAACCTACTTGAAATCTTTCAGAGATTAATGAAAACGGACAAGGTTTCTCTACAGTAAATACATCTACAAGGTGACATTGCTCACATACGTCTAGGTAGATAAAAGACAAGGAAAGATCCCCTCAAACTGAGACGGTGCTTACAAGAGATTAGAGATGCAAAAATGTTCTTCTTATTTGGGAAAGATTACAGATGTTAACACTGTTCTGGTTTCAACTTCACCAAATCCTGCTAAAGAAAGGCGTGGTACCTCGCCTACAGTGTTCGGTAAGACACGTGTCTCTTGGGAACCTTTTTTTACCAAAGGTTTGTTCTCGGGAGCCGCCAAGTCTAACCTATGCTCAATACGAGGGAGATTTCCAAAGGTTTGCTTGTGGCAGCCCGCAGATACAGCCTATCTGGTGCACTCGCCTAATTGGCTCAAGTATGTCTAAGCTCATTCTGTAGGGTCTTGTAGACATGGCGATGTTAAACTTGTGGAGCTTGTTTTTCCTTTGTTTGATGTACCTTGCGGACAAAGTAAAGTAACGTTGTGGTAAATCTTGAAACCTTCATCTGTTGATTCAACGACCATAGCAGCATTGTTCGACTGTCGGATAGAATACACACGACACTTGTCATTGTATAAGTTCCTCCAATATTGGAATCAACGTCATTCTGAAGTTAATGATGATTTCAATGTTCACTGTAAATGTTACTCGTTCCCGAAATACATACTAGGCTGACGTTGAGTAACTCCAGGTGAATCATTTCATCAATGCTATTTGACAAGTCATAGCCACACGTGTGTGTAATGTTGGACTTTGTCAAATAACACAAGTGTTATATTTTTCTCAACCTTACGAAAAAATTAATTGCAATGCTAACCTTTACGTAATCAATAGAGGGATCAAATTGACGGTTGCTGTTTATGGTTGAAACGAGACACTTGAGTTCATATTTAAAAGATGATTTTATAATAAAATGCATACATAACATTCACAATTGGTTGTTTTGTAGGAATGATTTGTTGAGTTTTGCGTTTATAGGGCTGTTATGTTTTGTAATATGATTATTAGTGTTGCATTAAAACTCATATCAGCGCTATGGTCAAAGTTGGTAACATTTATCGGGTCCACCAGTATATTGCAATAATATTGCTAAATTGAACAACATTTTAAAATGTTTCAAAAATAGTAAATTATTTGTTAAGAAGTACAAAATATAAATAGGAATTTCTTTGAAAGACTTTGGGCTCCTTATACTTTACGACCATGGGGTTATAATTTCCTTTACATTACAATTTATAAATAGATGTTAAATTTATATCATAGAGTACACGAAACAATATTGTTTGTATTCATTTATTGACTATATTTTTTCTCATAATACTATATGAAAAGGTATTAAATGATATGAAAGGAACAGTCAGTACTGCAAGATATCAATAGATTTATTTTATGACTGAGGGTGAGATACTCTGTTCCATTTGTGAAATAAAACCTCTATCTTGCTTCAGTAGCGATTCTTACCCAAGTGGGCAAGGATGTGCTGGGTATTAAAGTTTTCATAATAGTCATTGGAAATACAGTTTTTCTAAAAATAACTCGCATGTTGATTGGTTGACGGAATTTTTTCACACCCATTCATTACAAGCTTCGATCTTCTAAAACAGTTGAGATATATAGTTGAACGATCTTAAACCTAAATTTGAAAGCCACACGTCACTACAACATTTCAAATAGGAAATAAAACAATACTGGCGGACAGATGGAGAAAGTCGCCGGCAGAACTGCTCTAACAATTCAATTCTTTATTTCGGTATGGGTGGCCTCCGGCCCATATACAGGTAACAGTGAGCAGGTTGGAGATGTCACAACAACAATTGGCTCCTCAGACGGAGTGCATGATGAATAAAGAGCTGCAGTAAAATAAGAACGTCTGTATCACATGATGACATTAAATTGATGAAACTGTATTTTAAATCATATGGTCTGCAGACAGGCAGTACATATGTTAATCTCAAGTCGTTAAAGGCTGGACAAACCATAATAAAATGAAATTCATCTTCAATACGATCCAGTTTACATACTCTGCATAAGCGCAGTGATCTCATAACATTACTATATCGCCCAAGTTCAACTTGAAGTCTTACCATACCGATACGAAGTTTCGTCATTTCGCGACGGTAAAGGGAACAATCACTATGAGTTAAATACAATTCCGGTTTTAAATTCAACTTAAATTCAGAAAAATACTCATACCTGCTACTAGACTGCTCTAACATCATAACTCTTTGACGTTATCAAAAATGACGTCACACATCCCATTATTTTCAAACGCATGAAAAGTTAGTGACTTTTTATATTTATTTCTGGTTTGTGGTTACCTCATAACGATTGTTTTATTACATCAAAAATAATTTGGGCGAGGAAGGGATAAGAAACTATTCCAAATTACAGAGTAAGCTGCGAACAACTTCGACTCGACCATCAAGAAGAGAGAAATAACATGAATGACAAAACCAACTCGGTGCTCGCAGTTACGGATTACCTTCCCTCGTAAATGATTGTGTCAAACTCCTCGTAGAAGCTCGGAGTTTATCATAATAATTAACCAAGGACAGATAATCCGTAATTTCTCGCAGTTCGTTGATTATTCTTATAATCATCAATCTACTCTAGAAGGATTTCATCATATAATTAAGAGAATACCTGTCTTTACTACGAAGAATCAATTTATGAGAATCATGGTTCCGAATGGTTTACTTTGAATGTAATATACATAGGAGGTAGAAAGAATTTATGTTCACTAATGGCGTAGCCACGAGTGAAATGTTTTAAGTTTTCCACCTCACGAGATGAGATAAACATGTTATTAGTTATTGTTTAATCAATACTCATTCCAACCAATCTTCAGATTTACCTTTGACAATGTCAACCCGACATTAAGGAAAGTGAGTACATGTTCACCCAGAGTAAAGCATAACTCCTGGCAGGGTCGACTAGGCGGGTTCTTGTCACTTGACCTTGTAGAGGTGTGAGGAGTTTGGGAACAGCATGGGTGTTCAAGCCGTAAGCGACGAAATCAATATCTTTTTATGTTTTCATTTTAAGCATTTTTATCGACACATATTCAGTGTGTAGTGAGAATCCATTTATGCTTTCCTGGTAAATATTTTTAAAACACTTCAAAACGAAAATATGTTTTGTTCTTAAACAATATGTACGTTTAGTGCAGATGCAATATGTGGATGTCGACATTTGAATTTTACTCTCAACAGTCGAATATGCAATGGAATAATCAAAATCTTATATACTTTCACATTTAGTTTAAAAAAAATTCAAACATTAATTTTCTATTTAGCTATTTTAGAAAAAGGTACACGGGTACACATTGACTTTTTATTAGTTGTACTTTGAGTATTGCCATATTTGATGGAAGAAGTCAATTTCCAAGTGTTAAAACACAATAAATCACATAGATCCGACGAAAATGCATTATAATTTCAAATGGCTTGCGACATCTTTGATTTTCAACAGTCTTCTTATTTATGTCAAAACATCTAACGAAATAGAACACAAAATACAACATGCTACATAATGCATTGATTATAGTATAAGCTAAAATGTGTAATTGTAAAGATTCTGAAGATCTTTGACAAAGTTCAGTATTTCAAATGTATGTATCTATTTTGGTTCTAAGGTCCTACAATTACTCAGTTAACGTGAACAGTCTACAATAAATGACTGACAACAATATGTCATTACCCTGATGAATTATTCTGAAATCTTTTCATATTGAATTTTGAATTAGGGTTCGTCTTCAAGATGTTTATGTTAATTTTCGAATGAAAACAAAATTTATCCTTTTTCATATCATTAATTATAATCTATGAAATATATTAAAATTTCTAAGTCTCATAATCAATTTCCTTCCTCCTTTCTTCGTTCATCTTATTCTACAAGAAATTTTATGTATTTATTATCTATCATGTGAAGGAGTTTACTTTAATATTAGACTTGGTTGAGATTCTGTATATGTTATGTATAGATTAAAGTTACGTCGTTGAAATCGAATTGATCACGATGGTTCTTCTCATATACTCTTTCTGTAGGAACTGCAATTTGTATTTTTTCCATCGATAATGTTTGCAAAATTCTTCTCATTCCAAATAAAATATGTCCCCGTCTCTCTGAAAACATCTGGTTTCCGACATGATTAAGGAATTAAATATCTCTAATTTTTGTAGTTATTCGGGACTTTACATAACTTAAACTTCCAAGTTTCTCTTCGTTTATAACAATGTTATATTTGGGATCACATATTGTTTTATTTGTTCACTATCTAAATGGCATTTATCTCTAATACATTTCTCTTCGTTTGTTAGAAATTAATATATAGATATGTTTACTTACCTACAAATAATATAACGCTTTGATGACAATAACAATTACCTACCAGTCTAATCATTCATGGTGATTTCATTTGTTGTGATCGTAAACATATTTATACATACTGCTATGCAACCCTTCTGTCCATATGCATGAAAAGAGTATAATGATCTTTACTAAAACGGGTCTTTCTGTAAAAATAGAAGTTTGATATCCATAATATCAACTACTTTATTACCTTATTACTTCTAGGATGCCCCTCCAACAGTTTGAAGATATTGAACCTGTCCGTGACCTTAATGAAGGACTGAACAAAAGAGTTGATTCAATAATCTGTCCAAATAGAAGGGACTCTCTGGTTCAATTTGACTCTGCTTTTAAAGGGTAAGCAAACTTGCTTAATTACACATGTCGGTGACTTCTCTTGTTTTAATTTTAGATCATGGTATTGTCCCTCAGCTAACATTAAGTTTAAACTTGGGCTATTTATGGACATAGGGATTTCTTTCGTGTTGTCATTGAGTGACTCATTTGCATATTGTTACAATCACTAACATGTATTCTATTCCTTTTAATCAAATCAGCATATAGTTAAGTTAAACAAATTAATTAAATGTATACAATTCTTTTAGTATTCGTTTTCCTCAAACTCAGGATTACATTATCTTACATGGGAGCGACAATTAGCATCTTTAAAATTACTGTGCAGCTGCTTCAAAATGATATTTTATGCTTATGCTCATGTGTGACGAATTTTACATTTAATTATAATTACAAATTATCTGTGTTTGAACTGATAATGATTTATTTTCATTGAATGGAAGTATTTCTTAATATCTTTACAGAACTAATTGTTCCACTTACTTCCAAAGAAGTATTTTAATGTACATGATACAGAGATTGAGAATACATCCGTGATCGGGGTTAGATATACTTGTATGATAATACTATACCTATTCATTATCAACATCTTGATACAATAATTAAAGCGAACTTAACTCTTACGATTAAAAGTAAGTATTTCACTAAGCCTAAGATGTTTATCGTGGGTTCGTTGAGTGAAGCAGTCTGCAGGACCAGGTCTACCGTCAGGTCATCTGGGACTCGTGCATGTACTGTTGTAGAGAAGCTGTTCCCCTGCCAAGTATACGGGCATTGTTTGTCTGGTGATTTGGTAGTTGAAACGGAATTAGAAACCACTTTAAAGTCATTTGTCTATTTTGAGACACTTTATAACTGAATGACTTTTTCTTTCACCATTAGAACAGCGAATCGAACGATTCAATCTAAAAATCAATTTTGTTTATTTTAGTATTTTTTATTAATTATCTATACGCAATATAATATGCTCTCATGCTTTTACATCTAAAGGAAAGTTATTGCTTGAATGAGCATACACAGCTGAGTAAAGAAAGAGGTTTTGAAAATTTCTTATTTCTAATGATTTGCTTAGAAAACATGTGTGTTGTTTGACGTTCCATGTATCCAAATACCACAAACAACTGTTTACATACATCTACAAACACAATGAAAATTTAATAAAATATTAACGTGATGGACGTGATTGTATATCAACAATGAGGGTTCTAGATTGTTATAATACGATGATGTTAAGTGCTTCGCGTAATTATTGTTTCAAAACTAATCAACATAAAACATATTCTATGACCAAGGAATTTGAGAAAAAAGCTGTACTACTGATAGGCGTTAGCTTGAATGTGAAACTGGCATTCCCTGGAAGAAAAAACTAACAAGGCGTCAAAAGTGTTCACAAAAAACTATCTAAGCGTCAAAGGTTTTACCGCCCAGTAATACAGAATATCGACAAAGACAAACATGGTATGTCATGGAAGGTTTCCAAGGGTTTATTATGGCTTTTCCTGTGTGTCAAAAGGTCTTTGCTTGTGGGCTATGTTAGTTACTGGCTTGTTGATAGAGGCAAAGTCGTGGGAGGGGTAGCCTTTCAACACGCTAGGCATGAACTTGGGACGTCTTCAAACAGAGAAACGTTCCCTATGCTTCTTATGAGGGATAAAAATACCCTTTCCATATGAACAAAAACTATTGTCATAGACCATACTCTTTGGTCTAAGATGTTTAAGGTATATGCATATATGACAGGCATTTCAGGTGAGGTGATGCTTTGCTAAGGGGAGGTGCTGCGGTAAAACAATGTATTTACCTTGACAAAATGATAAATAGTTGTTTGTTTGTGCTATGATTTCTGGTATTTGTCTATATGTGTTGAGGCCTCAGGAATGGTTTTAACGCCTTAGGTGGGTATCTGGCTTTTGAACTATAATGTTAGCAGAGAATCAGGATACGACTTATCACAATTATCAAATATCTCCATTTTTTTAAAAACGCCTTTTTAAAATCTATCAATTCGTAGCTTTGCTCAAACATTTTCTGTCCAACTAAAGCTTAGTTAATCATCAGCTGTGTACATGTACATGGAAAATCCTACTTAGTTCAGGATGGTAGGTTTCAGATTATGTCATAGAAACGTATAAATCAAGTTTAGTATTTTATATATGGAGGCTATTATATCTTAAGCAATTAATTTTGCATGCAAATAATTCACACTTTTGAATAAATTGGAAACTAAAATATCAATTTAATCCCGTAAGAGTACATATTAATGCAATATCAACCTCAATATTTATAAGCCGTCACTCTAATTACAATATTAACATGGGTCTCATATCGTGATCGGGTGTTCCGTGACTAAACAATGCAATAAAAGTGTTTATCAAAACATATCATTACTTGCCCTCATCTTGTTACGTGGTTTTCTTCAAGAATGAGTGTAATATATTGAATTCATAAACAAATGTATCAAATGAATAAATTATCTATCAACTGTTTGTTTTTAAAATATTAGAAAGAAATAATTAAAGTATTCAACTCTTATATTACTGCTGTTCAGAACACTCAATATGCAAACTAAACGACACCACACTAACTACGAGATATTCAATCAAAAGTGATTTTTACAAAGAAACCACTGGGTTCATGTCTTTAGAAACCAACTAGAACTAGTTTTTAAATTTTAAAACAATATATGTTCACGTTTCTGAAAAATACTCCGTATAAGAAATCATCGTTTTTTAATCTCCTCAACTGGACGAAGAGACTCAAGGGGATATCCTATAGTAAGCTGAGTTTAATCAATTTCCATAAAGGTTATTTCTGTTTATAAATGCTCTTCATTTCGTTAATTGTTACTCATTCAAATCATTATGACCACATATATGACGGCATGTATATTTGGACAGACTTAAAAAATAATATGAAATATGTGTGTGAAAGCTTCTTCACAACACACGTACCTGAAGGGTTCAATGGCGTTTGTGTTTGCTCTATTGAAAGTTGGTAACATATATTTTGCCCCTGAGTGTAAGACAAAGGATTCGATACTAGAACTTCAGCGTCCCCTCTCTAGACAATATATCCTCGTTTAAAAAGGTTAAATTGCTGTAAACATCGATGTCAATAACAGCTCAATTCCATTTTAATCTCTAAAAGCGAATTTGGAGGTTAGGGTATTGATTTTCCTTAAAAGACAAATATCTTTTATTTTCTTAAGTTAAATGAATTTTAAAGAGCATGTTTATAGATTACCATGTACATTGCTACCAAAGCAGTGCAAATATTGTTTAAATCCAGAATGATGATATCCAAACTAGAGCATCATATTCCCGAACATTTCTTATAAAACACTTAATACTTGAATAAAGAGGAACATTCCATGACATGTAACATACGTGACAGTTAAAGATAGTTTTATCTTCGGAGCAGTTGATGGTGGAAGATGAGGATGACGATGGGATTAAGCATTCGATGTTAAGATGGAACCAAACTTCTTCAGAACATTATCGACGATCGTTGCGTAACCTTGACAGTGACTTGAATAGTTTGGCCTCTCGAAAAGTAACACCTTTGTATTAAATACCGTCTTCACGGGGGAACATGTGCCAAATGCAAGGAACTGATTCCCCTGCAGAATGTCAATAACTTCTTTTCCAATGCAGTTTCATTTCCTTGACATAAGATTGCATTTCCTTCATAGTGAAGAACATCTAAATGAACAAATTATCCACGTTATCCATATCACCTTTCTTTGTATGTGGTAGTTTCATGAACACAAACGTTTACCTTCACATGTTCGTGTCATCCATAGGAATTTTGTGATTTAATTTGTATGAAATTAATTTTTTTCAATATCTCACGTTCAACATATAAAGCTCTACATTAAAAACAATAATATCATTATAGTATTGTCTGGCTGCCTCATGTTTTATATCAAAATGATATTTTCAATAGTGCATATATAAAATATGATATAAAGTTTATAGGCCCTGCTTAGACCAGAAAGAATGCATTCGTTATGATTATGATTGTATTTATAGAGAGTTGAATGTGTCTTTTTCGATAGATAATCATTACGAAAAATAAACCTGATGTATACCTTCAAAATGTTTATTATAGATTTGTTAATAACGTTTATTTTGATATAAAACAATTTGTTGTTTATGACAACAAAACAAAAAATACCTTACCATTGATGAAGATAGAAAAGTATAGGAAATGTCACCAGCATATCTGCAACGTTAATATGTATGTTAACATCATGGTTAGCATTTAACAAAACCACTTCAATCCGATATCTAGCAGTGCATACAGAAAATGCTGGTAACCAATCTTTTGTGCTTTTGAAAAGTTCTAAAAATGTCAATAAAATGTTGTATCAAATATGGCTATATAATGTGATATATGTTTCAA
This sequence comes from Steromphala cineraria, assembly GCA_916613615.1. Taxonomy (NCBI): domain Eukaryota; kingdom Metazoa; phylum Mollusca; class Gastropoda; order Trochida; family Trochidae; genus Steromphala; species Steromphala cineraria. The sequence goes on from OU744726.1 coordinate 1,145,987, forward strand.
GGTGATTTCACCATGACACGTGATTCACCTTTTGATAACATAGAGTTTCATTTTTTGAAAGACAAACATAAATTTTAGATCAAACAACATCATGTTTACAATGCAAAGAATATGGACAGCATAAGAACAATATTATGTTTGTCCAGCTTATATTTTAGATTTATGGATAGAATAACTTAAGAGATTTAATATTAAACCACAAGTATGGCAGTCAAACGTGATTACATGCTATAAAAAGAATCATAACTACAAATTTCAAGTTCAATGTCTTATACCAAGCCTTTGTGTTGACAATGTGAAGGATAGATGTCATATTTTTGTAAAGCATGTCTCCCTGCTAGTTTCCCCTATAGTAAAGATGACAACATTGTGCAAAGTTCTACTATAAACAAGTTTAAGAGGGTGAAAGGTTGGCTCACACTAAATGTCGCTTAAAGACAAATTGGACAGAGTATTGTGTTTGTGAGCGGCTGTTTTCACTTAGACAAGCACGTGTCTAGTTTGGAGGAGGTTGGACTAAGACCATTGCTAGTTCTCTTCTCTATATTTTGTAGCAAATCATTTTAAATTTCTAAAATCCAATACTATCAAATATACAACAAATGGATACAGCAAGATGGCGTTATGCAGAATACTGATTATTGTTAAACATATATTTTTACATGTAGATATATATTCATTGAAAGCATTTATAAACATGCCTCCTTTTGTATAATAAAACGGTCACATAAATCCCAGACCAAATTGAATGTTTTGCCCAATTAATAAGTACCGCTTCATCAAATTATAACGTTTAATATACAATGTTTAAGATTTCAATGCAAGTCAGTGCACAGCAAAATATGGTGTATAAGTCAACATTGGAAAGAAAGATAATACGCTTGGTGTCTACTTTTTATTCTATTTCTAAAAATTATTGTAGTAACTTATAAATGGTCAAATATAAATTTAGATTATTAGTCGGTATCGAATTTGAATGATGTCTTAATCAATAATAATCTTATCTCACCATGTGAGAATAAACACAGAGAATCGAGGGATTTTCTTAACCCTTTGTTAACAATTCAATATTTTCAACAGTATTTACTAGTATAATACTTCTAGATTGTTACCATTTGTATGTTGTGTGAATCTAATGTTTTACTTACCTCATTAGTGTTTTGTCTAAAATAGTTGCTATGAGTTAATGCGTTAATTCCCTTTTTAATGAGATAGACGTCACCATGTTCGAATCTCCCTACAATATATTTATATAATTGGCAATGATTTCATTTCACTTTACAGAATCGCTGCAACGCTAAAAGAGATTTTCCACAGAACCCGCCCTTTCTGAATGATATGCTGAGGTCCTTGGAAGCATTGTGCACGTTTACAAATATATCTCACCCAAAGCCGTGGTAGGTACGTCAGCCCTTCAGGTGTCCTGGCTTTGTTTGCAGCTATAGTTGGTTCTATCACCTTGCACATTTACACGAAACACAAAAATCTTTTTTTATTTTCAAAACAGTGTGAAAGTAAATACAGAAGTAAGATGAAAAACGAAATCTGCGTTGACATAACGTCTTTGAGGATTTTACATCATTGCTGAACTAATATGCTAAAAGATGCCTAAAAACATTTTAGAAATGGTGCTTAAAATTCACGCTGTGAAAATAAACGTGGATTTCAATAAGAACAAAGGACAAGGTGCGAACCTTGACACGTCACCTTTTATTCTAGGCAAAAATGAAGAAGGCCAAAACACTGTTTACAAGCTACAAAAACATCCAGCAAGAATAAAAATATGGATAGATACAAACACGATACAAGAAGTAGAGAACAGGTGAATTTAAAAGTGTTGCCAGCCACGTCACCTACAGGTGTTATATTCAAGCCGTTGCAGTTCAGTGATGCTTGGGAGTGTTGGAATATAGCGTTTGTTGTAGGCAATTTTAAGCTGCATAGGGACGGTAACGGCAACATCTGAGGAATGGACTTCTTTGTTTCATAATTCAACGCAACAAAGAGGCGTTGATGGTTCGAAATATCTTCTTGCTTATATTTAGGAGTTTGCTTAACAGATCATTCTTTTCAATATCGAGGAAGACATGCTGTTGGGTGAAAGGTTTGCAATTTTGGTTTCGGAGGCTGAAATTTGCTACAATGTGTAACAAATGTACGAAGATTGAAATAGAAAAGATTGATTTTTTAATGCTCGCAAGAAGAAGATATTCCTGTCAAAACTGAGTTTACAAGAATTCGTTTATGTGTTACGCACGCAATTGCCTCAAAATATTTTTAACAGAAGTTCACAAATGATATACTCAGAAGGCACTCAAACTAATCTATTCAATGGCAAATTATCTTAACTTTTTTTATCTCATCGATAGATCATGATTTGCACAATTGAAACAATGTTTAAAAAGAAAAAATATCACTTTTAGATTTAATATGTACTGAGTAGAAGGTGAGGCCCAATATCCATGATGTAGCGTGCAATATACCTCAAGTTCATGTTTGTGTATATGTTTCTTCATCTTGTACTGTTTTTGCCCTTGAGATACAAAGACAGGTACGTTTATCTAATAAACAAACAGGAAAATTTGATCAGGTGATATAAATTCAATTACCAAATGTAGTAGAGTATTTGGAATTGTTAATTAAACTAAAATCTATGTTTCATCATCTTGTGGAAAGGTTTTCTGGAATCAAGATTTAATTGGTTCTTATTCCACCTTCAACATGACAATCCTTTGCAGAAAATGTATATATAATATCTTCGTGAGAAGTCACCAGGATTCCTGATACTATCGACTCTCTGACATGTATGTGCGAGAAACGTGCATTCAACATGAGGGTTTTTCGTACGCGGAATATGTTCAATATTTAAGATATTAGCTTAAATATTTCAATTTCAACAGGTCGGATTTGAGTTTACCACATGGAGAAGATCTACGCATAAAGCTTCTTTAAACAACAAGAATCAACACGAACAAAGGGTGTTAAGTTTGCCATCTAGGCTCGAAATATCTTTATGTTAAACTATTTGATATTTTGCTCATTGGACATAAAATCAACAAATGTAAGTTCTTTGGTATCAAAGAAATGACATTCTAAGCATAGGCAATGCGACAAAAAGACATACTGTGTCATTATTGTCATCGAAAAATGAAGCATTTCCTTTTCTGTAAACGTTTTCAGTTTTTAAAACATTAAGAATCAGCATAACATAACATTCACCTTGCAACAAATATGTGACCTTTGACATAAAAATTTGAAATTATTTTTTCTAAAACATGTAACGTTATGTAATTTTGAATAAAATCAAATTTTTAGCATCGCGGCGAGGTGCAACTAACGTCATCAATGTATCAAACGTTGTGTAGGCTTCAGATGACATATGCAAGTTTTGCACAATATCCTATGCATAAGCAAAAATCAACATAACACCAACGTGCGATCGTTGTCATCGCGCAGATTTTTGCATGTAAACTTTTTAATTTTCGTGGAAGGAGTTTTGCAGAAATCCCGGGAATCAATGGTAGACGACATGGCCCTCATGTGTGATTGTCGACACCAAGACATGAAGTTATCAATATCAATTCTTTTCCATTTAACAATGCAAATGTTTGCAGCATCAAGTAAGACCTGTCCAACAGCAAACAGCGAATGAACATATCAGGCACGTGTGAATGTGTTCATCGTCAGGGCTGTTGCAACGACAATGCACATCTCACGTGGTAAGTAATCCATTACATATACAAGTCTACAAGACGTATTTATACAGCGGGATAACTCGGATTTAAGGTTTTCTGATAATCCAGAGACACCTTGACGTTGTCTTGCCCACAAGGTTCTTGTTTTGAGCTTTGTCGGTTCCGCTAATCCGCTAATAAAAAGGTGGGACAGAACTCAGGTAGGTTTACTCAACACCTAAACTTTGTAAATAGGTGGAAACAAACAACATATCTTGCCCTTCACCATTGCTCGGAGTGATGGAATTGTTTAGATATGTGACGTAGCAACTTTGTTCAACAAAATCTTATGCGCTGGATTCAGTGATTTAGGTGATAAGATTTCTTATATTGAAAGGAAAGAATTATGGTTTGCAAAATGTTTTTGACTAGGCGAGCTTTAAAAAGAACGACTACGTCATGGACCATTCCATAAAAGACTCTCTGGTCGTTTTAAGTTTAAGGATGCTGCTTTACGCATTTTCAGCATTTTAAGACACATTTTAAGTTAAGTAAAAAGAATTATATGTATATTTCAATGATCAAAATTTGTTTATCATAGGATTAATAAATGTCTAAAAAGCTTCACATTCATTTCAACCAACCATTATTACTCACATTTTATTGTTACCAATAAATAAACATTTAAAACGATTAACTTTGTTGAATTGAACCTAGTGCAAGTTGAAATCCTTACAAGTGTTAAAACAGAAAACAACTTTCCACAAAAGGTGATAAAATCAGCGTAAAATCAACTAAACTATTGTTTCGCACAATACAAGGGGTGCTAATTATGGTCAACAATAAAACGTGTATAAGCATGAGTAAATATTAACAACATACACAAAAAACTGACGTTATATATATTCAGCCGCTGCTCATGCAAATACCTATTCAAAGTTTGTGCTCAAAAGATATGTCAGCATTTTCTTGTGTATACTCGACCCTCTTGAGCATGTTAATCTACTGTTGACAGGAAATAATTCTTAAATATATATAGACGATGTTTATTAATGAACTTAAAGCGATTCAAAAGGTCAGCAATGCTCTACCAAAAAGACAGTTCGTAGAAAACAGACAAACACGTTCTATAAAGATAAAGTTTGATATGGAAATTTAATTATGAACAATACACCAAACAATATCATCCTCTACAAGATAACTGTCAGCGTTCTTAAGAGAATGTTTGACCTCCAAAATAAGAATGGATTTCGTTTTCCAAATTACATCCCTATAACAATGACACCCTTGAAGTTAACTGAGGCTGGTTCGATACCTCTGCATGACAGAGGTCACCATTGATCGTGAAGCTACCGAAGGTCGCCCCAGTCTCTCCTCGGTATAACCATCCAGGGTTACTCACTGTCACTACTTTCATCTACAAGAGTCTGATAGAATGTTCCTTCTTGCCTTGAGAATTGAAATTTCTTGATACTTCAAGCAGAGTTATACTGCACTTTAAATGCATTTAAATAACATTCATATAGAGAAATGTGTATGTACGGTAAAAAAGCTTAGGTCTTTGATATTTGTTAGTTTCCTGAAAATTGACTGCCATATCCAAGTAACTAAACCATTTTACTAGGGTTACTCTGTCAATGCTTTCATCTACCACAGTCGTCACGATGAAATAGAGTGATTGTTCTTGCCTTGAGAATTGAGATTGTTAGATACTGCAAGCAGAGTTATAATGCACTTTAAATGCAGGTTTGTGTTAAAATAACATTCATTTTGTGAAATTGTATGAACTGTATTCTATCAACGGTAAAAGCTTACGGCTAGCTTGTTTTTTTTGTTTCCTTAAAGTTGATTGCCATATTTAAGAAATTGAACCATTTTAACTCGGCATATGCTTCAAAATTTGTTTCTTAAATGATTCATTCATAGACGTTTTAGGAGAAACCGTAAATTGCATTTATAATTTCACAGTCGTCTTGGATCAAACACTTATATACATACGTACCATATACATGTATCAATTTTTGACAGGGCAAGTTAAATTATCTATAATGAATGATTAACCATTGTTAAATAATTAAACGATAGATTTGTAAATTGATCAATTTTGCTTTATCAAAGTAAAATTGCTGTGTTAATATAAGAAAGGCGACGAACAAATGGTAATCAATTATTAGATATTGTTAAAAATAGTGCACTTTACCGTTACGTTAAATTCATCGACAAACTACATAGAAAGCGATATGTAATGACAGACAGACAGACAGACAGAAATATTTTATTAAAGTGTCACAGGTAATTGTAATTGTTTTGACATTTGAGAACATAAATGTAATGTTTGCACAATTTAGTCTTTATTACTCATAATTATCTTAAAATAATAATAATACTGATATGGATATCAGGAAAATATACTCAAGAAAGCATATGCTATAACAAAATATCCCATTATTTGATCATGCAATCTGTAATATTTTCGATATGTGTTGTTGTGGGTTCGAAAGGCACACATTCAGTGAAAGAAAAGGAAAGTGTAGTTATACAGATAGTGAGAACCTGAATATCATAATGTATGAATATGTTCATTATCTGTTTTGGCGTTTATTTCTTATTAATTCAGCCCTTTTGAGTCAAGGGACGTAACATCAGAAGGATTTTGATTGTGAAAATAGCGTTTATACTACGTGTTTTGTCAAGGTTTCGGTTGCGAAATAAATAAGTAGTTAGAAACGTCAGTGCTTGTGACTTATGCATGACTCATAGGGGGTTGGTTTGAATCCAGAAAAGAATTGTAACAAAAAGTACACTTTAAATTATAGCAGAACGCCTGATCCCTAACGAAGTTATATTATTTATTTTACAGTTGTTCTACAAATCTCTGAAAACAAAATATTTCACATTCAACGCCACTAAAACACAATATTTAAACCTCGGAGCACCGATTATGTATAACATTGATTCATTGTGTTGGAATTCATAAAACTAATATTGTATACAAGCTGCAACTTTTAAGAATTCCAACGAATCTAGCATTCCATGTTCCTAAGCCTTTATACACTGACAGATCATCCGACTTCTTGTGATCAACGAAATCAAATAGATAGATCAAATAAAGAGCAGATTGAAACATACACGACCATTGTGTTTGTCTTCTTCTTCTAACATTCTACTGCAAAAATTTATTATGTCTGCATCTATATGGTTGACTTTGGAGGGTTTTTTTTGCTTATGTAATGCAATTCCGTTGGTGGGTACACTTAGCAAACGTTACTTGTCTATGACAGTGGTAATCGTGAAAAGGTTTTAAAAGAGTTTGTTTCGTTATTAGAAATGTTTATATGAAGCCTGTCAGAAAAAAACAAAAGTTCGAATAATTAACGTCGAATTACTAGAAAAGTCTGAAAGTATTCATTTCAGTACAAAAGAAGAAGTTTTTTTCGAGGACATATCTAAAACGCGACAATTATCAATATAACTTACTGTACAATGCAGTTTCGGTTATCACAATTAAGTGCACTGAAATGTAATTGTTCTATCATAAACTAAATAATACACTAAGCACACAGGCGATATTTCAATACCTAGCTAACCGGGATAAAATGATCGCTTTCCTCCGTTAATGTATTATGTTTTTTATACCCGATATAGAAGTTCTTGGTAGGGTTTTTAGTCAGTAATTGTACGAGATATATAAAAACAATTTGTTGTGACGACGTAACGTTAGCTGTATCATCTAAAAGAAAAACCTCCATGCAAAGTCACGTTGCTCGGATTAAGAGACAATGCGGTCATAATGATTGGTTTTCAATGTTTTAAGAACGTTTCAACAATTTCGAGTCGGAATTTAAATAGATTTTTGTAGCATTTCTCCAGTCGCTGAACATGCCTTTTTCTTTTCATTGAAGCAGGCAATGATTGCAAGTCGTAATCTCTGTTAAAAACTATCCGAGACGGAAGACGTGCTTAGGTGGCATTTGGCGCCATACAGAGAATGCTGTTACATGTCTTAGAAAATAAAACTGAAGATTTTTAACATTTGCTCAGCCACACGGCCAGGAAATACGTTTCAAGCCATTAAGTCCATTTGGATTGAAAATCAAAGTAATGATTTAGCACAAGCACCTGATCACAGTCTGATTCCATCATTGCATTATTCTAATGAGTAATGACGTCAACTGTGAAAGTTTCCATTGTATAGTTTTATCACACTCAATACATGATCTGGTCTTTATCAACAGTAAATATCTTTATGGCAGCGTGTTAAGACTTCTAATCAGTAAACATGTTGTAACGTTAATATAAATGTGATGTCAGTCCAAAGTTCCATAAAACGACAATAAACCAATATATACTAGTTAGGGAGTGTCTTCTCTAATAATAGGAAGCTTATGTTTTGAAAGTGTTTAATAAATAAATTAAGAATCTAAAAACGTAATACGCAAACGAGACTTACAATTCATAACGTTATTCATAAGAATCATCTTTCAAGGCTGTTAAAAGGGGTCGATTTTATGTTTACCAACTAATGTTATTTCACACCATTTCAAAAACATATTATATACCAAATCTTAAGAATCCAATCCTTTTCTCATGCAAAGTCTGCTCTCGTCACAGTCTGATACAATTTGGTACCGGAGATAAACCCAAGGGAACATGTCTTTCAAGGTTGATGAATATTTAGAACATGTCATTTAATATTGACTTGAAACTTTGAAAAAGGTAAAACACTTTCAAGTTTGCAAAATACCTCAGTTCCATTTTGTAACAGGAAATCAAAGGGTTAAGTCGACTAAAGTTTTAATATCTATGCTCTCATTTAGCGACTTACAACAGGCAATGTAACCTAGATATGATAGAGACTTGGTAGTCGTTTGCTAAGCTTCTCTTGTACCTCTATTTGCCTTTGTAACTTTGTTACAGAGAGTATAACTACAGAGCATCATATGTGATCCAATAACCTTTTCAAAAGCCATCGAATTAACGACAATGACACTCATCTAAAACAAAACTGTTCCTTCAAACCCCTTAGTCTTCATCGTAAAAATCATTGCAATTTCTGAAATAAAAGAGGACAATCAACGTCATCATTATTTCACATCAGATAGCACTAGATACAAGAAAATAACAACATTACGGACTTTCTAACAAGCAATATTATGTTCTAACCTTAAATTCGATAGCTTAGCAAGAAACACAGGCAAGACAATGGTAAAAACAGTAAAATATATCCGATTAAACTATGGAACGTACTTCACATGTGCACTACTTTTAGTTAATGTTTTACCAATCGAAAATCATGTTAGAATATGTACTTGGCAAGGATATTAAGGACATGTTATCTTTTTTATTAGATATTGTTATCTGAGGATCATTAATCAATAAAACAGTATTCTTATTTCCAAGTAAGCATATACCCCTATCCGTTTGGCCAAGTAAATAGAAGTCTAAAGGAATGGTCACCTGTTAGTTTCAACGTGTTCCAGTCAAAGGTCGAATGTTCGTATTTGCAATTAGCAAATGCAGGTTTAAAATTGCCATGGATTGCATCGATCAAGCGAGGCCTTTCTCCTCGTGACCACTGCTTGTGTCAACAGTTTGGGACAGATCCGTGAAGACTTGATGTGCTCTAATTGAATCAGATCCCTTCGCAAATACATAAGCGTCTAAATGGCCAGCACGTGGTCTGTCGGTTTGGTGCAATTGACAGACAGATCTTAATTGATGAGACAATATACAAACACCATCGACAAGTTTGAGTTGCGGTGCAAACTCGGGGAACGATTGCAGCGTTTTGACCCGTTGTGTGGTGTCGAGTGTTTTTTTCCCAAAATTTATATTTTGTTGAATTGAAAAACTCAAACTTCAGTGTGTGTTAATTGAGCACAACTTGTTACAGTTATGTTTTGACCATGTTTTAGCGACAAGTAAAAGCAAATTTTGGTGAAACGAATATAATGATTTGTTAACATAATGGCACCTGAAATATAAACTTGTAAAAGCAAGGTAATACGTTATAAACAACGCTTAAATATAATTTATTTGCAAAGAAAGAGTCTAGCTTTTGTCTTGTAACACGTTCACGACGATGTATACTGTTGATGCAATTTTAATGATGAAAAGATATGTCACAATATCTCCTTTATATTGATAATGCAAATTCTTCCCTTGTGAGACTTTGACGCCCCTTATATGGTTGTTGTGAGTAATTCAATATATGAATACCTGCATACAGGTCTCGAAGGATTTTTCTCAAAATGCTTTTTTCATAATAAAGCTAACAAGACAGACAATGTTGACACCATTGAAACAAATATGGCCCGCTTTTCTGAATATTCCGTACAAGTTAAAGTATTGTTTTAATACATAACCCAACATATACATATTACAAACAAGCAACAGTTAAGATGAAGTGAAAATTAAGTATTTGCTTTATACCTTACATCAAAATTCACAATTACATATTAATAAACATTGTATAAGAAAGCACTGATATGGGCACATTTTAAAACCCCTTGCAAAGATTAGAACCACCGCCAAAACTACTTACTTCCAACACCTTAACAGATAAACAAACAGCTTCATTGCATTCTTTTAACAGGTGCTTAATTAGATTGCACACAGACAACACAAAGACGAAAGCAGAGAATTAAAGAGCAAACATTTGTTTCGTCGGGTTATACAATTTTGGCAGTTCATTGAAACGTGCGTTGAAAAAGCCGTAGGTCAAACAAGCATATTAAAATAAAGCGGTAAACACACACCTCCACGCTAAAGAGCAACCCTTTCTTCAATAGTTTGGTGCAAATAGCCCAATGTTTGGCAGTCTCTACCAGACCGGTCAGCCTCACGTGGCATTATTTTTGCACAAAACACACCAAAAACAGCCTCTAAGTTAAGCTTGGGAGAGATGGCGACGGTCTCAAAGATATGAAATCGAACGTATTTGAAAACGGATTTTTTCAAGGGATATATTGAGATAATTATATATTGTTCAGGGTGTGAATATTGGAAATGAATCCAAATAAAGCCATGTAGATTATTTTGGATTTGGGAATGCGTGTAGTAACAAAACAGTATAAGTCTTCTTTGTTAAGCTTTGGTGAGATGCAAGCAGTTCTTTCGGGAGATATGAAGTCATTTGATGATTTTTAATCTATGAATTAAAGTTTTGCATATGTTTATTTTGGAAATGGAAGAAGAACATATAGCAGAAAATGTATCTCACTGTTCTTTTATTTGATATATATTTTTCAAATACAAAAACCTTAGAGTGATTCAGCGCCTTAGAGTGATTCATTTCTGTCTCAAATAAGGCGCTATATAAATTTTGTATATTATTGTATATTATTATTATATATTAAAATGAAATGATGTTCTTGTTCTTCTAATCATAATGAATAATAATTGTCACTACAGCAAATGCATGCCAAGAGTAGACAACTACTTTGCATATAACTTTAACCGTTTCAAGCAAATAATTGTAGTTGTATTGCTTTGCCCAATGTATATTTTTGCTTTGATACAAATGTTTAATTTCTGCTTTTCAAATACAATTTATCTTTCTGAATGAAGAAAATCATAAGGTAGTAAGTTTTTCATTTGTATACCTTTCTATTCTTTTAAATTTTATCCAGTTTTAGGAATACTGAAAAAGTGCTTTTAAGTCTTGGTTAAATCACTTTTATTGATAAATCGCTCCTTTCATAATATCGCCCTTGAAAAACGTGGTATGAAATCAGTCATTGCATAATCAAATCGATATATATTAATAATATGTCTCCTTTATTATATATATATAAAGCTAACAAAAGTTAAACATTGTTTTAAAATTCCCTTATTTGGAATTACGAATTACGAAGAAGTAAGAAACAACTATTTTAAACTGTTAAATTAGTAACGACTTTCTGGTTATGTGAAAGTTATGCAAATTATGCTGGAATGGTGTAAGCTAAATAACCTGAATTTTCCTGTCCTGTGCAATTCTTGTATCTGCAAGCTCATTACGTCGTTAGCACGTCGACACTTGGGTACAGGATATCTGAATTTAGGACGATTCCTTAATATATCCTGAGTGAGTCTCGTTCAATAACAGCGATTTGTCCTCAAATGTTTATATAGTTATTGAATATAACAACATCAGGGCGCAAAACATCTCACGTCTTTACTTAGAACATCCTTATTTGACATTTTATCCACTGTTTACTGTAAGTGTGTCTTAGGAACTTTGCTTCCTAAATGACTTTTCATGCTTAAATCAATTTTGTTTTGATAGCTTGCAGAAACGTTTGTTTGCTATATGATATAAGAAATAACTTCTGTGTGTTACTTTTTTATTCATTGTGTAACCTCGCATGCTTTTGCGTGAGAGAGTCGTTTTCAAATGTAAACAAAACATCTTAATGTTAAAGGTTTCAAGTTAAAAGAGCAAGTATGGTTAATTATTTCGTTCCTGAATTGTAAATATATATATACAATATGTTATATTATACTTTTTATCACTATTTACTTCATGCCAAACAAAAACCTTGAAATATTGACACACCTTGAAGAAATTATTTTTGATAGAATGGTCTTTGTCAACTCTTTGAAACCATGCCATTCTCATTTTGTCTCAAATGTTTTAAGAAAAACAGCAGTTGTTCAATGAAAGTACAGATGAAAGCAAAACGTCAGCAAACAATTAAATTTTACTCGTTGATCGGAAATTAACGTTGATAAAAACCTTCATTAAGCTAGTGAACTTTTAAATGTAAAAGCCAAAACCCGCCAAAAATCGTATTTAAAATGTACATGCAAGGAAAACCCTTGACAGATGAAGCGTATGATATTTCTAATATATCTTCTCTTTTTCGTTCGACGTCGTTGTATCAGCAAAATTACTACTCAGAACAGAGTTGATATATAACCTATACAAATCTCAGCTCACTTTTGTTTACTCAAGTTACAGATATGTGAATTGTGATAATGATATTTCTGTTTGATCTTTTTTATTGTAGGCCGACAAGAAGAGAATGTTGAATTATACTATTATGTCTTATCAATACTATACTGAAGGGAATAAGAAACGCAATTGGTATTGGTCACAGATTCCGTCGTAATCACTTGGTGCTATTTGTGGTAACGGATATGAGGACGTAGGGAGTTAATGTGATTCAATTAAAGTTCGATTTAAACATCGTTTTCGGCCAAAGGACAACGATAATCAAAACGAAACGTCTTGGATGACGCACAAACGCAACCACATACATGGACCATACATTGCATGTGAATTTCGGGCACTCAATTCCTTTATAAGCACACTTGCTCCTAGTGTTTAAATGTCTAAATGAACAAGCTCCAGAATATTTACAAGCCCTGAATCAAATCTATCAACCCACACGATGCCTGAGATCATCCGACAGTAACCTCCTTAAAGTTCCTTCATCCAGAACTCAAACATTTGGTGATCGTGCATTTCAGGTCCCCGGCCCTTCTCTAGTGAGTCCCCTCCCTAAAAACCTTAGAGACATAGATAAACTTCCTAGATTTAAATTAAGATTTAAAACACATTATTTCAGGATTGCATTTGATTGACTACCTGGCATTTTCATGTGTTCACTACAGCGCTTCAGTTTTCTGCTTTTAGCGCTATATAAATATTTTTATGTATGTATGTATACACATTTAAAGGAAAACAGCACTGCACACATGCAGAGAATTTAAACCATTAGATTGGCCCTCCAAGGTATCTCAGAAGTTGTGAGTACCAGATACTTCCATTGGTCAACTAAAACAACGTTTTCAGGCAGTTTCTCCTCAGGGCTAATCATTTGCTGAACGCAAAACATTCATATCGACAACTGAGACCGGTAGTATTCATGCATTTTTAAACGTCTTATTCTATCTATTTCGTCAATAAGACTGATAAATTGGGGTTGAAGCACTCCTTTTGAAATTGGCCAGAACACTTTAATCGTAGCAGAGATGAAGACTCACCCGACATGAATCCCATCGAACATTTGGAGGATGAAGCCATGAAACAATATATTCGTTCAAAGCCCTAGGGACTGATGAAATGTCATATTGCACAAAGTGGGCGGTCAAAATACTGACTCAAGATCACCCCTTTTGTTTCCTTTTGTGGTGGTGAACATTTACAGTCGGATAAAGAATATATGTCTGCCTTTATTATTACTCCAACTGAGTAATAGTTTTTAGTTTGCAAATTGTCGTTAGGGACTGTTATGTGTATTACGCTTCTTTTCTCAAATAGATACTCTTACTCGTAGTCCTACAAGCAAAATGGAAGGTATAGTGTACATTAAAACATTCCTACGTACAACCATGACAGGTTGCACGGCCTAACGTTAACTTAACAATCGTGTCACTGTGACTACACACTGTGTTAAATTAATTGACCCAATCTTAGTTGATTACAAGCAACAGAAATAAATGTATAATAAGTTAACATATGCAAACTAGATTACAATTTATTTCTTAAAAGGCCAGAGTTGATTTGATGTCTATTTCCTATAAAATAGTGGTTGTTTCTAATTAAAATTTATAATTTGATGAAAACTTAAACTGATGTTTCGAAGAATTCAATAAGTAATAATAACAAAAATAACTGGATACGAATTGCTAAGGATTTTAATCATTCCGTTAGTGTTTGAAGAATGAAATATATACCTTTATTTTTTCTCTCTCTTATAACACAGAATCGGAGACACTTTCTAGAGAAAATACACAAATGTATTCATTAGAATATCCCGTTTTAACATAACAGTAGGTCGTTAAACATTAAAAGCTTAATAGGTATTCATCTTTTCATGGGTATGGGTGCAATCGTGAAAACTGTTTTCAAATCCTTAGCATTTCGGATCAAGTTTCTATGAGATGGCCTTCACTCCCAAAATATACACAGAGCATAAGTAAGTAATACAAAGGTAAATGTATGTAATGTAAATATTCTTAAGACTGTTGCACGTTCCCTTACACACACAAAGAGGTTTTCTGCCCCGGAGTCTTTCTGTGTTGGACACACGCCGTTAAAAACGAAAGGAAAGAAGAGTATTGCCTGGATCCAAACGTAGAACAACCCTGGTGATCAATTCTATTTTATCCCTTCTTTTCCTTACTTCTTTCGTTCAGTCTAAAAATACGATAGTAATTGTTTACAGGATTTAGTAACTAGATTTTATAGAGACACCGAAGAATATTTGAGTTTTTGTTGAAAATTCCTCACCTTACTATTCTACATGTTTACATAACTGCTTTACCATAACACCAAATAATGCTCACATTTTGTCAAAAATGCTTCTCTTAGTACTATACTAAGTGTTACAGAATTTAGTAACTTGGCTTTATTATAACACCAAAGAACGCTTTGCTTTAATAAACATATTTCTCGGACTACCATAACATTTTCTAGCATTTCTCTCTTGTTGAATATAATCATTAAAATAGTTTTCTCCAAATACTTAGATAAAGCAAAGTATCTCCAGTTCATTTTAAAAGATCGATTTATTTGAATGATCAATGCTGTTGACATTCCCTTACGAAAGATTTAGTTATTACGATTATCATTTAATTATTTATTTTATTTCATTGTATGTATCATTTATTATGGTTTTTTACTGCATGAGACGCTAAGAATGTCTGTAATATGAAACAATATATCAATATATCAAGAGAAAAATGGTACTCATGCACATTAATACGTTGAAATATAACTTTTAAATCATGGTAAAAACAAATCAACACATTTCGACTTCCTCGCATTCAATGCTAGTGCTTTTTCAGATATATAGTATTAATTTTTTGAGTTGGTATCAATGCAGAGAACTATTTCGCAGATACGTTATCACTTTGAAAATCTTAACGTGTGAAACAAATGCAGAATTGTCTTTTCTCACGCATAAAAAGGGGTGCAAATGAACTATAATCGTCAGAGGTGATTCACGAAATTAAAAGAAGAGAAAAAAACCTCTTTACTGTGCATATGACTAAAAACGTTCCCTAATCAAATTATTTTTTCTTTAATTAAACATGCTTAGCCTAATTGAACTTTCCATTTACTCTTATATGGTCATCCGTGTTTCAGAATGCTGGTTCGACAGCAGTGTAACGAGCGAGCAGCAAACACAGTCAACACGGGTTATTTCATCCCACATGGGGGCAGCCAACGCGCTCCGAATGTGTGTCAGCGGGGCTCTCTAAGAAAGGAGGTCGCTTTGTTTAGCAAGAGGGAGTCGCAATCTGATTGGCGGAGAGCTGACCTTGCGACCTCTGGGCCATCAGAATTGGTACCGCCCACTTGTTGATCTTTCTTGAATCACATGTTATTGTTTGTAAGGGCCTTCACAATGGGCCAGGCTCGTTTTACTTTTTGCCAGTACATTAGTATTTAAGCTCTGCGTCAAAAGACATCTTCAGTCATTTACAGTCTCGGTCGGCGTGGCAAGTCACTCCTGATCTGAGGGGATCGTCCACTGACTCAGTACGTGGTTCGAATCCTAGTCGAGTAACTTGGAGTTTGCTCTACATTGTGATTTCATTGGGGGAACTTTCTTGAACATTGTTGTATCGTGGACACTACCCTGTGATCTGGAGACATGATTCCCTTGTTGTTACTGCTGGTGACGGTCAGTGGGGTGTCTTCTGGCCGACCCTGCGGCGGAGTACAGAACAAGTACGTGTGTCACCCAAGCAACCCCAGACAATTCCTTATATGTATAGGAGACCAGCAATACACCATGAAATGTCCAGGAAACCTCCACTTCAGCACGAAGACACAGACCTGTGACTGGCCTCAAAACGCCGACTGTGGACGACCCGTTAAAGTGGTTACTATTCCCCCTGAGAACCACAGATCTTCAGAACGAAGAAACCAACCGTCGTACACGTGGAGACGAAACAAGAACCCCTACCTGAGTCGTGCAGCCTCCAAAGAACGAGGGGAACCAGTGAATGCTGTGGCAGCCCTGACAGGACCACGACACTACAAGAACCCAACAAACAGGGAGAGAAACGTAGTGGACAAGACAGGACAACGACACTACAAGAACCCAACAAACAGGGAGAGAAACGTAGTGGACAAGACAGGACAACGACACTACAAGAACCCAACAAACAGGGAGAGAAACGGAGTAGACAACATGTCGCAGAAGAAACACACGTACGACAGCAGATCAAGAGGTACGACGAAAGACACACGCAAATGGTCCCTTGCACATTACCCATGGTGGGCTGCAAAGTCCGCCACCCCTGCAAACATCAAGGCCCGCATGTCACGCCGACCTGCTACCCCTACTCCCACCTATCAGTCCCGGTCACCCTTCGCACCTCGAACCAACCACAGAATCAGGTACAACCCCATCAAGAGCTCTGTAGGAAGACCTCCAGTCAACAGCGCTGCAGCAGGCAATGGTCCCCGCTCCAAGTTCGTGCACAAAGCCAAACCCCGACCACCCGTCATGAACGACCCGGCTCCACCTACTAAAGCGCCCAAACCGAAGAAGAAACCGATTATCAGAAAGCCAGGTGAGTCAACGATAGAAAGAATGATGAATGGCTTTAAGGTCATGTTAAATGGAATGTTCATAATGAGTTGTACGTAGAAAGTTCTCAGATGTTTTAGTCGAAAGTCTACTTTAATCGTTTAAAAGTGTGTTATTTATCCCTGAAGGTAATATCTGACTATCAGTTGTTTTCAACGTTAAACCTAGGCAGCCTTGATTCATTCTTATCTTTTTTCTTTCATAATAGCGCAATAGAATAAACAACTTAGGTTTCAAGTTAATCTCTTGGCGACACTAGCAGCTTTGTAATACGCATGATAAATTGTAAAATAGTGTCAAGTTTTAAAACATATAGGCAATTTGATAAACATATTGTAGGAATTGAAAGTATTAACGAGTAGAACACTCTCTGGTTTTGATCTAAATCACTGAAAATTGCATAAAAGTAAGGTTACATTTTCGGTGATATCTAGATTTGAGCTCAAGTTCATGACATTGAAAATAGCATTGTTCAAATTAATGTCATATTCCTTCCATACTTAAATTATTATAATCTGTAATGTATACAATGTACATGGGCCTGTGGCCTTTATACTGAATAAAGTTCTTCATACTCAAATTATCATTCGAAATTGACGCAAGGAAGAAACTATGGATAACACTTCTTTTGAAAATAGCAGATAACGAAAACCTAACAAGAAACATAAGGGCCACTCTGATATTTAATTGTAAAACACATCTGGATCACGGTGTGAATAAATTTGATAGTTCAACATGAGAGCGCTATAATTTGACAAATATAAAATGACAATATCATTGAAAAGCCTCGATATTCCATATTGAATTAAAATAACAATACGTGCATCCAGAGGTAATCGGTCACCTGTGACAAGGCCATGTTCTACAGTTGTCTACCTAATTAAAACAAATTTTCCAATTATCTCAATCCTGTTAAGGGTAGTAGGTCAGGTCAGGTCAGGGCGTCATAATACAACTGTTGTCCTTAAAGTAGTGTACTTTCTCTCTCATTGGCAGACGTGTCTCCTCACCATGTCCAAGCTGTATAAAACATCAATTGTATGAATTTAATGAATGTGTGATTTAATTGAGTATGACAGTTCTACAGCAGTATCTAACTGACTCATTCAATTTCTAGAATTCAAATCCTCTTGACTTTTGAAACCTGACGAAAGACAAGTCTTTCTTTAACACGTTATCAAAATATAAATGTTCTTTCAATTATAAGCAAATAAAGATAACTACGTTAATTTCAATAATCAAAATAGTTATAATATTCATATATTCATTCTTATATTTACTAAACTATCATTTTAAGTATACAGTACAGGAAATTTTCACTTGAATACTATCGGAAGTGATAATTTATAATACTGATTTGGATCATTGTTTCACACAGCAATTGAAGGTTATCTACAAAAACTCTCGCTAAAACGAGGATTTCGAATTATGTCTTTTTTAAGTCCACATCGATAGCAAATAAAAGATATATCATAAGAATTACAATATGTGACAATGTCCCTAAAGTATCAGAATTATCAAATATTTTCCAAAATCCAATTACGTAATGCCTTTCTTAAAACTCAAAGCATATTGAAATCATACATAGTTGTGAAATTCTTTAAAGAAAGATGACGGCACGAATTCTCGAAGATATTATTTAAATCTTAACGTGACAATTTCTGTGTTCTCAAATGCTTTTTAGCATCTCTACAATGTGCAAACCTCTTGGAGTCAGCCTGCAGGCTTTAGAGCCCTATCCCTCTCTACAAGCAGTGTTGATAGTGGGATAAAGCGAAGGTTTATGGCAGACCTGTCCTGGGGGATAAGTGATTTATTGGGACGAGGGGAAGGGTTGGAAATCTTAAACGTGACACTCCACCGCCACTTGACGTCATTACTTTTGCCTTCAAAGGCTTGACTTTGCAGTGCTTCTTGAAGTCTAAACACTATCAACTTCAATCTTTTGTTCTGTATGCTTTAGAAATGTTTTCAAAAAATCGTTTTAGGAATTGGCACGGGCCAGCCAAGTTGGCATTTTCCGCAGTTTGGTTTAAATTAGGATGTTAACCATCATACAGAAACAATACTGAACGATTAGTTTTAATTGTAATCTCCAGCATTCGTCAATAATGTTCAATCGATTTAAAACCACTGATAAAATTTAGAATATACGTCCCCAACAAAGTACAGCCTTTCGAAATGATTGATCAAGATTAAGAATTAGATAATAAAAAGATTAAATGAAACAAATGTCTGAGGAACTTCTAATATTCTGTTTTCCAAAACAACGATTTGGGATGCTAAGTAAATGCCTATCTTTATCATTATTGCTGGAAAAGTATACAATTATTGCAACAGTGTAATATTCAACAACATTGTGATCAAAGTAACAAACGCCCAAATTGAGATTTAAATGTTTTTGTTTTCAATTTTACAACTCTTATTACATATGAAATGCGAAATAACGAACTATTCATCAAAACGTCTGTAAGGGTTTTAAGTGGGCAGATTTATAAATTCTACCATCTAACATTAAATAAGTACAAGGTAATGGTGTTGTCTAAGTAAATGACCACTGTCCAACGTGTGGAATTCTCTTGTATAAATATTGTATCTGGACACAGTCCCTGTGTATACATGAGCCATGGGGCCCCGTGTTTGGTAAAGTCATCGATCGTCATTACACAGGGTCGTATTGTTGTTGCTTAAATGTTGAAGTATTCCTTCAAAATGTTGATCTATTTTGGAAGCACGTCGTGGTGAGGTTTAAAAGTTCTGAAATTCATTGTATACGAGCGCAAATAAAAGAGACTTGGGCTTAACCAAGGACACCCAAAATCGAAATCTTGCCAAACGCCCTTTTACACCTAAATATTTTGAATTCGGCCTACAGGCTGTAAATCGTTACACGGTGTTGACGTTAGATGTTTACGTAAATTCAACTCGAATCCTTTTTTCATATAGACATTTGTTCAATTAGCCAATCATGTTCTCTATCTTGTTTTATCCATTTAATCTTGATTTATTTGATAATCCTTCGTTTTGATACCATTTGTACAAAATACATTGAACTGAAATAAATATTTAAATGTTCAATAAATCTGACAAATAAATTTCATTGGTAAATTTTCTGTAACCAAACGTAATAGACTGCTTTCTTCTGATATTAAAACCAAATTCTGATGAAACCATTTTCTAACTTACAAATAACTTTAGAAAAAATTTATCTTTTTTATGATTTTTGCTAAAAACGCATATCCTAAAATTCAAATTTCGGGATGGATGAATGTGAGTGATCAAAGACTCTATCAATCATCTGCCAGGGGATTTTGACATTTGTTAATCATTTCATATTACTGAAATAAACATTTAAATTTTGATAAATCTAACACGAAAACTTTCATGTATCAAATTTCTGTAAACAAAAGTAAACAAAATGATATGCCTTCTTTGGACATAAAAACAAAAAATCATGAAACCATTTTCACATTTTCAAATGACTTAAAAGAATGTTCTTGTCTCTAATTTTGTTAAAGTTGTTTATCCTGAAATTCATAATTCCACAAGCACGTGATGAATGTTTTTGTGTGATGAATGCCTCCGTCAATCATCTGCCAGACCAACACGCACACAGACCGTCAGGTGCTAAGCCTCTGAATATCAACATGGGACTGGTATCTTTAAACACCTCCATGCTTTATCAAAGGACAATGCAAACATTTTCATCTAATAAGCTCGTGCTAAGAAATGTTTTTATCACGTTTTGGAAGTTTTGAAATAATAATTTTGGCTTTTACTGGGATTTGTTTTTTGAAAAAATAGGTTTGAAATCTTTTGAAAATTTCGGGTGACTTTTGTGAATTGTTAGATATTTTCTGAAACTCTTGAACAAATAGCCGTATGCCTCTGTGCATAATGTTGATAGTTTTTCATGATACAATATATTGGTCTTAGTTTGTAATTACATTTCAGAAACAAATCATTTATTCGATCTCAGATTATTAATAAATCAAGATTACTGACAATGATACATAAAACCAAATATTTAGACAATATTTTCAAATATTTTGAATGACTGTCATTTGAACGTCAGTGAATACCGGCAAACATGATTTCAACACCCTTTTGTATAAACGTTTTTCTTATAACTAAATTAGAATTAAATGAGAAACAATTCAATGTCACCTATTGATTGAAGTGGGTGATTAACATCAAGCATTTATTGCAATGATTTACGAAATATTTTGAGAGTATGAGGCTTAAATAACGCCAAGGTTATTCGATCGAATGTGAAGGGTAGCATTAAGGGACTTCTTCTGTTGCATCGATTGCATAATCAATGACCAAACAAGACAACACAAGTCAAATTCCTTATTGCCTTCGTCTTTTTATCACCCGATAAAGCAATACTTTGGTAAAAAGATGACAGTTGAATTAATCGACGTAAGATATTTTAGTTCATTGTTTAGATTTCTCGAGTTCCTGTCTGCAATGATAGTCAAAAGTACAAGATATAAACATTCGATAACCAACATTAAGACTCAAAGTCTTGAAGCTTTTAGTTTCTCTCACTCAACTATGAAATAATAAAACCTCAATAACTTTTATCAGGTAAACCCATCTTAATACATATATATTCAGTTTTAGGTAAGGTAAGGTAAGTAAACGTAAAACAACTGCATGTACTGAGAGAAATATTTCAAAATCATTCAAAGACCATATTTCAACTATGATAGTCATCGACATCGAAAGAAATTTTATTCAAAACAAAAAGATAAAATAATCAATAACCATGTTCTACATATCAAAACCAACCACATTACAAGCGACAGAATGCATTGAATCTTGCTGTCCAATCAACCCCTCTTCTCCCCTCTTCACTGGCAAGGTTCCATTACATGTCCCGTGGGTCGTGGTCTGTGCACCGACATGTCTGTTTGTTAGGTCTAGGTTCTAATCCCGGGGGACCAGGTGACCATACCTACCTCTATTTCAGGCAGCCTTAAGCGTCTGCACCTTTTGACATTGACTCGTTACACGTGTGTTTGTAGATGTAAGGGATTATCAGAACTTCTTATATCTACTGCAAATGCAGTCTCACTATTGGTTGATGTAGAGTTGCTAAAAGATTTAACGAAGATGTTTAATTCACCAAGGGCAGATTTTTGATGGTAAACATTAAAATATAATTCAACTTTGGTAAAATCATTTTGAAGACAAAATCGTCTCAAATCACATAGAAGACCATTAATTTATTTTACTTTGCATTTTATTCTTTGATTGATTTTAATAGTTTCATGACGTAAATTTGTTAATAACTTGCAATATTGAATTATTTATCAATCATTGAATTCCCACATTCACATTGATGATTGATAGTAATGATACTTTATGAAATTATATAGTAACATTTCGTGAATTAAAACTTGTTTCATTATTTTCAGGCAAGTGTGATCCAACGACCTGCAAGCTGCCCGACTGTCGCTGTATCGGAAATGACATCCCGGGAGGCATCCCTGTCACCCAGACGCCAATGATGGTCATGCTCACCTTCGACGACAGTGTCAACATCGCCAACTACGACTACTTCGAGAAACTGTTCGACGGGAGATTCAGGAATCCTAACGGCTGTGGAGCGAAGGGAACATTCTACGTATCAGGAGATGCAACGCAGTACCATCTGGTCGAGAAGCTGTATAAGAACGGACAGGAGATCGCCTCCCACAGCCAGTCTCACAGGTCCCCAACGACGTGGTGGGCGCACGCAGGCTATGAAGGCTATGTCCATGAGATCGAAGGAATGAGAAAGAAGCTCTCAAAGAAGAGCAACATCCCGATGGAAGACATCCGAGGCATGCGAGTCCCCTTCCTACAGGTGGGCGGAGACGACCAGTATCAGATGCTACACGACTACAAGTACCTCTACGATACTTCCATGGTGACCGGGCACCTCTACAGGAACGAGAAACCCCCGATTTGGCCCTTCACACTGGACTACGCCCCTGATTCCAAGACCTGCTCCCTCACCCCCTGTCCAACTGGATCCTACCCGGGTCTCTGGGAAGTTCCTCTCATCAGATGGTACGGTACCAACAAGATGGCGTGTGCCATGCCCGACGGCTGCGTTATTGGACCTGGCCGATCTGGGACTCTCAAGTACCTCCACGAAAACTTCAACCGCCACTACACCACCAACCGCTCACCCCTCGGCATCTTCCTCCACGCTTCCTGGTTCCGCCGAAAGAATGGTAACTTCGAGGGTCTCCTTGACTTCCTCGCAGAGCTCTCTAGGATGGAAGATGTGTGGGTTGTTTCTGCTACCCAGGCTATTGACTGGATCAGGAATCCCAAACCACTATCTCAAGTCAACAGTATAGACTCCTGGAAGTGCTAATATAGACCCTTCATAGACAGTTTGAAAGATTTTCTTGTGAAAGAATGAATGGCAATGCATCAGTATTAACATTATAAGTGTTGCTGTACACACTTAAACTTTGAAATGTTGCTCTTATTTCTTGCATTTGGTATTTCTTTATTGTATCATTTGATAGAGCAATTTAAACAATATTTTCTGGATACGTTAAACAATATTTGTTTCTATACCTGTTCAGTGTTCACAAAAGTATTACATTTACAATGAATTCCAAACTCAATTAGAAGTGTATTACCATAGAAATGTTACTTTGCAGCATCGCTCAATATATGTATGAATATCCCAGTTATTTATATTGTGATTGTATATAAGATAAGAATCTCTGTGTATGTGAGTGTATATATGTATAGTGCCCTTGTAACCTCGATGTATATTAGGAACGCAGATGTTGTCATATGCAAATGCATATTTATCTCTGACCTCTCAACTTTCAACTTTAACCTTAGAGCCATTTATTGGTGCCCAAGTCCCATACTAAATGCTTTTGTACACAGCGCAACTAATATATCTCTACTGGTATCTGTCTATGTTGTCAATAGACTAGACTAGTCAACTGCTATGGATTGTCTGTCTCATTGTGTACTAAATAGAAACAAATGTTCATTTTTCGAAAATTATTTGACTTAATTCGTCATCAATCTGTTATTCAAATTCCACAAAATTGATACTGGCCTTGTATATCTTGCATTGTATAGACTTGTATATATGTAAATCCGTATTGTACAATGTACATAAATGTAAAGATTGCTTTGTGTAAATACATTCTTGTGAATAAATTATATTTATTGTGATTTACTTTGTTTGTTTCATGAATTCTAAATATGTTCGCAAATTCAGGTCGATTGACACATGCTGGACAAAAGTAGTTTGGGAAAGATATGAAATAATAGAGACGATCGGTGAATTAATCGTAAACTTCCATATCCCAACCTTCCTTTGTCAGTATGTTTTAAAACTTGATAATTTTAGAAGGTATTGATTCCCAGCACATGTTAAATACTGACATGACGTTGGCAATCCTACTATTGGTAATTCTTTGTCGGATTCAAAGTGTGAAATAGTTTCAATTATCAATGATAAAGCTCAATACATTATAGGCCTAGATTGTCTACTTTTATCTGTGCAAAGTAAAGATCATGTATTTTGACTTTCGCCTTTACCATTAGTCACCACTAGTGACAAAGAATTATGAGAATCTTATAATGGTCATTGGAATTACAGTTTCTCTATAAATTTAATAATTGGCATTGTGATAGGTTGACGGACTCTACCAGCTACCTTATGGCACATAGATTGCTGATTTTAGTAAATAATTCAAAACATTTTTCTTGAAGATCACGGGTCAGTAAATCATAACGGTTAAGTTTGAAACCAAGCTCAAGCGATGTTTCTTTAGACCTTTTACCATTTCTAAAGGAGACAAAATAAAGAAACGCTTAATGACGTCATAACTCATGACGTCAAAGAGTAATGTCAATGCATTACCACATTCCATTCCATTGTCTATTGTAGCGACGAGAACAGACATTTTACAATTTGGTCTTGCTTTGTAACAATTTCTTTACTTTACAACTTGACTTTCAACTTTTGAGTCGAAGTTATCTTCAGTCATCCTTTACCATTAATACGAAGTTGAATTATCCTTGAATAGTAAAATAAATACCAGCCATGAATTTCTGTCCCTCGTCAAACCTTTCCCCAAAGCCCGCTTTATCCGGGTATAGATAACCTAGATTTCCTTGTAGCCCGTTGATTAGTCTTATAAACCAAAGAAAGAGTGTTCCAACAACCATATTACGTATGCGTTATATAGTTGAAATCACTTAATGCCATGTGTAACAAAACAAAAAAAAGTGACGTTTTATCACACATAATACATTATAAAATCTAAGAGCATAATTTCAGGAAAATCTTCTTATTACTATATATCTATCTTAACCTTTTCAAAATATTTGTCCAATATGTTATTGTAGTGATCAAACATAGGTCTATTTTCTTTCGTGCATTTCACTCCTACAGATTGGACATCCGCTATTTCGTACCGTACATGTTAATCTAGTGGTCAGTTCACAAGCGCACTTTATCGCTCCTCGTACTCTGAAGGGAAATGTTACCCTCGAGTTTAATATTCCAACTTTACTTGCCAACTGCTCAATAAGACATGGAACAAGACCCCTTAGTATTACGTTCAGGCAATTTGTTCTGAAAGAATTCTATTGTGAATTTCGTGTTACCAGACACCCTTTCCATATTCTCCATCAATCTCTTTAGTTAAATTTTTCTTTCATAACAAGAGTCAACTTCTTGCGACAAAATGGATCGATTATTTTTACCCAAATGTAATTATGCAACTTGCTAGAACCGACGTTCATTGAACAAAGATTTACTGTACTGAGTAGGCTACTTTTCTTTAGTTCATAATGATACAATTATAAATGATATAAATGATAACATAAATGATGAGACCACGCAATATTTAGATCGTTCATGTAATAGTACCTCTTTATATAAATATTTACTTTAAAGGGGCAGGAGCACGTTTTATGGAATATAAGCTGATGTCATATATGATGTCATATATATAATGTTCCAATTGAAAGACACTGTATTTAAACTAAATGATAAATAATAAATAAACAATAATAAATCAAATATATAATGTAAAGTTCTGCCATGAGATTCCTTTTTCGTACACAAAATAAATTAAAGGTGTTATTATGTGACCATTCATGTTTGAAGTTATTTGAGCGTATGTATCCGGTTGTGTGTTCTGTTCTCAACTTTCATCTTGGATACATTGTAACATCCTGTAAGAGACCTCTGATTTGTAGATGCACAGAACATACATTGTACAGCTGAATACCGAAAGTTTGATGTGTGTGTGTATATTGCAGATGTGATGTAATCTCGATTTAGCTTAGACGTCAATTAAAAATATGTTAGAGGATTTCTCAAAGTTAATGAATAAGATTGTTATCGATTACATACATAATCGACAACAATTCTTGAACTTATTTCGGGATCCTCAATTTATCGAATTTCGGCGTGATGAAAATAGGGATATTTTTCAGTATTCTTTAAATTTTAATTCAAATGTTCAATATTGACTACCTGTGAAAACAATTACAATTCAGACATATATAGAGATTATACCACGAGGAAGTTTGTCATGTGACTTTTACGAAACGAGTGTGAATTTTTGTACTATATACAAATTTGCATGAGTTTTGTAAAAGTCATATGACACACTTCCGAGACTATAATTTCTTTATTACCGATTTTATTCCATTTACCATATACGAAATATCCAAGAAACGGGCCGCTTCCCTTCCGACGGACGGCTACAGTGACGTCACGAACGATGGTGTTATGACGTCACAGGCGGAAAAATACGGGAAGTGTTCTCGATATATATTGACCCCAAAACACTACGACGGATAAACAGAACTATCAAGGTTCACTGTAAGGTGTGAGCTATGTTACAGTACAATGACTCTTTAATTGTAATCTTAAAAAATCAGTATCAAATTCATCCTTTTCGTTTTCGCAAAGTACGATGACTCAAAGAAATCACTTATGTCATAACATCTGCACAAGGATACCCAGGTTAATATATTGTATGCAACTCTATTGTGGTCAAATATTCGATTCGATGAGAAATTCTACTGGTTCACCTCGACTATCATACTGTCCAGTAACTATTGATGCTTCGTTTATGATATTTACGCTCTGAAAAAATGATAAAAAGTATTTGATAAGATTTCAGGGTTTATTAACGACTAAAGAGACAATGTGATGAATTCACAATTGCCAAACTTTAAGAATGGTTTCTTCATCAAGAAGAACTTACTTGTTCTGAATAAAATCTTCGAAATGTAAAATGGTTCAGTACAGTGAACGATTCTGATCGGACAATTACTCTCGTCATGTAAAAACACGTAATTTTGGACCCTTATCTAAAAGATTGGTAAATTTGAGTTGATAGTGTTTGAAAGATTATAAATTACAAGACATATTCCTGTGAATACTTCGTGTGACATAGGAAATGGCACATACTTAGGGTGGTCATTTTATTATTCATCATCACAATCTGTATTTAGACACCTATGTAAGATATTACAAAACCAAGGAGTGTCTTCTTAGAGAATTTAATTTTAAATGTCTCCATTTGATTGCTGTTATAAAAAACGACATGTTCACGTGAACTTTAAATTTAAAAAAAACTTGTGCATTTTAGTTGGAATTTGACTAAGTCATTATCCAAGCCCACGTGAATGAAGTCAAACAGCTAGTCGGCACAGAAAACGTTTAGATAACAGACGTTACCTGCAGTTGTGGATTTTAGGGGACGAGTTTTTTTATTTAGAGAAATCAAACAAAAACATTACGTGATTTGACTTGGACAAATGCCCATGATCATGGGACTACTCCAAACGTCAAAGTGGACAACTTGTTTATTTTTTGCCGGTCAAATTTGTTTTTGTGGCAATCAACATGCGGCATTTTTTGCCAATTAACGTTTAATTCTATTTTAAAGTGGCTTAATGGTATGTCCCTTGACCAGAGTAACCAACAAATTTTTAGTTATTGACATTTCCATTACTTGAAGAATTCATGTACACCTACCGCTGTATCTGCTGATAAAACATTGATTTCATCTTTGGAAAATATTAAAAACGCGATGAACAAAATATTATATAGTTGTTACGCAATATATAATGCATTAAGAATCTATTTCGTCAAATGTGTATGTAAATTATACTACGAAAAAAGAAATCAGTTTGATATGACCATGGGACGGAAGATGAAGGTGGTCTGGTTAATGCTATCTGTGAACGTAGACGTGAAAGTTGATGAGGCAAAATCCTATTTAGAAGTTTAATACACGCTTTTCTTTTGAAATATACAATTCAGCCTAAGTCATAGCTTACACATTATTTTACATAACTATTTGTTGAAAATTGATTTTGTACATATATTTTCAAAGAAATTATCAGGCACCAAATATTAAGAGCTGGGAGAAATGTGAATGAAGTGCATTGCGCCGGGACACAACAGAGGATGAAACTTAGGTGACAAATGTTGATGTCTCCACCGGGATTCGAACCCGGTGTTTGGCTCGAGAGGCCAGCATGCTACAACTTCACCACTACGCCACATTTGATATTCATGTAAACGTGATGTTAAAGAATGAATTTACAACTCGTTCTGACTGGTTACTGGTCAAGTTACAATTCAAGAAAATACCACCTTATGTGTATTGACCGCTGGACAACAATAAGAACTTAGTAATATACACAAAAATCGAACTGAACTTATTGTGTCATACATATACTTGCATAAGCTGTTTTTGTCAGCACAATACAAATTTCATTTTGATGCTCATAGAAACGAATGAATCTTCAAATCGTATTTCTGCCTGTGAACTAGTTATTGGTCACGTCACAATTCAGGATAAATAACACCTTGTGTGTAGTGACGGCTGGACAACAACACCTGTTAACTTTATATTGATATTGTCAGTCTCCTAACTAAAACCCATCAAAGTCAATTTGCATTTTGAGGAATCCGATTGGTCAAGCTAGAGGTCACTAAGATGGTCAACATGACACCTGGGTGATTTCTTGACCTCGGACTGGTAGCAGTCAAGATGACCACTGACCATTGTTATGCAAAGAAATGAAAATGAACATAGTGAAATGAATACAAACAAAAATGAGTTCAAATATTTTTCAATATCATGGTAGTAATATGTAAATGTCAATAACATTTTTAAAATTCATTATTTTCAGCAAGGCACGTTGGCTGCATTTCAAAATCACTATTTATTAGTATATTTGAACTAATTGTCTAAAACCATTGTAGGAATAAATTTAAATGTCTAAAAGGGTTTTAACCTATTTTCATCACGGTGTGACCCTACCTTTCAACATCAATTTATTTTTTATTGCTATCATAATAATATGTGTAAATGTCCAAAAGTGATTTTAAATTCAATTGTTTTACACACGTCCAGCTATGTTAGCTACGTTTTAGAAACATTAAACCGTGGTGGCAGCGAATGAATTAATAATTAGTCAAACTAAGACAACTTCAAAGGCATGTGCTCAATTTATCAATAAAATCTTATATTTCGATTTGTAAGCCATTGGCCCGTGTAGAATACATAAGGATCAGTTCAATTTGTTGAGCAGACAACAACGTGTGTACAAAGAAAATTTATAACATTGTTAATTTATAAAAAAATATCCTGTAAGATTATATGATATAATTTGACCAATTTGAGACAGGGGATAACTATAATTAGTAGTTAACAACAATGATATCCCCATTTCTATGTACCATTTCAAATCCTATGTAGATGTTATTGGATGAATACAAATGTTACATGTTTGCACTCTAAGAAAACATTTGCTGCTAATGAGTGTAGATAGTTACTGTGAAGGAAATGTAAACAATGTAATGGTTGATAAAACGTCTACGTAAATAGAAAATAATTGTTTAAACAACGTTTCACAAGTCCATCATCTAAATTAGTTCAAATATGCAAATAAATACGAAAAATACTCAAATAACTAAACTTTTGCATGAACAGTCGTGTATCAAAGATCTATCAAATATTATCATTGCAAATAATTTTTCTTGGGAGAAACATGAAAGATTTATAATTATTTCATTTCTTATAAACGATTCATCTGCTTTTGAAAGATAACGTTATGTCATTTTCAACTAAAACATAAACATGTTGTTATGGAGAAATAATTCAGTCCAGTTCTATTATATTTGCACTTGATTTTAATATTCACGGCTGTTAAACACATCATTCAGGTAATTTAATATATGCAAGTTTGTATCTTATAACTGCTTGTGTATTAAAGGCAGTGTACACCAATTGACTAACCGATGGTCACTCGAGGAGGTCATCACTGTGTCTATATTTAACCCGACTTCTCCTCAGGACCGCCTATCATTCGATATCAGTTGGTTATCTTGGCATTCGACTCATTCTCTTCTATTTGGAGTAGACAGAACGAAGTCAATTTTGGGAGGCGGTTCGCATACAAGGGAGGCCGAAAAGTCCTTAACGCTGATCATGACATTGAAAACGGCGAACAGCCTTGACGCCTTTGTCGATTTTGAATTGAATCAATTATTTCTAAATTCAGCGCGATATGCTGGGATTAAGGGTCCTCCCAAAATAACCAACAAATGTCTCGATATATTCCGCCCATGTGTAGAGCGAGTGTGGAAACTCTCACCTTCCATACTCTCTTCTCTTGTAGTCAGAACTGGAATACTTCACCCTTCTCGTCATCCAGAGCACTTCATGTAGTTGGGTGAACGTACACTACGCGAAAAAGGTTTAAGTTCACTATCAAAGAAAAGTATAAAATTGTAGCTTTGGGGTCATTGTCCACATGAATTGTGGTTAGTCAGGTCCTTTCTCTATACCGAAGTGTCCTGCATTTGACATAGATTGGCCATGTGCATCATGAAACTTTACCTTTTAACGTCCTAATGAGCCCTTGTATCAAGAACAGTGTTCATTATTAGGATCGTTAAGTTGTTTGAGGTTACCATATATCATGGTAACTGCATAATAGCTCAAAGTTACTAGTTTTACGTAATTTGCGCCAAGAAATATGACAATACATTAAGTAGAAATTCCATACTTTTGTCGAGTGAATAGGTGAACGATTTGTATTCAAACAGACTCTTAAGAAAATTGTAGCTTGAAAACCATTGATGATATTATAATTTAGCCGGCCAAGTAATTTGTTTTCACATTAGTATAGAAGGATATATTCTAGATTTGAGGCACCAACATAAGAATGTACAACTCTCGATATTACATGAGTATGCTTTATAGTGACACTTATACTTATATTTGACGATATAAACAGAAAGAAGCGTGATAATTAAATCGCTCGTATAAAGGAGTTGTTATGTTTAACATAAAATGCCAAACACTTATAGAACAAGAATGGAAAATTAATTTTCTTGAAATGAAAATGAATAGTTATAATTAGTTTATTATAGGTTTGAAATAATTCTTGAAAAAGATTATCATTGCATACAAGATTTAAATATTTGTAAATGAATTAATTAAGGGTTACATAAAGCAATGTTTAATTGATACCTAAATGAATGTTTAGTAAGTACCAAATTAAAGAACTAAATAGTTTATTGATTTTTTTTATCTCAGTAGTTCACATTATTATCCCTAACGTTGCAACAGCACCTTTTTGGATAGGTAAATTGTTTTAAAAACTGGGGGATACAGATTTCCAAGTTTCATGAAATCCTGTTAAAACATCGTTCTAATATAAATAAGAAATAAATAATATCATCAATTTGTGTCATTGCTTGTACTATGTACATATAAAGTATGCTGTATCTCATTTTTACGATAGCAATGCTTATTTGCTTTTGATTTCTAGTTTTTGTCATGGGAAGAAAAACATTAAATTATTGACAGAAACTAAATGAGAAAAAAAATTACAATAAAAAACAACTTATCAGTAGAAGTTCAATCTCAATGTTTACGAGTTCCATTACCAGTACATTACAAGATCAAAGAAACGTCTTTCGCAACAGGAAGCTAAAAACTCTCCTAACCTTGAAATGGCGGCTGCTAGTAACACAATTCCAATCTATTTGGAGTAAAAAATGAGATAACATTTACCAGAATGCAGCCAACGCTTTTTTCTTCTTTTTTTTTCAAAGCAGTGTTGTCTTTTTTAAGGTGTTGGATAACATATTACAATAGGAAGCAAAACTTATTTAAATAAAGCCTAAGATACCTAAAACAAGTGACAAACAGGTTATATTCGACACAAGATTTATGGAGTCAATACAAAATCATAAAGAGTTTGTATTCTCTTTAGAAATATTCAGAATGACTTGGTTGTATCATACTGTAGGGCTAGATCCAAGGTCGATACAGCAGCCAGTAGTGTCATAACGAGGCTTGCTACGTCATCTTCCGACATGTCGCTAACATCCAAAACTCTCCGCAAATTTGACAAGCTCTAGTCTGTTTTCGGTAAAATGTTAGACGAAAAGGTGATAAATGCTTGTACGGATCTTGCAAGGAATCGACGGCCACTTCTGTTCACATGCAGTCAATTCCGCGAAAAATCTGAGATGTGTGGCAAGTGAGATTGTTGTTGTCAAATATAGAAAACCGTGACTTGATGGTAAGATTGTGAGACTTGGCTAGTCCAATGTTGATACATCTCTCCATGATCCCTGACATTGACACTGACTGACACCTTACTGCTACTGGAATCACATGCTCTATGATGCAGAAATGTCTCAGCGTGAAATTATGCCACGAGATTGTGATACGAAAACAAGAGATTAGAATTTGGGCCGCTGAGATACTTTTGGAGCAATACATTTTCCTGTAAATGTGACCGTTCAGACTCGTATTAAATTTGCCAATGAGGAAACGATTCATTATTTGATAGTAATACTTGCAAAAGAAGTGATTGTTGGATCACCTCCAGCGGATTTCGAACCAGGCAACGTCGCTTAAAGGAGTAAGAAACACTCTACCAATTAAGTCAATGGGACATACCACAAAGCCGAAGCCAGTAGTAATGCATATATCTGGTCCTGCGGAATACTCATACTGAATTTACTGACATGCACCTCCAACTGTAAAATATAATTGTAATAATACTTTCATATGATACCCTATAGAGCACGTTATATTTAGAAATGGCGACTTTACTTCATCAGAGGCGGCATGTGGTTTGTAGAAGTCTGTCTGTAGAAACTCTCTTAACTCCTTATTACACACTAGCTAGCTCCTTTGTTTTATTCTAGTATTCATTTTTCATACCAACTCATATCTCTGTGAAATGCACGTGCCGAGGTGTTCATCAGACAAATCCGGTGTTTAATTATTTTTTTGTATTTCGGAAATTTATCTAAGTTAAAAGTTGCTTTGCAAATTAAATACAATCATTAAAATTACAATATTCAAATACAATACATTTACAAATTTTGCACTTCAAACATGGGTTCGAACCTGCGTCCTGTTGATTTCAAGCCCAGTGACTTAACCATTAGACCACGGAGGCCAGATGAAAATAAAGCAAGTTTTTCATGACCACATGATTAAGTTTCACATTTTTCCTGACAAGAAACATAACCGTGAATTATTGTTAATATTTTATCAATTAATGAAAAAACCATTGGTACCAAATGTATGCATATCAAAGTTTTTGTAAGCTGTTCTCATATCAATATGGGTAAACAATCGATTGTTGTAGGTTGCCTAACGGCCTCGGCGTTCATGATTCACGTGCGCGAGGGTTCATCTAACTTGAACACCTCGGTCTCAGTCGGTAACTATTTCATACTCGACAGCTCGTGGATCCAAAGGAATTTATTTAGTATTGAGTTTTAGCACCGACATCCCATTATATTGAAAGCAACATGTTTTTACATTGATTAACCAGTCTGGTTTGTCTGTTTGAAACTGTTAATGTTGGATACTGTTGCTTACTAAGCGGTATGATCGATGTTGTTGCCTGAATAGTATATTTTGATACCCAATGTAAATCGTAGTGCATGATCCTACCGAAATTGCATACCGATTTAAAATGAATAAGGGATTTACAACATGTTTGTATTGTTGCACTTGACAAATGACAACACTCTTCAAATCATGATCCGAAAATATTCTTTGAAACAAATATCACAGTATGCTGTCGAAATTATGTTTAAATTTTTAAGAAATGTGACGCTAGCATTGCTGCATTAATCAATCAAGATTGTACTATGAAACATCCTATTGCTAATTGTGAAGTATTCCCGCTTATTGCTACAGAAAACGCATTGTGTATCACGTGTTGGTATGATTAAACATTATGGCTGGCTAATATTGAACCTTCAATATTCCGCTGTGGACAGCGCAAACGAAAGCAGCGAAACAAGTTTATTTATAGAGCAGAACATGTTCCAGAGCGTCTGGAGATATTCACAAAGAATGTTTAAAATTAGAAAACTAATTAAACAACTCACGTTGTATTTGAAGAAACCGTAATCCTTGCGGCTTCGCATATTTTGAGAGAAATCAACATATTTTGAAATAAAAAAAATTAAAATCGATTTTGATATTTTCATCTTCACATGCTGAGCTGTTTCTAAAATAAATGGTTCGATTCAAGTTCTCTCATAATTTGGCAAACATTAAATAAAATTTAAGTTAGCCGTTTTCAAAGAACTGTCAACAGAGATGAAGTTATCAATGGACGTATAACTAGTTACACTTATAATATAAAAGCCTTTTGCAGCTGTTCCTTTGACTTGGAGAAGACTTGTGTATCAGTGGTTTATTTTGCCTTCCCAGGCTATATAAAGTAATATATAATTATCAATGTCAAACAATTTAAACCATAGGTTGTTTATTTCGGGTAACAGAGATTTAAATTACGATTACAAATACAACGTCATCAGGTATGAACAATAAATATGCAGCATAGATACCAACAGACGTTTGTTTGTTAGCTCTCAGTTATCAGAATGGATTCATCATATATAAGTATCAGTATAGGGGAAAAAGCTTTGCGTTTGAAAACTATTTTTCTGATAAAAACATGTAGGTCCAACCTCTGTCACTGAAATCAAAGAACACCAAAGAAAGACATTATTTGAATAACGTTTTTGAATAAACCAACAAGTTTTCAAACTAAATTTTCAGCTAAAAATAACTCATACAGCATATTGCACGTTAACCCTAAGCCCAGGCCACACAACTACATACTTTAAAACTTTGATTTTCTGAAACGTCCATATTACGTTTTGAACCGAAAAGTATTTAAATGAGTCGTGAAATATCTGAGAATTCCAGAAAGAAGTAATCGATGACCGAAGTGACTGCTGTTCTAACACAACACATGCCACAATGGTTACACATGACACCTCGCCACCAGGAGACTGCAGTGTTGGCTGACAGGTGCCCGCTGATATTCTCAACATTTTACTGACCATCCAGTACATACACAGTACCTGCTGCATAAAGACGTCAGGCAGTTAACACATATAAATTACTTACTTCATTGCTACGTCATTAAAACTTGTATTATATACATTGAGACCGATTCATAGTCTCTGGGTGAGCATTTCAAAATTTCTTTGGACAATGTTTGTTAATGTATCAAACCTTTTTCCATTTCTAGCGTACATGCTTTAATAACAAGAATACTTGTTGTCTAACATCTATGCTGATTTACACATGAGATTTACGTTCACTCTCTATCTTCATCCAGTGAATCGATATATAACAGAAGAAAATTAAAGTTATTTACATTAAATGAAACCGTTCATTACATAGAAATATGGCAAATAAGGTAAAATTCATCTTTACATCAATAACACAAAATAATAAGTTTTACACACCTGCTCGGAAAAGGATAGCATGGTAGGGAAAACTACTATAAATTCAGCTATTTTGAGCTGTTTTTGAAGATGTTATCATTGTTAATGTCACGTTAAAATGTTTTCGATTCACGCGTTTATTGATAACAATCTGTGACAACGTGATAGATGTTTTGTATTATATGAGCGAGCAATATTCTCTCCTGTACGTATTTATGTACATTCTATAACTGTAAGTAGCATGGGGACATTGAGGAAAAATTAGGACTTGAAGTTTTGAACTTTGTTATTGACATAGTCACTTCGCTAATCTAATTAATCTAATTAAATGTTAAAACGAGTACAGATATCAATAAGCCACGTCATCACATGTCATATCACATGTGTATGAATGTTCATATCAACGATGTATGATTATAAGTTTCTATTGATATTTTCTTCTCATTACCATCTTCGTATGAAATATATTCCTGTGAACTATTACCCGAATCACTCTTTGCATGAATTCGACAACTTCAATGTATATTAACTGCAAATATATTTTAGAATAACTGTTTGGTGAATGTATGATCACATTGTATTATGGACCGCTGGTACTTATACCAGAAGAAAGCAAGTAAAAGTCGTTCATTTATTTTTTTCACCCAGTTTAAAGGATTTTAAAATGTAAAATTATCTAAGATTATTAAAACACTCTTTTTGTCTATGGTGTTTTTCTTTCCATGCTACATATCACAACGTATTGTCTCATTCTACCATTTACACTATAAAGTCAGAGAAGCACGTGGATCAATCTAAACACCATTATTGAAATACCTGGTTGATATACCTGTGATTGTCTCAGGTTCAAGTACAAGCAAACACCTGTGTCGGACGGTCAACGCGTTTGACCACTCAGTTGTCAAGCAGAGGTGACCAGTGTCCAGCAACTGTTGTATTTCGACTGGACAGTGTATCGAGGACAACGCTGGTCAACAACACTAAATCGTGTCACCACAACACATAAGAGTATGTAAACTGGGGATTCGAACCTCAGACTCTATAGCAGATCAAAGTACCGCCTTCTTTACAGGTGAGCACTGTACCTTCGTCATGAGCAGGTGTATGTCAAACACGACAGGTAGAGAGAGACGTAACGCCTGTATATCGAACATTCAGACGCTAGGCCTGCCAACATCCGTGACGACAGTAGAACGGGAGACGTCGTGGTGGTATGCACAAATACCCTGGCGAGTAGCAAGAGATAAGCAGTGCTTACATGCATGACATGTGTGAAATAGTGGTTAGATGGTTAATTGTTTCTTACTGTCTGTGACACACTATCTAAAACAATTGGCCGAGTCACAAACTTGCCGATTCGACTCTAAAAACAGTTCGTACTCCTAATATATATCTGAATATCATTACATCACAAAACATATTCATGTCGATGGCAGTTCCCGTCTTTCATATTTACAATAATGGAAGTATATGTTAATGTTTAGAAATTCTGCTAATTCATATGGAACACAAACGAAAACTTGCCATTATTGATTAAGTATTTCAAAAAGCACAGTTTACAATGCTTGAAAAGTATGACTCGTTACAATACGACGGAGACTTGTAAAGACCGTTTTACTTGAATAAATGCAGTTGATATTACATTCAATCAACAATTTATCTGAGAAGTCGTTTTCTTGGCTGACTCTTATATGTTCTCTTTTGTCCTCGATAACTTCAATCTTAATTGATGTAAAGCAGCAGCCATGTACCTATATATAACGTATGTGCATCAATAGAGTAACATGGCGCTCTCAGACGACTCTCACGGTGTATTCAACATGGATGCAAATTGCGAATCGCTCGTCACAAATGAACTATTCCTTTTACCGTAAGTCTTAACATGGAATATAAGTAGCAATAGGAAACGAAGATTAACCAGTTTTCAACGAATATCGAGGGGGGAAACATGCATGTTTTAATAATACAGACACAGAGCCTCTGTTGCGCTTACTACTACAGTTTCAAATATCCAACAGGTAAAATTCCGCAATGTTCAATATTCATGCTCACATGGATCAAAATATGTCTAAATGAAATCTCAAGAATAACATGCTGACATATCTCTTTTAATTTTACTGACGCCAATCGAACATTCGTAAAAAGTATAAATCGTGCTTATGAAGCTTTCACCGATCAATCAATCAAAGTCAATTTTCGTTGTTGAAGGACCTAATTTTTTATTATCCATGTCCAAAATAACCTATATTTAAGAAGCCGAAATAATTGATATAGTAAAATTTAAATTGATATATACTGAACATACGTAAACCAACCTTGCCGAACAACCAAACGTACTATTACCATTAGAAGATTCGGAGTTGCCCGGAGATCAATTAGAAAACAAACAAAGGGTCGCAGAAATTCACTGACTAAACCAGATGTTTGCTATAATGGTGGGTATGTCCTTCCTTTTGTCAGTATCCGCTATTCACAAAATGTTACACATGACTCAGGGATACGTTCCGTTATTTGAACAACCCATCAACCGAGATGTTGATCATTGTTTTGCACCATATTGTAGGTAACTCTCAATAGGAACTATAACAGACTTGAAATTCTCAATAGAGCGTTATAAATATCAAATTTGGAATTCTACATTTTGGAGATTTCAAAAATAAAGCAGAAACCTTTTGAGTAGCATTTTAAAAGATTAACATTGATAAATGGTCAACACAAAAACATCTTAATCGTCGAGTGGAGAAACCGATGCCCTTCAACCTTTCACTTTCTAGAAAACAAGTATCAACATTTAGAGTAATTAGTTTTACTTACATTCTTAATAATAACTGTGTGTTGTGTTTTATAATTGACATCGCATTTCAAAAGTATAGCAATTAGCCTCACAAATGTCAAAACAAACGATCGTTTGGATGTGTGATAGATTGTTTACTTGAAACCAAGCGATTGTCATTTACACGCATTAGATATATATATTTCTATATTAGCAGTTGTGTTTAACAAGTGTATATATATATCTTTATTTTTAAAGTTATCGTTGTTATCACATCCGTGCTGTGTTGGTGAGCAAGCTACATTATACTTATCCTTATAGCCGATGTATGGTTCTTATGTATTGATATGAGTGGTGTACAGATACCAGTGTTTCACTGTCCAGCTCTGGTTTAGATGGTCAAGCATAACAGCTCATGTAGCGATGGTCAGCTTGTCCTGAGATTCTATCAACATTGACCGACTTGTCTACGGCAAATATAATCTGCACCCTGACAGATTTTCGGTTAATACGTCTCATAATTTACAACAGTTGATAGTTCATACGTTTCATAAATCAACTTTCACCGACTACAGACCATAAAGTAACACTGCACATGGTTAAGATAGACATGATTTAGCGCTGCTCAATGTTATTACACACATAGATTTCTGC
This sequence comes from Steromphala cineraria, assembly GCA_916613615.1. Classification (NCBI taxonomy): domain Eukaryota; kingdom Metazoa; phylum Mollusca; class Gastropoda; order Trochida; family Trochidae; genus Steromphala; species Steromphala cineraria. The sequence continues at coordinate 1,185,431 of OU744726.1, forward strand.
GAACAATCAATATGTCACAATCCACTTAGCAAACTACCAATTGGGAGATATCGTTATCTTTATCACCCAAAGCTCTTACTGAAATGACCAATTTGTACAACGGAAACGCCTTTTGTGTGGACCAAACTGCTCAGTACGTTAGTCAGATTGGAGGTTCTACCGTTCTACCTACACCCATCACAGAGACCGTCTGATGTACTTCTATGTTTGGTATTGTGTAAAAACAATCTCTGCGATGAGAAGATCTCGTCCAATTGCAAGCCGAAACCTTCTTCTATTTTCTGTTAGAATACATTATATTAAATATAATTTATCAATCAAATTATCCACACAAGGATATATTTTATACTTGATAGTACTATTTTTACAAAAGTGCATGGTGAGAACATTGTTGTTAATTTTCTCTACGGCAAAATAACTATCAAATGATTGTGATAGGTCTTGAAAGAGAAACACTGGCAAAAGGGGAGTAACTCCTTTTATCGCGTCATTGTCAGTAGATATTTTCGATACTCATATGAACTAACTACAAGCTTCTACAGACCAATACTTCTTGTTTTGACTTCGCCATAACAAAAATAGATGATCGTGTACGATATGACAGCACCTCATTTGCTATATATTTAAACGTTTAAACGGTTTCAAACTGAGAGAAAATCAACAAGTCAGTCAATTCTGAAAACAAAGAAAAAACTTATAAAAAGTTATGATATATATTACTAGAGAACAAGACCTGTTTAAAATGCTAAAATATGTATTGACAAACAAAATCAGTATCAATTTGATAAAGAGGTTTATTCATAACAATGAAGTTTTCAAAACAAAAACAGAAAGTGAAAACATCGCAATATGTAACAAGAGTTGAATAAATAGCGTTTGTTCCTTAAAAGAACATCGTTAGAAACAATATACATAATAATTGTATATTACACTTTTGATAATCATAGTTCTATACGAGAACTTTGAATGACAATATCCATAGTCATAAGAAGTTACTTGTGGTGCCCAAGGTGTAAGATTATAGTGTGCACATACATATAGAACACACTGAATAAGCATGTGAACATTAATATGTGAAATATGTGTGGGGCAAATAGGCAGTTAAGAAGTTAATATGTACACAACTGTCTTAATTGACTCAAAATATCACAATTATACAGCGTTGATATAGCGTTGAATGTTCTGTAGTTTATAATATGTACAAATCGTTAAAATAGGTACACGCCAAACTAGAATTGGCAAGCATTGCAAAATGAAGTGCGAGTTGTGCCAGCTGATTGGCCAGGTTGTACACGGGCTGTTCAACGGTTGTTTATTAGATTAAATGTATGTAAATCGATAAAACATGTAAGTTGTACTGGAACCTTACTTTATCATTCTTAATACTGTTATGTAAATTTAAAAAAGTTATGGTATCGCTACACTGATGCGCTAATATCTGATATGATAAGCGAACAACAATTGTAGATTTTATGAGCGTTTCAATTTTATTAATTTTATTTTGAAACGGTAACCTTAGAACTTTAAACTAAAAAACGGATATTAACACAAAAGGCGCATATATTTGCTAAAGCTATTATATTTTTGATCAAGTTGTTCGAACATTTAAATATGGAACAATAAGTCTAAATTTGGTAACATAAATATATTTAAAGTTGAAAAATGTTAGGGAAAGTATGCCAGTATGCAATAACAAGCGCTTGTGATGGGTTGAGGGTCGATAACTATGTCTAGTTATGTATAGAGTTATTCAGGTAAATTGGTGAACTGTTTGTATTCAGGTAAATTGGTGAACTGTTTGTATTCAGGTTTATTGGTGAACTTGTTGAATTCAGGTTAAATGGTGACTGTTGATATTCATACAGAAGACAGTCCGAGTAAGATACAGACTTTACCTACATCTTTAAGCATGCTACCGTAACTTTACAGAGACAATTCATCTTTAGCGTAATGACTGGCGTATGTTCTCCATGTTCTTAGTTTACAGAGTTTTACAGCAGAAAACAAATTTCTGAAAGACAGCTAGAAACAATTACTTACACGCATTAATGCTTAGCTTTGAACTTTGAAAACAAAGCAGTACCTTGTCACGTTATCTACATCTGATAAACATGATGGGTGAGTCTCACCTAACAATGTCGAGTGCGGTGTATAGAATCTCGCCATCATAACTGGCCCTAGCATGATGTAGGATGATATTATGATCACAGATAGTACAAATATAATCATTATTACATAAAATAAAGCAATCGTAAATCTATTAATAAACATTGAATATGTTCATTTGTAAAATGAAAACGGAAGGAAATCTCATTTTAATCAATGAGTAAACATGTGAACTATAGAGGAAGACTTACAGAATAATCACCATAAAGACATGATAATTTGAAGAAAATACTTCAACAATTTCAAATATAATAATTAAGTTTAAACGAAAAGAAGTAATTGGACAATAACTACCATATGGAGGGGAATAACAGATTATATTTCCCGAGTTTAATAACTCGTATTTCTCGAGCCTTGGCGAAAGAAGTACAAATGTATTACCTCCAAGACTTTGACAGACTAGGCCATAACGTTTTGAAACCATAGCGGAGGTCACGTGATGTTATTCCAAAAGAAGCGACAGATGGTGCCAGTCCAAGAATCAGTGCACGCTAATCTCAGAGTAGTTCCAGGAACCAGAAATAGAAATCTAGGATCAAACAAATTAGTTCCCAAATGAATAGACAAACACACACTGTGGCCTGTGATGTCGTGAGCCTGTTTATGAAATGTTCCGATATATATTCCCTTAGTTCTTTTTTTGTATTCGACGGTCTCTAGTGTGTCTGTATTAACATTTTGATATTGGATCATGAAACATCTTCAAGACTCTAATGTTAAAAAATACATCAATATGGCACTAGAATTCTTTTTTCACGAATTGTGAATAGCGATAAACATAAATAAAACATAAATAATTTATCGTTCACGTACTCCAAATTAGTTTCTTTCAAATATATACATTCCACCTCTTATTTCATACCCGTAATATTAGTCACTGAACATCGACTTCATTCTTGTATTGTGAGTCTCGTGTCGATTATAGATTACAATGGTGTATTGATATATAAAGTATATAATAACACACAGAGTGCATAAGCGTGCCCATATCTTGAGAGTACAATCAAAAAGGGGTAAGGATTCAAACATCTCCGACGATCCCAAAATAAAATGCATGCTGAGTTCCTTTAATTGATAGAAAATATTTAGGTTCCAAACATTGTTTTCTTCACATCACATTTTTCAAAAGAGCTCCAAAAGTATCTACTTCAAGGCTGTCACATGTTTACCTGCCCTTTCCGCGAAATGTCAGCCTCTTATACGGGGACCTGCATCCCTCAGGACGTCAGTTTGTACCTTTGACTAGCCGTATTGTACCTGTAGGCATCGTAGTTCCCTTAACACAGGCCTCTCACACAGAGAAAAGTAAACAAAGTGTATTAGCAAACCCAGTGTCATCTGAGACGATATCCTTGCTTTCAGTTTCTCTGGGGACTAAAGACTACGGTTTGATTTGTTTATAAGTATCAAAGCCAAATTGGCTTCAGAACAGACACTACAATAAACCTTGGTTTTTCGAAGATTTTAAAGAGAAAAATTAAATGTGCCTTCCAAAAAGGTGATGGTTTCAGTGTATAACCAATCAGTAAAACCTTACTATTTCACACAAATGTTCGTTCCATCATCCTAGACAAGTTAATGTTGGGTCACGCCACTGATCGTCAATCACTACAGAGTCATTTCTCCATGAGTTTGACAATGACCATGTTTCAAGATTTTCTTACGCCAAAATAAGAACATAAAATATGAACACTATCCGGTCCATTAACAAAATCTCACTATCTTCGGAGATTCATGAAGACAAAACGTTGATGTCTTCTACTATTTAGCGTTATTTGATCAAAGGAATCTCTCGAAGTCCATCCTTTAAGCGAATCTATCCTCGTATGTCCAGACAAACACGTTGCAAGATTAGGTGACGTCACTTAGCTCCATAACAGTCAGGCAATTTGGTCACAGAAAGTTCCATTCCATCACTTAGAAATCCCCAATCCTTGTATAAGTAGACAAGTAAGGACAGGGTAAATTGGCGCCATTAAGCAACACAACTGTCAGGTCCTTCATTTGGGTGATCGCTGTCCTGGGAATTCTCGTCTGCTTCTACCAATTCAGTTGTGTCCATACCAGGTTGTCGTTTGATGAATCTCACCACGGGCATCATGGCGGTCATGTACTGGGGGTTGACCAGCCACACGATTGGCTGAATGCCCGACTTGGCCAGCATGAGCCACTCGACCACCGTGGTCAAGGGCAAGAGCCAATGCATGCAGGTAAGAGAACCACAGCTGCCCAGACTCGTGCTAATACTTGTGATGAAGCAGGGGAGCGACATGGAGAGGGTCGTCACGTTGGCAGCAGCTAGTATCCTCAGGGAGAAGAGAGGAGGTTCCGGTCTGTTGAGTTCCTGGTGCGTGGGTCTTGTGAGGTTCTCTCTCACCACGATGACAATCAGCAGGATGAAGGTGATGATTCCAGGGGTGAAGTAGGAGAGGAGGGATGCAGCGATCACCCCGTCGTCTGACAGCCGGGCGTGGCAGGTGATGTCAGGGTACACCATCACGGCGTAGTCAGCCTTCATGTTCAACAGGCTCGTTCCGAACATCACCAGATAGAACCATAAGAGAAACACCAAGGTCAGGGTCACGAAGAATTTGACCTTTGGTCCTATGCGTAAGCGCCAGCAGTTGCTGAAGAGACGACTGAGGTTGATGAGTCCAAGAGCATGCACACTGAGGAAGGTTGAGAGATACAGGAACGAGTTCCATATATACACACTCTGACAGCCGTGAGTCCACACCTGCTTGATGTACAGGTCTGCCGACAGAGGGCAGTAGAAGACGCCGATAGCGAGGTCGGCTATAGCTATCTGCACCACGTATATCGTGACCCTCTGTCTCCTCAGGTGTCGACTGGTGATGATGACGGCGATGAGGAAGGCGTTGGTCAGGACGATCCAGAGCGTGAAGATGATGGACACTGCGGCTAGGACGCCCTGAGACCCCCAGGGTTTGAACTCAGGAATGGAGAAGTTGCCACCGTACCTATCAGCTCTCCTGTCTTCTACGTTGAGGCCTTGAGACCCAGCCCAGCCCAACCCGTTCTCGCCTGTCATCTGAAACATCGAATATTGATTTTATTATTATTTTATTGGCGGATATAAAGGTCTTTTTGTAATGACGTCAGAATGCAGAATATCTATGACAAAGATCAATGCTCAGAAACACATGCTTATTGGCCTGGATAATGACATCAATAAATTAGTGAATAATATTGTTGAAAATAATATTGACAAACAGTAAATGAATGTGTTTAGTATTGGCTGTAAGCAGTAATGAAGATCCATCGTTCTTCCATACAACGCAAGGTTCCTTAATTGCTTTATATTCCTTTCGCGTTCGATACTTTTTCGGTTCAATATTTAAACAAACATATTTCGACAGTGAACATGGCAGTGCAAACCATCAAAATATCAATGATTTGGGTGGTATAATAAATTAGTGATTACAAAATACGGTAGAAATTACATTATTTATATTACAACAAACATATATTTAATGCCAAAACAGAAAACATTTCGCTCGAAGTTAATTAATGACATGATTTAAGGTCCACGCCCAAAATACGAGATCAGTGAAACGTTTTATACACACCAGGGTTCTACATCAAAATATTCAGGTGGTATGCTGCTACATAGAGTGGATAGAGATGTGGCTTCCATCACGCTGTGGAGGTAACTATAAACTCTCTGGAAGTCCGGTGACATTTGGACGCTTTTATCATATGCTTTTATTATGATGAATACAGAACTTTATGTATGATATAACCACCCAAATGTCTTAAGACCGTAAAATTAACTCTTGATCTGTCACATGGTTTCTTTGTATTTCCTTTTGACATTTCCAGTTCAAAGATTGTATGATACATGGTATGTTTGGGACAATAACATCTTATCGACCTCCACATAAGGTGCAGTATTCCTTATATCATAAAAACAAGAATATATATTCATATGCAATAAAGTGTTGATGAAAGGACAGGAGGCCTACAAAATAGTCATAATTTATCACACACAAAAACGAAGGAAAAGCAAGCAGTTACAAAGAATGGATCACATTTATATATATATTAGTCGTAAAATATAAATGCCTCAATAAATTTCAAGTATTAAATATAAGAGTTAATGGGGTTTACACATTTAATGTTTGTTTGGACTTGCGTGTTCACACAAGTAATTGGGAGAAGTTAAGTATCGAACATAACAAAGTTAGCTCAATGTTCACAAGCTCTGATCTGAACTATAACAAGGACTTCTCCTTCCGAGGTTCAGCTATGAAGGAGAGGCTGATGACTACAATTAGACATTTCATGGTCTCCAGGCTTAATGTTACCTTAGGAAATCAATGCAATTTACAACGGACACTTTATACTTTATAGACACTAAAACTATTTTCAAAGGAACTAATGGAAAGTAAGTTGTCAAACTGTCAACATAATCACGGCTAATTCTTAAAAAATATTAGATTTGTCAATAAATAGCATGGTTCTGGAATAAATGAAATTTGGTCTTCGTTTTATGAAAAAGAAAATCGAATTCTAAAGCATCAACGATCGTACAGCATTCCCTTTGCTATCAATATTTGCAAAATCAGCAGTTTTGTCTGTGTGTGCACGTTCTGGCGCTCCCTCTCTCCACCAGACAGGTTTATATTGCCACTGACTCTTAATGAAGTTACGGCTTTTAGTCAACGTCGGTAACCGTTTAGAGAGTCGCCTGATTTTCCAGCAGCTCCAAAGACGCATTTACTTTAACCGTATTACACTGACTGTGGAATTGGTGGTTTCGTGTTGATGTGGTCGTTATTATTTTGTCTAAAGCCAAAGATCATACGTTTTTTTCTAAATTATAAAAATTGCATAAAAGCATTTCTTATGCTGTTTCAGCAACCACAAATATTAAATAACATTTGTGTTTTCTTACTTGTTTAGCTATGTTTACCCTTTTAGGGTAGGAATTTGGACTCGTGAAATCAATGGTTTCTGATTATTTAATGTGAAAATCGTTTTATACTTTTCATAAATGCATTAAGATTAAATTTACTGCTCGACACGCTCGAAATATTGGTTAATTACGCGTCCTTTTGTGGACAACAACTTCTTACTTTTGACGATACACGACGTTTTGACTTAATGTTTTCTCTTTCAGAGATTGAATATGAAATATAAAAAAAGATGCATCCAATATTAAGCTGCACTGCAATGATTTTATTGGACCCATAGTGGATGATTTAGACTACCATGCAGTATTAAGTATAACACGTAACAATACCAAACAATCAAATACCAAGGAACATTTCATTGATGCTTAAGGTGCCCATACGAGTTTGGGAACCTCTTCTTTTGTTAGTATGTCTGTAGCATGTTAATTTCACTGACTGAAACAGTGAAAATCTTGTGTCTGTTTTTCTTTTTGGTTTACAACAATAGTTAAACAATTCATTTTATCATTTATTTGTACATTAATAGAATGCTATGCTGGTCTAACATTACCAACTAACAACTTTATTTTCATAAAAGGAAAATGCAACGACCTCCAAAGACTGACGGTTTCTATCCTAAACAAAACAATGTTAAAATTCATTTAAGTTCGTTCTTTTAACGAAGCTATTACCTTTTTAAAGAGCTCTTTAGGAGAGAAGATTGTGTTCAGAAACAAGATCGTATTTCTAACTAGAGTGAGTATCAAAGACATCTGTACAACATCAAGCAGCCCACGATATAGGGTATCCAAGACACTTAACGATCTATTTCATCCAAAGAAGAAAACGTAATTTCATTTCACCCTATTCCAACTCTTCTCAAAGCAAGAGCTTTATTAGATTGGTGCCCGTTCTGAAGCCAGGACTGAGGAGTGTGGTTCTAGTGATAGATTGCAGGTTCTTGTACTTCATTTAAACCAGATGACTCTGCCCTGCCTCTCAGACTCTCCTTGCCATCTTATTGCCGCTATATATCCTCGTGCTCACGCAAAACTCGCAATTTGAAACCCTGGAGCTTTTATTGAGTAATGAAGATTTAATTTCGGTGACTATTGGCGTGAAGAAGCCAAGGTATCAAGCGCGGTAGAGTGAGATCTAGAAGTTACGGTTTTATCAAATTGGATTGCGGCTTTTACTTACGTCGTGCATATAGAATTATTCGGATGTTCGTTTATACTGTTTTCAATTTCATGCATTCCAGATCCTACAACTATCTTTTTAATAAATATATGTATGTCAATAATAACAAGAATATATCCCTTGACATATAGGATACAATCTCGTGTAAACGACGAAAGAAGACTTTTTGATGTTACTTTAATATTAAATGCCATTTTCCAAATGTCAAAAAGTGATATTTTGCAGCAGAAATATGCTAGTCCACAAACTTCTGCGGCAATGAAAAACATTGCTCATTTGCAATTACCTTATTGTTTTCGATTTGCTCCGATTCGGGTACTCACATGGACGTGTTACAATACACATTTCTGAAATAATGAAATAATAAGTACACTTGCTAAATATAAGCAGTTCCTCAAAGCGCTACATGTTGCCGTAGCGCACACAAATCTGTGAACACTCATTATCCAAGGAAGCCATTTATACAGCTATGTAGACTGAATGCAATGTGAAGAAAGTGGCTTGCCCGGTGATTCAAAACAGGAAGAGACCCAGGTCACAAATTTAAGTGTATCCACCGGGATTCGAACCCGGTATTTGGCCTGAGAGGCCAGCACGCTAACCACTACAACACTGTGTTACATAACGATGTTTCCAAAGTTGATCTTTAGTTAAATACCTTCAATAGAGTTATATATATGTGTATAAGGTTGACAGGCTTCCCTTCAATTCCGTAACTGCTATCTACGAAAATACAATGTCAAGTTGCAAAAATATCATCCGAAAAAAGCTAAGGCATCATTCAAATAGCGAGCGTACAATGTTACGTTTCGATCGTGTCGTGAGTAATAATTGAATCAGTTAAATATTCAAATATATATGAAAAATAGATAATTCTATATATGAAAGATGGACCTACGAATTAAGAACAACGGACGACTTTGTGACAGCCATGGTCGGATCCACGTAAACAATGTGTGTAGCTAAATTAGTATTCTGACCACACTTCTGTGGATATGTTGTAAATACAACCTGCCTTATAGTATACTGTATAATTCTTAAAGAATTTTCTTAAAGCATTCTCGTTTCAACGCACCGCTAACTGAGATTTGGTGCTTAAGACATTCCCTGTTTTTATTTTATATACTACTCAAAAAAGTTTAATACATGGAAATTATTCACATTGTTGAAATCGGTTCAGTATATTCTAACGACAATACTATGCACAAATTGCACAAAACATATGACATTTTCAAAAAGAACGAATAGACCAATTCATGCTAAACGTTAAGGACCATGAAATAGTTTGCATCGCGAAAAAGCAATGCGGTTGTACTTTTATCAGATGCTTATATCTTTTAACGTTGATTTTCCATCAACACTTTGTGCCAAAAAAACACTATCAAGAGGATGCTGCTTTCAAAAGAAATTCGTCATGGTCACAGCGTTAGCAAACCAATATGGATAGTTGAAGACATCATTCTCTATATTACATCTCAATTCAATTAGTAGTAATGTATCTGCACGCCAGCTTCGAACCAACATTGAGTGTTAGATATATGGTGTTGTAAGAAAGAAGTTTTTCACTCTTTGCATCCAAGTATCTGTGTAATATTGCTCTATGATGAACCACCCTGTAGCCACGCAATGGTTCTTCCTCTATGAACATGTCATGAAGAGGCAGATCAAGTCATGAAATGTCGATAAGCCTCTGTTCTAACTCGCCGAAATCCGTGGGTTCCGGCAAATTGCACCAAAATCCATTGGAATTTCTTTATCAAATGACAACGCTTCTCTCATCGGAAGGGTGGTTCAAATCACTTTTGCCATGATTCACTAGCCAAAATGATACAAATGGGCGTAATAGAACAGAGGCTGTATAAACTTTTCATGACTTGATCTGCCTCTGTGGGGAGTGAATACTATGAATATGTCATGAAGAAATATAGGGATGACCCTTAACTTCTTTTGGGTAGTATATGATAGTTCTCTGTTTATATATCTGCAAAATTGTTTTCATTTCCTGAAAGTATTCTAGAACAATTGTGTTAAACATGTGCTATTGACTTGGGGCCTTTATATCCGGAAAAAATCTTAACTTTGTTTTCGGAAAGTAGAATAAATTTCAATTCTTTGGGGCTGTTTCAATCCCTCAAAGTTCGACTATCTTGCGTTTTGCTGACTCGCTATCTAACACTCAGTGTTGATTCCAAGCTGGCAAGTTGACATACCGTTAGCGTACAGACACATTACTACTAATTGAATTGAGATCTAATATAGAGAATGTGACATTGTATTTTGATGAGATTGAATTACATCTACTTTAATTGCATCAAAATGTGAGATGCGAGACGATACACTGCAAGGTGTGTACTCTTATAGCAAAAGGGAAAGGGTCTAATAATTTAAAAATTATAACTGGTTATGACAACTTAGAATAATGAAAATAACGGAACGAATGTCAGGTTCCTCACAAAGCTTATAAGACGTTGTGCTTCGTAACCACTACCTCAATGATTATTGGTCGCTTATAAAGGGAACTTAAGAAAAGAAAATTGGTTTTTCAAAAATTTCGATATCTGATCACTTCGATGACCTGGCAAGATATGGGTATGGGTTAGGTATGATACACGAATATGACTTATGAACTGAAATTCAACAATTTTCGCAAAAGCATGCCATAATTGCTAAAATATTGACTTTATCATGTGATTTTGGAATTTTGTAACGAACTTTCTATTCCATATGTCTTGTCTATGAGTACTCTTTCATATCGATAAATAAAACGCCAAGGAACCCATGCATGTGATAACTGAGATAAGACTGCAAAATTCCTCATCAGCAGGTGATGTCAGATCATTTGATGTTAGATAGCGGAAATTCAACTCCTTTCTTTTTATCATATGCGAATACATGTTTGAAATTATAAATCAAAATTTGAGGTATTCTTTAGTATGTGTTTTTGTCGAGGTCCTTGTATATTTTAAATGCGAGTTGATATAGATTAGAAAGTCTTTGATAGCAAATCCATTCGCAACTAATGGAAATCGCTTTAAGCCGAGCTCCAAGTGTTAAGAATAAGTCAATTGATGTACGTTCAAAGTAACCACACACAAAATGAATTTCATACCTATTTTTTAGATTCAAAGGGCTTGAAAGATTGGTATATGTGTCTTAATGCGAAGAGAATTTCTATTTTAATCTTAAGTGTGTATGAATAATTTACTATGAAAATTTTGTACATCAGGAGATAAAGTTTAACCTCCAATGTATCACAATATCTCCAATGGCGAAATCAATAACACACCAATCTATAACATTACAAATGACAATCGATCAATGTTTGCTATCAATAAAACATTGTCAATACCATAGTTTGTAGCCGAGAGAGGCGTGTTAAGCATACTCAGCAAATTAGAAACATGACCCTTATTATGTTGGAAACAGACAAGTACTGAGATAATATGTCGTCACAGTCGCGCATACACGGGTTGAGATGGATGGTTCACCTATTTCACATCTACTTCTCCCGTGCTTAACAATCGTTAGAATATGAAATTTAAGTCAATACCTTGTATTTCAGTATCCACCTGGTTGCAATGTAAGTATGTACCAGAGTGCTCTAACTGACTCCACAACCAAACTGTTCTCTATATGCACCCCATGCCTTCAAATCAACTTTGGAAAATTGGAATCTCTCACTGAGTCTGACTGATGGTCCTTATTGCTACAAACTGCTTCATAGATAATTCAGTTCAATCCCAAACGTGGGATGAGTACCCCTAATAGCCTAACACGGATTCACAGCACGCTTCGAGTTTCAAATTACCAAATCTACTTGCCCTTTCAATTGAACAAATATCGACGAAATTATTCTTACCTTCCAAACCCTAAAAGAGTTTCTTGATATCCGTAACCCAACAAACTTCAACAATTCACAGAGATACGCAGGTTCCTATTATTACTGACCCTGCCATTAGAATCCCATGTTTCCAAACATGCCTCTCACACAATAAACACGATATAACAGACACAGATATAGATCGAAATATATATTCATAATCAGTATTTTTAAACATACAGCATCCTCCAAGCATCATCATATTATCCATGACAGAACTTTCTAACATGACCTACCTGCATTATTCTTGACCGCTGGTCAGCGCTCAGCAATGTCCGAAGCTACAGCATGATGGACACCTCGGAGAAACAACCCTCACCAATGACTTCGACTCAACATCCGGGCATACCTAAATCCAACATGGCGGACATATCGTCTGCTGAGCTATTACCGACATATTTTATGCGGATGTAGCCAAGCACTGGATCGATATGGTTGGTCTGATTGATTGCCTGACGATTCCCGGGATCTAGCAGACGATTCCTCCGTCCCAGTGTATAACTGCTACACTCTACATGAAGCGTCCGGTCTGTAGATTAGATGGTATTCGAGAAAAGCTCCGTAATTCTCACTCCAACATCAAAGGCGGAACAGCTGACAGTCCCGTCCATCAGAACCCGGATATAACTCCTCGAGGCGGGGAAATGTCAGACCTTCAAAGACAACAATATTTATCAACATAGTTTTATGCCAAACCCGTGTTGCATTGTAGTAAACATGCAGACGGTACAAACAACATAGGCTTACTTTAAACTGATATAAATTGATTTTATTATATAGATTATTCATCTATGTTTTTTATTTCATTACATTTGTAAATACTTCTTTCCAAAGAATGCTAACCATGAACAAACCTTTAGAATAGGTTCGTGTTTGACACTACTCTTTCACTCATTTTGTAATGATCGATACTACGACCTTGTTTTTCTTAACTGATTATGTCTTTTTGTGTTAACAACTCGTTGACACTAATATTTTGATTGACTAAACCCTTGCTATTGGTCGGTCAGGTTATGCTTAGTGTTTTTGGTAGCGACATCACAGGCTGTTTTGAGCTATGATTCAGTCACATTCTCAGTTTATAAATTTGCCTTTTGAAACACACACCAATTTTAATAAACTTGTTCTGGCCTCCTTTCACAAAGTCCTAAGATGATCGCAGGACCCTTAGATAACGATATATTACACTTTAGGGCTTGGTGAAAGACTGGAAGTTAAAGAGACACAGAGTATGTTGATAGGATCACATATGTCAAATTTTGAAATCGATGTTATTACATCGGGAACCACTAACTGTTACTGAAAATAACAAGTTAAAGGTCAATCAGTACATTAGAGCGAAAATACGGCCATTCAAAGTCCAGATTTTGATCGAAAACCGGACAATGTGGCTCGAGTGGCGCGCGCAAATTCGCCAAACGTAATTTTGAAACCTTGTCATAAGCTGACAGGAAGATATATTCGATTCGATTGTTAAGTATTGTAACTAATAGGTAGATTAATTGGATGCATAATTTCGAATATTAAACGTATCATGTAGTTGAGATGTTTTCTTGTTTTATTCCATACAATCAAGCATTTTAGAGATATATGTATACATGGATATATTTGCAAGTCCAGTGATGAGATATAAACTTCATACAGCATATAAGATATTTTTTAGCTTATCAAAACCAAATAAAATTTTAAGAAAAGTACTCTGTGTCACTTTAAGGTTAACCCTAGGTTTACCCTAGTAAAGTTTGCCATGAACAAGGAGGTCCTGGTTCTGCACACAGTACGCACGGCTGTTATAAAAGACAAATACGGAAACGTACATTGGCATATCGGATGTTCAGCTAAATCAATGGCAAGCTGTCGCAATATCTAAATTGTGTAAATGTTTCCTTTTTACATCAAACTGCAGTGACCTACATGGATAATCATATTGGTGCAGTGAACTGACATGGAGTTAGATATTGGCCTAAACTAATTTTAACGTAAATCATCAAATTAATCTTGTGCATGAAACCTTTTCAAATCAGTGACTGGTATCCAGCGACATGTGATTGTCCATCTGTAATCTCAGGATATTAGTTTGGTCATTGATACCTGCTTGTAACTTCCCATGATTCTTCCGGTATGCATCCGAATTCATTAAATTTGTAGTTTACTTCTTTTCACCGTTGCTTGAAGCGCACGTCCTTAAATATGCAGAATCAAATAACGTATAGCCACCTTTGTTTGCAAAACTTTGAAAATTGGAATAACTTCTCATTTAAATCTGACTTTTACGTCCTGATAAAACTTTGATTGAATAGTTTATACAGTAATGATTGAATTGGAAATTGAATTCAGCGAAATTAATCTCAGATCAATATTTACATTTGCTTTTCAGCTGGTTATCATGTTTCGATAAATGTTAGCTCAAAATGATAAACAATGTAAATAAATGTAGATCAACAGGTTTTATATTAGCTGATACTGTTGATTTGTGATTGACCGATAATGCGGGCCGTCTCGCTGAACATTACGCCGCTCGGTTAATCAGAAAAGATGCCATATTTCGCTGGAAGCTTAACAACCCAACCGCACTCTTTTCGAAATTGATGTTATATGGAGTTCTTTTATTCGGGAAACGCCGAGCGATCTTTGCATGATCCGAATGCTTGAACGTATTAATAGATTATACATTTTCATTTTCAAATGGTTAAGCGTAGTCGCTTAGATAAAGAATAATTATTTTTGAACATAAAACCAAAACTGTTTTATACAACCAAAATATAATAATCTAAATGATATTTTACTTATCAGTAACAAAAACGATATTTATCACTCGAAACACTGTTGTTGAGAACACGACATAAGCTATCATACGTTTCACCCGTTTACACGTTGAATGTGCGATTTTCGAACTGTTTGTGACGCCGATTTCGATTGATTAATTCACGAATTCCTTACTTGCACACGAGAGGTCATCGGCACGACCTCTCACAATGGTCAATATTAGATGATCAGTAGTCCTTATATATGACCTTATATAAAAACCTGTTGATCTGAATTTATTTAGATTGTATTATATAGAGAATACTAAACGACGTCCTGTTCAATAACATTTATATGAAACAAGGCAAAGGCAAACGGGACAGAGTTTAGTATTTTATTTATTACTGGCTTAAATAATCGTCGAAAACATAAAGAAATTCGACGACATGATTATCGCGGCCAGCCCGCTGACATTGTGACTTCATACTTAACGATTATGACGTCAGTTTTACGTCACCTAATTCGATCATATATGTAACAACATGGTAGATTTATCAAACAGCGATATTTTCAACGGGAGATTAATAAAAAAGACATATGTATTGAAGGCCCAAATTTTCTGATATTTTGAGATCCTAATTGTGTATTCAGATCCAGTTGCAACAAGCGAACCCTCAAGATGCACAGGAGTAGAGAATCTAGTTTATATGCAGTTTTCAATAATTGACTTCAGTTGAAACACCATCACTTTGCTCTCACACTTTGATGTTTCCTACCTCTCGGTCTACCAAATCAGAACGAGGATAGGATGATGTACCCAGGGGGAAATAAAGAAACCAAGGTTCGCGTGTCGTAATTAAGTCGTTTTTAAGAACCTAATGGGATCACTGTGGAGAGTCTAGTTATAGCACCATTCTTGAGCGGGAAGTAAAACTCACGAACAGTACAATACAACGATTCACTGCGGTGAACACAGAGGATATTATACGAGTGAACATGTCCTTCTTTGATTTTATGTTTACGGCGCTTGTTTTTAAGCTTGGTATTTCTGAACACAACATGACATTGATAATGAATAATGATACTTATATGGCGTCCACGTCCTATCTCTACCTACATCACTTCCCTGAAGGATTGTACTTCAACAGCTGTTACTTTCCGCTAATCGTGACCATGTATGTCAGTAGATCATGTTCACAGATGCACTTTTCAAGAGTTATGTTGTAATGAGTGTAATGGTGATGAAGTGCCTTGCCATAACACAGATTACAAAGGTTTGTTGCTCCACAGGGATTCGAACTCGGGCCTCTGTAGTGAAAGGTTAACCATTACATCACTGTGTTCGAACATGGGGACGAACATGATGATTTTTGTTATAACTGATTTCGTTATGATTTTTAACAACGTACAGCCTCTTTCATTTAATAAAACTATTAGACAATAATACAACTGGACAAGTTATTGCAACACCTTTCCCCTAATTTTGCGATATGAATGAATGATATTCAATGAATAACATTCAATTTGAATTGAAGTATAAAACCATCGTTATATCAAAACCAACAAACTTTCAACAATTCAAAAAAATATAAATTTTTAAGAAGTTATCGAAATTACCTTTGTAAAACAGTTTAATTTCATCATCGAAATTGTTTAGCGTGCGACAATATTCAATGTTATAGCAATGATCATTGGCAGATCTTAGACGAAATCTGAAGACACAAGAGGAAAGTCAGTATTTGATGATATCCCCATGAACCCACAGAACGATGAACACGAAACGTTTGAACGATACGTTCTAAATGTCTGACGTCTTTGGGTCCATTCAAGTTTGGTAAAGATTTGGTAAAAGGTCCTCTCAGTATACTTGGAAGCCTTATATTAGTTTCTGAAATGAGCATGAATAAAAACATTGGTCCAAGACTTTCCTCGGCAGATATCGCATTTGAACGCAATTTTAGAGACGGACTTGACGTGTTAAAGTCAAACTTCTTTATTCTCGTTTCGGTATCGATCCTTATACGTTTTCAAGGAATATATATTCTCTGAAGTACTTCGATTGTACTTGAATAATCAAACAGTGATATTGCTGTTTATGATGTTAAGAAGTCACCATGATAAAGTGGTGACTTTCATCGAAAGAAAATATGAACCCCGATATACCATTCTAGGTAATTAAACAAGTAAAACAAGTATATGCTCACCTAAAGGTATAGCACCTGTCATAAATATTTTTTATCAAAATAATGTAAATCAGGTTAACAAGTTATGATAATTACCAAAAACAAAAGGGAAAACAGTCATTTAATCAAGTCTATAATTGAATTTAAACTCTCCTTGACGCCTGTGATATATCAATATTGGAAAAAGGAATTCTACAATGTAATGAACATCATTCACAAAGGTGATAGACTAGAAATTACGGTTAAAATATATTAAATATCGTCATTGTAGAAAATCACGATGAGACAAAACTGTGAGTTGAAGAACGGATGACTTGGTGATGCTGAGTGATGTTGTGAAGTAGGGTATATATAATAGCTTTCGAACGACATCAATACATGATTGTATATACAATTATAATGAAAATACTTGTTTTGACGTAAAGCTTTGAAAGATTAATGAACATGTTGTTGAAACCGAACACTCCTATATCACGATTCCTTATTTGTGTGACAAACTACATGTATAGCTATAGGTTACCAACCCTTCTGACAAAATCGATTTTGCTTCAGTAGAATGTTTTACGGATTTTTCTTATGTTCTTGCTAACATTTATGAAATTTTTTCTTTTTTTTCTTCCAAAGGCCGTTTGACTAATATGTTATGGTAGTCTGTTGGTGTTTTAAATATGTTTATATAAACCAATATATGATATAAAAAAGGTTGATAAAACGGTATTTAATATTGATTCATTTAATGTTTACAGTTTAAATCCAATATCATGGTGTCTGATTTGGAAGATCCAATATTGCAGCAAGCCTTCTCCCAACGAGACATCAAGAAAATATTAAAGGGGAGTAACTCTTGACGGAATATTGAAACATTTCGATAACCCCAGCAACTTGTTTTACGCTCTACTCCAGTTGTATTTTTGATTTATTCTATTTACTTCATCATCAATATTGATGAATTCAAAATGGATTAATGGCGTTAAATACTTCCTAGTTTGATTTATTCGAAAACCCTATTTGTTTAAACCAAGATTTGTTAGAGTTTAAAGTGTATTTTCCTGTGACTGTGCTTAATGCACGTGGATACAATATCACGTGACCACGTGCTTCTTTAAATGATCTACTTTCTCTCCGTTGGTCCCTCTGACATCGTTGACCGAATATTAACTTTATATAAACATATAATATGTTTATTATAACTTTCAAATAAAGATTAATAAACGGGATTTTCAAGTTAAGGCCGATACAAAGGACATTGTATGCTTTGTTCCAGAATATATCAACTTTTTGTCAACAGATACCATTATCTAG
This sequence comes from Steromphala cineraria, assembly GCA_916613615.1. Classification (NCBI taxonomy): domain Eukaryota; kingdom Metazoa; phylum Mollusca; class Gastropoda; order Trochida; family Trochidae; genus Steromphala; species Steromphala cineraria. The sequence goes on from OU744726.1 coordinate 1,203,823, forward strand.
TTACTTTCTGTTTCTGTACAGTTTCTAAATGTCTTTGGCATATACTTATCATGACATCTTGGTGATGTTGAAATATCCTCTTTGGCATATGCAAGGGATGATACCTATACAAGTGATGTTTTTCTTTTGCATATACAAATCATGACACCCTTGTTAAAATGTCTTCTTAGACATATACAAATCATGACACATAGATGATGTGGTTTCTTTGGCATAAACAAATCATGAAACCCAGATGATGTTAAAATGTCTTCTGTGGTATATACAAATCATGACATCCAGATGATGTTAAAATGTCTTCTGTGGTATATACAAATCATGACATCCAGATGATGTTAAAATGTCTTCTGTGGTATATACAAATCATGACATCCAGATGATGTTAAAATGTCTTCTGTGGTATATACAAATCATGACATCCAGATGATGTTAAAATGTCTTCTGTGGTATACACAAATCATGACATCCAGATGATGTTAAAATGTCTTCTGTGGTATACACAAATCATGACATCCAGATGATGTTAAAATGTCTTCTGTGGTATACACAAATCATGACATCCAGATGATGTTAAAATGTCTTCTGTGGTATACACAAATCATGACATCCAGATGATGTTAAAATGTCTTCTGTGGTATACACAAATCATGACATCCAGATGATGTTAAAATGTCTTCTGTGGTATACACAAATCATGACATCCAGATGATGTTAAAATGTCTTCTGTGGTATATACAAATCATGACATCCAGATGATGTTAAAATGTCTTCTGTGGTATATACAAATCATGACATCCAGATGATGTTAAAATGTCTTCTGTGGTATATACAAATCATGACATCCAGATGATGTTAAAATGTCTTCTGTGGTATACACAAATCATGACATCCAGATGATGTTAAAATGTCTTCTGTGGTATACACAAATCATGACATCCAGATGATGTTAAAATGTCTTCTGTGGTATACACAAATCATGACATCCAGATGATGTTAAAATGTCTTCTGTGGTATACACAAATCATGACATCCAGATGATGTTAAAATGTCTTCTGTGGTATACACAAATCATGACATCCAGATGATGTTAAAATGTCTTCTGTGGTATATACAAATTATGACATCAAGATGATGTTAAAATGTCTTCTGTGGTATATACAAATCATAACACCCAGATGATGTTAAAATGTCTTCTGTGGTATATACAAATCATGACATCCAGATGATGTTAAAATGTCTTCTGTGGTATACACAAATCATGACATCCAGATGATGTTAAAATGTCTTCTGTGGTATATACAAATTATGACATCTAGGTGATGTTAAAATGTCTTCTGTGGTATACACAAATCATGACATCCAGATGATGTTAAAATGTCTTCTGTGGTATATACAAATCATGACATCAAGATGATGTTAAAATGTCTTCTGTGGTATATACAAATCATGACACCCAGATGATGTTAAAATGTCTTCTGTGGTATATACAAATCATGACACCCATATGAAGCTAAAATGTCTTCTGTGGTATATACAAATTATGACATCTAGGTGATGTTAAAATGTCTTTTATGGCATATACAAATAATTACACTTAGCTGATGTTAAAATGGTTTCTTTGGCATATACATATCATGACACCCAGGTGATGTTAAAATGTCTTCAGTGGCGTCTACAAATCATGGCATATAAATCATGACAACTAAGTGATGACATACTATGTCAATGTCGGACGAATCCAATACCTTAACCAACATAGACGTGTGATAACCAGTTCACCATACATTATAATTCCCCAAAATCGAAATCGAATCATTTTTGTAAAAAGGCCCAGAAATGGGATCTCGATACAATACAATGGGCCCAAATCATTCGGAAAACTCTCTATAGGTGTATATCTCCTGCAGCATGAACTTGTTTTCAAATTCTAGAACACACCTGTTAAGATTCAGAATCTCCGCCGAGGTGAACAACGCATGTCACATGTATATTAACATATATCACACAAAACATTCATTAGCATTGACTAAATACAGTTTCAATTATGTATTTTCATAGACAAACATTTATTTTACAATTAGCAATTAGATACTGGGGTTTAATTGATGAAATAAACTGTCTGTCAGGCTACAGTGACGACATCTTTTTTCAACGAATACGGGTTATATTTGCTATTATTTCTTTTACATATATCAATACAAAAAATGCTGTTACTAGAAAACCTTATATTATAAAGTTGTTATTTCACGATAGTTTATCCAAGACACTCGATGAAATAGACGTGGTTGAAAATATGTTAAATAACCTTTACATATCCAGATGTCACTGTAAGAAAAAGAAAAAAAAAGAAAAAACTAAAGTAGTATTCTCTTTCATTTAAAAGGCTGCTAGCATTTATTGTCCTCAAAACATATTTGTCACAAACATTTACAACATCATCTAGTCCAACATTTGAGGACTATTCTGATACTGATAGACAGGCCAGAGAAATGTTCGTTACGATAACAGCTCTTGAATTTTACTTTGCTTTATATTTTTATTCCACCTTTAAGTCCCATCCTATCTGGAGTGACACGATGGTGAGGTCATTACTCTTTTCAAAATTATGCATTTAATATTCCGGATTTAATTCTCAATCTCAAACACGGAATATTTAAATTCCTTAAATCATAATATTTTTCACATTTGAGTATCATGAGCGATGCCTACTTTGCAGGTGCGAGGAGTCTTCAGGTGATGAAATTTGAACGTTTAAGTGACAATACTGTTCAGAGCCTGGTACGAACCGGAAATACGTCACAATTGACCTGTAACCCCCTGCACGTGCCGGAAGGGCAGAGGTGTATTTTGACATCGCGTGCGCAATCACGCGAAACTTTGCATCCTGGCAATATTTTTATTTCATACACGTGATGTTATTTGATTTATATCGCTTGAGAAAGAATTTGTACAGCGTCCTTGAAGTGATGCATGGTTGGACAACGACGCAAAATATAAAACTTAATCTAAAAAAATAATACTTACAAATTTATAAATTCATTTTAATGTTGTCTCCATATAGTTTGGTTTCCAGATGCAACAAAAATAACTTTAGGAAATTGGTATTATTTAACACAACTTTGACTATTAAATATGTGTTGTACCATATCCTTTTAAGGAATTTTTTCAAAGGCATATTTTGTTTTTGTGACAAAATGACAATTCGTATGGTTAAAAACAATTCTCGACGTTTCTGGGCTCTTTTTTCCCTTTCTTTTGAAGACTTTAAAGGTGCAGTAGCACGTTTTTGGGGGAATATAAGGTGATGTTAGAAAAATGAAAATAAATGGTTCCAATTGAAAGACAATATTTTCAAATTAAATGAAGCAATTAGAAATCAAATATATAATGTAATGTTCAGCCATGCGATTCCTTTTTCTTATACAAAATGAATTAAAGATGTTCACACAAAAATGGCCGCCACTGGAGTTTATATGAATCTCAATAATGTATTCTGAGGTTTGTAAAAATAAAATAAATAAATAATAAATTTAACATTAACGTACAATTATCGGTGAAAATTGAAAAAAATAAAAGTTATAAAAAACGTGCTAACAGAAACGTCGTGACAATTCAATAAAGAAGTTGTTATCCGTAGGCTTTTTCTTGTAGTAACATTTTGATGTTATTCAATCTTTACAACAGGACAAGCCCTATCAAATAATATTAAAAATCTATATTTGACTAATAATAATCTGAACAAATACAACGAAAGAGTATGATCTATAGTTATAAAAATATTAGCCATTTTATTTTTGTTTAAGCCATTTCATTTACTCAATAATTTATTTTAAAAATATCTTGAGGTGACTAACATTGACAACGGTCAAGTAAACGATAAAATTGTTTAATTGATAGGATAACGTTTAAAATAGCAGCGAAAATGCGTTAAACTTGAATCAATACATACTAAATTATTGGTTTTGCACTTGCTTTAACTAACCTTACCATACCAATTTCATATTCATATTTACGAAGATAATTGCATCAACTATATTAGATATAGACAATGTTAGTTCTCCAAAATAACATCCATACACAATTCTAAATTATTTCCCCCGGCTATCCTAAGTTGCAATTTCACTTTTTAGGTGGAGCAAAATTCATCTTTTTATACCATGGACCTTTTTCAAGAAATATGAAGGCGATAAATATTTATGAGTTTCATAAGTTATGAGTCATAAGGATACACGATACAAATACGTTCAATGTGTGGTAGCGTCGATTATATAGCAAAAACAGTTTGAAAATAACTATGGTCGGGGGACAATTGATATTGAATTGTAGAAACTAAATTATCATCTAACACCTTAAAGGGGCAGTAGCGCGTTTTTTTGAAAATTTTATATTTTCATTTTTGGACTGATAATTGTAAATGACCGGTTAATGTTTTATTTTGATAGTGTAAAAATTTGAACACATAAACCAATCATCCATAGTCAACACAACACATCACAACAAAACAAATTATACAGATTCAAATAAAATCCATCGGCGGCCATTTTTGTGTAAACATCTTTAATTCATTTTATCAGGAAAAAGGAATCGCTTGGCTGAACTTTACATTATATATTTGATTCATTACTGCTCCATTTGGTTAAAATAAATTGTCTTTTAATTGGAACCATTTCTTTTCATTTTCCTGACATCACCTAACATTCTCCCTAAAAACGTGCTACTGTCCCTTTAAACTCTCTATCTATCTGTAAGTCCTTCAAGTACGGAGAATTCAGGAATCATTTCGACATAAAAAATAAAAAAATTATTTTATTACGTCACAGAAGAGTTTATTGTTAATATATTTACAATGTGTTGCGTATGAAATGTGGCTATATCTTTCATGTACACGTATGTATACATTTCTTTTGTTGACAAACATATTTATAAATAAATAATAGCTTCAAGCAAGCGTAAAGATTGTAGTCGCGTCATCAACTCACGTGCCTAGTTGAGAAATTATTTGATGAGCGATGGTTTAATTCAACATACTTTACGGAAATCGCTCTTGCGGAAATTTAACCGTGAAAAGTACCGAAAATGTCCATTTAATTACATAGTGGAGGGGAAGATTAGGTTATGTTCTAACCTCGTTCTACTGACACTTATAAAGTATCGCTCCTTTTCATTCGATATATAGGCACATGTGTATGTGAAGCAACTAAACATTCTTCATTGCAATGTCATCTTCGTGCTTATATAGACTTTCTTCCTTTCTTCTTATTCTTGTTGTTGTTCTTCTTCTTCTTCTTTCTCCTCTTTTTCTTTTCATCTTCTTCTTCTTATTGATACGCAAGGTGACTCCGACAATGGAATATTTGCAAATTCCATGATTACCACGTTGATATTAGCGAGCATTGATGTGATGATGTTGAACTGCATCCCCGCATGTGTTCATGTTGCCCATCATTCCCTACAGAGGCAGATCAAGTCATGTTCTTATTAGACCAAAACCGTGGGTTCCGGCAGTTTCCCCTGGCGGAATTTTTTTTATCATAATCCATTTGATTTTTTTAGCAAATGACAACGCTTCTCGCATTGAAAGGTTTTTTTTATATTACAATGCCTTTGCCATGACTCAGTTGCCAAAATGATGAATTAAGAATAGCGTCGCTGATGGCACATCTAAATTGGTGGCCTCCGATCAGGTTATTCCAAATCTACCACAAAAAAACTCGACGATAAACAACAGAGGCTCGAAGAACCTTACATGACTTGATCTGCCTCTGGGGAGAGAATGCAAAGTCCTTTTTAAAATGAAAAAGGCGAACGTAAATTGTTAACATTATCGCCAAAACTGTCACTTTTATTCGCTACACTCTAAATTCGTGAATTAATGGTAGAAAGTTATTATATGTTATCGCTAGGTGACCTATGAACAAAATAATATATATATATAAGTTTAACAGGCTTTGGCCTATACAGCTTCAACTTCAAACCGAGGATGCACCAAAGAGTATCTCAGAATTCTATTATGCGAAATCGCGTTTTCCAGCCACCCCATGATCTGATTATTGTTCCATACCAAGACCACAGTGTTACACAAGTGTATTTGTCCTGCCTAGATCCATCCATATCCATATATATCGGGCCAAATGCTAAGTATCACGAATAGGTAGATTTTCACTACTGTAGGTGGCCTGTGATTAGATTTGTTGGTTATATGAAGATATTAAGGAGGCATTTTGCTCGATAGGTATCAGGGTATGGATGGAGTAGGGCAGATACAAGTATGCTGAAACCCACTCAAGGGGAGGTAATTTCAGGAAAGCCTCTTTTAGCCGGACGACATTTATCTTACCCTTGGATATATCTGCAATTGTTTGTAGTCTTTTTATTTTTATAAAAACATACATTTAATAAATTGTTACGGATTATTATCCTGCAAGGGTGAGTGTTCTTTGCGTGATAAAACCAATCGATATTTTAGGTATTCGTTGGACGTGCATTGAAGTATCATATTGGGATAACTATGCAAATATCAATGGTCAAAATGGACCGATGACGTCAAGAGCGTTATTATTGTTAAAGCCTTTAGTAACGTAGAGGGACATACCAATATAAATGATACATTGCATAGACATGAGAGGAATTATATTTTGTTAATTCGCCGTCACGGTCATTACACTGTTCATTTGCATATATCAATGCGCGCATCTTTACTAGGTCAACTATTGAATAGTATTATCAGGCATTTTTCGAATAAAAATTCTAAAATGACATTGAATAACAAAGAGACCAGGGCTCGCAAAAGACAATGTTTGTTCCTAATGCAGGATATTTAATGTCCCAACACACCTAACCTATATTATTGTGAAAAGGAAAGTTCCTCTGAATCAATGATCCAACACTATGCCAATATTACAAATAAGCTCGTTATATGGTTATCTCAAAATGAATCTGTAACGAAAGCTAAACGAATCTAAGAAAAAACACAGGCCAAAACTAAATACACGAAATCTAAAATCCCCCCTCCTCCTCCCCCCTCTCCTCCAACAAAAAAAAACGTGTCGCAAGTGTCACTCTACTAAATATGGGGCGATCTCTTAAAGGACATATAGTTATACGGTGATATGTTAATGATATAATAGCCTTGGGGACACGTCTGGTTTTTATGCCGGAAGTTGGAATGGGTAGATGCGCAGGATGATGTGCATTGACATGCGCTGTCAGTCACGTGACCTGTTCGGCCCAACAGTGCTTCCGGCATTCGACACCTGCGTATGTTAATGGACTTGTAATATAAAATGCTTTTATTACAACATATCTCATTGCGCATGCGTTAATCACATGTAGTATTTTCGTGCTGTATTTTTCAATAAATGTTACAATGTTGAACATATCGGAGATCCATGTATGATGTTCTCTGTATGACTCAAGATGTACTGGCATAATTCTTGGAGACGACTAAGTTACGACCATGGATATGATGGTAACCATTTCCTTATACTTGTTTTCACATGGAAGAATTTTATGTAATTTGTGTATACAATTAATTAAGTACCTTAGGCATATTGTAATACAAGCATTCATCATTTATTGGATGACTTAAATGCATCAGCTAGAAACGCTCACAGAAGCGTACATAGATTCCTTATCATTTCGTCAAAATATCCATAGTGACGTTACTTAGCAATTTTGTCTTTTCAGTTGAAAATAATACATGTTTACAGGTTCATTATTATCATAAATGCTCAATTTATTTGAATCAGGTCGCGATATATCTAAACTAAGTTAGTGTCAATGACAATGACACAACCTGACAATTGCTGATAATTATCTTGCGAAAGGTCACTTTTCAAGCAAGCATTGAGTTCAAATATTATTTTTGTACAGTAGATATTATACGCCACAGGAACACGTTTACTGTCTTTTCAGTCGGTCATTGACATCGAGCTTACCAAAACAAAACAAAAGTTTGCTATAATTGAAGACTTTTCCAGGCTATGTTACATAAGAAACGATATTTCTGCACGCTTCCTCAACAAAACGACAATGATTAACCGAGGATTTAATTTGTTGTTATTCTGAATTAATTAAGCCAGGTGTAACAATGCTGTGATATCACTATGATTAATGAAAGCAGACTCTGGACGTTACACATCCTCGTTTCTCAAACCTGTTGGATTTACAAGTCGTAACATTTCCAATTTAACATCTTTATATTCATGAAGAGAGATTAAACAGATTATCTCTAACTTATACCATAACATTTGTTTCGTTCTTTCTGTACCAAGAACGCGCATGATTTATTTCACTGATAAAAACAAGACATTATTTGCAGAAGTCTACGTCACAACCCGGGATTCTAGATGTTTTCAACAAGAGAATTTATCTATAATGCATACAATGAACTGTTCAGTATACTTCAATATACATTTACAGCAAATTGTAATTTATTTTGTTTTGTCATGTTTTGTGTACGTAAACATGCATATTTACACTACTTGTATCCTTTAAAACGGCAAAAGGATTTATACCAAAAAGTCGCTATTCTGTGAATAAAGTGTAGGATATCCATAAAAATCGTGTATACAATATCAACTATTCAAACAATCTTCGAAAGAATCCTAATCAATCTCAAACAAATCGTTAATGCAAGGAATATATTTTCTCTTAAGAATTCAATAAATTTGTAAATAACATACCTTATAATATAGGATTGTTTTTGTTAAGGAATTTTTAGAAAAAAAATATCCGTTTGTTTGTAAGAAAATGTTAGAATATTTGTTTGACCAAATGTTTCTTCTTTCGGTTAATGCCAAATATTCTCCGGCATGCTATATATGAAATTATGTTCTTTTTATATGAAGTTAAAAATGTGTAGAAGGAAACCGTTCACAGTGTAAGGAACTTGTTCAGTAGGTGTAGAGTATGTAGAGTCACACAATCATAACTTAATGCATGGTTTCATTTTATCATGATATAATGCTTAAAAGATGATTTTTAGTATCAATCGATTCAGGATAATGACAGAAGAAGGATAGAGGAATCGTGATTCCGATCGAAAACCGATCAATAAGACATAAATAATTTAAGAAATATATCTAAAGCCGTAAGAAGGTAAAATGTTAAAAGCGGTTTAAAAGTTATATAGATAGTATATATTGAAATGGTAGGTTTGATATCGACTTTGGTACACACATAATTTGTCTTTCGATTTAATTTGAATTTCTAATAATACAGATTCATGAGGTATATTTGAAAAAAAAATATGAGAAGTTTTAAATGAATATCATCATATTTGAACCTTTTTTACACTATCAAAACCATGAAAAGCACGGAGTATTTCCCTTGAGCGACACAGGCTGTCGGTATGGCCTCCTTGCAATTTTTTGTTCGATTTTGTCAACGTTTTTACGATATACTTAACCTAATGTGCAAAGTTCAGCCTTTGTGAAGACGTAAGTGTTATTTTCATACGCACATATGACATAAAGTATGAGTTTAAGTTTAGTAAAAAGTCTTTACCACAAAAAATTCAATTCAATAGGAGAAGGATGTCACATACAATTTCACAGAAAATATAAGTTTCCTGATTGGTTAGATATAATTTTGATATAAGGGTACAATGAAAAATATTGAAATGAATAAATGATACTGTTTTGTCGATCAATTTCGGTACATATACTTTTCTCATTAACAATGCAGAGGAATATATGGATGACAACTTCTTTGTTCATTGTACGCGACGTTTCGGCACAGATTCTTGTGTCGTTCAAAACGTCGTATACAATGCACAAAGAAGATGTCATCCATATATTTCTAGGCCTCTTCATTATTGTCATTCCAACTTCTAAAATGCCCCTCAAACACGTTACTTTTCTTAAAATTAATGTATATAATCTATAAAGTTCTATGTTCGGTACATATACTTTCTCATTTATAGTGTAAATCATCTTGTTATTCAATAGATAAACCGAGTAACAAAAGATAGGGTACCATTAAAATATAAGTTTTTTCAAACTATTAGTTGTACATTCGACTGAAACACAGTTATCATGTCTTCAGAAGTTTTTTTAGCGAAGTCAAGAATTTAAGACCAATCAATGTCTTCGTTCCTAAAAACGCTTTCTAACAAAATGTTGTTTTGGAATAACCTGACGTAAACAAGAAAGGTTTTTCTCTAGCTGATTTTATGATGTCCTACAAATGATGCGTTAACAAATTGATGTCCAGGAAGACTTTATCTTTGATTATTTTACTTTCAACATTTCATATTATGCCACACCGTCTAAACGAAAGATACTGATATCAGTGCCAAAAGTATATCTAAACAGATATAAAATAAAAATTATAACACTCTGATGTATGAAGATGTGTATACATCTTTACTTAACATGTGTTTATCACAAACATTCAAAGGTGTCTCTCTGTGCCAGAATCTTTGTTGTATTTTACTCTGGTAAAAAAAGGTGACTCAGTTTCTCTGTATAATGAAAGTACATGTAAATACAATCAAATATGAGTCTCAGCAACAATAATTTCTAATAAAAAGTGCTTTGATAAAAATAACAAATAGCAGAATTTTTTCTTGTTATGTGACATAATATATTACATAGAGGATACTCAATGTTGCTTTCCAGGTTTATTCCATCGACTGTCAAGGGTAAGGTTGATTTTTCGCGATAGGCGCAGCATTAAGTATATCAACTTATATCAACCTATGTCACGAGATGAAATAAACCTGGTATTTGGAAAACTACTCAAATTTGTATATGATTATAATGAAATATGTAATTAAGATGACCTTAAAACTTGAAAGTTACCCATTTTTTTCACATAGCTGAAAGTAGTTCCGGCACCTGACCAGTGACGATATAATGTATATTGTTACTGGTCACAGTACAAAAATAATATATCGTTACTGTTGCCTGATAGACAGTTTAATTCACTGGTAAAATCCAGTATTTTATCGCTGGTCATATAATAAAAATGAATACTTAAATTGGAATAAAACATTAAGACAATGTTTAACTCCATAAACAATATTTTTGTAAAATTTCGCCCTCGGTTGACCAAACCTTCCTCATGTGTAAACAAATAACTCAGAACCTGTATATTGCAAGATGAAAAGATTTTAATTATTTTCGGCTACAACATTTTCTCTACTGTCATGGAACTGTACCCCTCCCAGTTTTCATCTACTGATGAGAAATTACTTTACTTTTAATTCATATCTTGTCTACCATTCACTTATTTCCCGATGATGTATACGCAAGTAGCGTTTATTGAATCTTTTCTGTTTAAAGCGTTCTGTAGACGAACCAAGTCGCATTTACCTTCTTCTTTTTGCATTTCGCTCCTCTTGTAGCGTACTAACATAGCCTGAGATCGTGGTTGGTATTCAGAGCTCTCGTTTATATGTTTTATTCAATTCATCTGCATTCTAAAACAAATATTTTGTACAGGCTGCAAATGTTGTACAGGCTGCAATTAGGAAGATGACAGCATCTATTATAGGTGCATTGAACGCCTTCCATACAACCCTTTCAATCTCCAGAGAAGATCACAGCATGGTGGGTCATGTAAAGTCTTTCATATAACCAAGGACCCTAAATACAGACGTATATAGGGTCCTTGATATAACTGTACTCTCTCAAGGGAAATAAAAAAACATACGGTTTTATTTTGTGCAGATCAAATGAAAAGTACACATACAGCAGCAACTTTCCGTACACATCATAGTTTATTTATATGGTATCTTCATCGCAATCACTCAGGCGTGTCGACAGTGAGTCTGCAGTTTGAGCGCGACAATGGAGCAGTGTGTTGTGACCTCCGTTCCGGAAAGATGAATCCTGCAAGTCACCTGGCTATAGAGAAACTAGAATGGGGCGAGATTTAGGGGTTAGAAAGGTCTTCTACTAGTAATGCGTAGAGATTCGAACAATGTAGACCCGTCTTGAATGAATCTTCAACAGGAAAAGTACGATATGAATGTACATTATTATAATCATACATACATATAATGGTTTAACATGAACACATATCCCTTTGCGGGAGATTCAAACTTGGCAGGGGGTAAAATTGTTTTTAAGCTGCACCTGATTTTCCATTATTTGAAATGAATTTATACCAGGTGTGATAAAGCCATGCATTTTATCATTGAATAGCAATTAACGATATTGATATGTATGTATTTAGCTATTGACAATTGAAAATAGTTCCCAATACAATTGATTATCTAAACACTGCAGGGGGTAAAATGTTTTTAGTTTCATATTTTTATTTTCACTTTTAATGACAATAATACAAATGCAAATATCTCTGTCACATCCTGTCATTTGTGTTTATCTTGCATGTTGACTGAAAAAACAATTCGACGGGTTTTTTAAAAAGCAAAGTTCGATTCTTTTCTCATTCGCTTCCCTTTAACTCAACATTGCTACGAATGCATTGACTATAAACTTTTAAAGTACTCAGTTTGTACCTAACAAATATATATGCTGTAGCATTAATAATTGAATGAAATTACTTAGCAGAATATCAAATAATTTTTATGTTCGCTTATTGGAAAAAAAACATGTTTGCTACTAATTTCATACGTGTGCCGGTAGTGCTTAGGTTGGATTGTAAATATCCATTAAACGGGTATAAAACTTATCAATGGTTTTCATTGAAAATAAAAAAAATAAAAGAAATAAGGTGAGGTGAGGCGTATCGCCGCTTTCAGGAGTATTTCACTTGTATCGCGGCTGCTAGTATTATTGCAGGGAGAAAGTCCGCAACACTATTGTGGCTATGCATTGCGGTTGAACTAGCAACCATGGGTGGTACTGCACTGAAATTCAGTGTAGCATTGCATCCAAAGCTGACTGAGTGTAGAACAGTTCTCTATTGCAGACAAAGTTGCCGAGCCCCTGGCGGGATTCGAACCACGGACCTCCTGATCCGAAGCCGAAAGCTCGAACCACTGGGCTATCCCGCCCCCTATAAAGGAAATGTTTATTCATTATCTGCAGATGCACGTTTTTTTGTCTCTACTTTTTTTTAAACTTCTCATAGAAAATAACTCGATTGCATGATTAGAACACATTTTAGGTTTCAAGCGTTTGTTTGTTGGACCATTGTAAGACAAAAACAAACGCCGCAAAAAAAAACGATTTTATAAAAGGATTTGAGGTTTCGATTATGCTATCGTGATTACAAAAGGTAGTGATGACGGATGACGATGACGACGATAAAGCCTATATAATCATAACAGGTATACAAGATACGCCCAATAGTCGGGAGAAAGGCAGAATGGTACTCGAAAAATGTAATCAGACAAACTTGTATACGACAACTTTCCACTATTTCAGCGGTCTAGAAATGAATTTAGGTTCTTAAATCAGAACATCTAAAATTGCAGATCTAGACAATATAAGGGAATAATATCATTGACCATTATAGCGAAATGAAATTTTTTTTTTAAGCTAAACTGATTTTAAATTTTAAATTTCAATATAACCTACACCATTATTCAACTCGATTAAATAGTATTATATATGATATTATTTCTTTTTAATTGACCTTTGATCTTCAATAAATAAAATCTAGAGTTTACAAAACTACGCATTAATAGTGACCTCTTTAAAATATAATTAATCTTATTATGTTGGGATGGTTCGTTGTTTTTCCTGCTTGAAGATTGATAACATAATCATCTAATCTCTGAGTGTGTAAGTTTCCGGATAAAGATGTACATGCGTTATTTTAGACTCACAAGAGATAATTCACACTGCCAGTAGTGAGTGACATTACTTGAGTTCGGATGTCAAACTAAGAGGTTTCTCTCGTGTCACAGCTTAACGCGTAAATAAGTAACAAATCATTTTCCCCTAAAAACTCATTTCCCCGTTACCCAGGAAAGTTTGCTCTTCTCTATAAATACAATAAATATTTACTTCCCGATGTTCGTTGATTGGTTAATTTATCATGGAGACTGTAGAGATGACAACTATCTCTATTCTGTCAGACATATTAGATCCCAAAGTCATTGTCAGGTGTTAAAATGCAATTGAAGGAATCCATATAGTACATAATATTTTACTAAAATAAACTCTTAAAAGCAAGTCTTAATCTGAAGGCAGTTTATGAAAGAGTAATTTTACTGAGGCTGCCTTCTTACCTCTCATACAATAATGTGCTTACTTTAAATCAATACCATTTAATTTGAATTTAACAATTTTGAGTTTTCAATCGGCCATGGTCATAACGTCATAAAATATAAATCATTACTCAATATTAAAAAAACTAGTTTTACAACCGTTCCATGGCCGCCCAATAATGCACATAACTCATATCGCCTTGTCTTATTACGCAATGTGGATATGTTTGAAGTTTGTACAGTTTCGCCTAACGACTGCACTGAGGGCGGGGTGGTGGAAAGTGCGACCCAGTATACTCCTCGACTCGTTTGAAGCATTTCTCCGCTAACCCGCGTTAAAACGACAGAGTAAATACTCTTCCTCCAGCTGCGTAATCGTTACGGATTTGGACCATTTTCATTGGCTGAACGTGTGCCATATATGGATAATTATAACCCTGTGACGTCACAGTGACGTCTAAAGGAGTTCCCATCGTAAATAATAGACTTCCGGGTGATTGTATATTCAATCGTCGTGAATCATGGGAGGACATTTCAGTTATTCGGGAGTGGACTCTAAATCTGACCTTTCATCGTCGTCACGGGTCATTGATTTCTGATTTACACGAGATCTGGCCGTGAACAAGACATTAGAAGTAGAGAGCGATTACGTCAATGATATATTTTGATGCGAATTCCACATTCCCCTTTCGCCTCCAGCACAACAGTCAATTATCAGTGATACTACAAACGGAAAACGATTTAGAGGAAATCATCGGGGACCAGACTACAAGGTCGACCAGCCAATAAGGTGAGTGTTACTGTAATCTACCTCGCGTTATATCGAGGCAACGATAAGGAGACCACGAGAGAAGCAAATTGCCGCAATTCGCTTGTGGAAATCAACATCCGTTTTAAATCAAGTCCACGTTTCACATGTTACCCAGTCAACATTATTCGCCACCCACCCACACGCCTGAGTCACGACATATCTCACGCCAAGGGACCATGTTACAACATGTTTCACACAACCGGACGCTCTAACCACCTCGTGTAATGACATTAGCCAACTGCCATTGCTTGTTTGTGTAGGAACCCATTTCTTCCGATCTCGCCCGTCAT
This sequence comes from Steromphala cineraria, assembly GCA_916613615.1. Classification (NCBI taxonomy): domain Eukaryota; kingdom Metazoa; phylum Mollusca; class Gastropoda; order Trochida; family Trochidae; genus Steromphala; species Steromphala cineraria. The sequence goes on from OU744726.1 coordinate 1,219,052, forward strand.
CGATTCCTGGTCGTTGATTCACCCACTCCGTCTGTGAGTATCGTTGTTGACAACCGCTCTAACATGGAGTAACATCATTATAACACCGTCAATGTCTGATATCATGTTACAGGGGGTTCAACGACAAAGTTGTCAAGTCATTGTATCGATTTTCGTGTTGAACATCACGTGTAACAACGGTTATCACCATCTTTTAGTATCATCATCTGACATCAAATAATTATATAACGCCTTTATTGATAACGAAGTCGATCTTACATTGTAACATTCTAAGGGAGTTATTGTTGAACAACACTTGTTACATTGTAACTATGTAACGATATCATATATCAAAATGACATTGTCCGAGATTAACGATAACAGTATATCATGATATCATTTATGATGACATTGTAACATCTGTGTCATTGTAAAAGGTATAGGCATTATCGACATAACATTGAACAAGTGGGTTTAATTCTTTTGGGACATTTATTATGCAATAGTGTGACATAGTGGTTATGTAAATTGATTCTATCACTTCATCGATCAAACATGATCATTAGGAAGAATTGCGACAATGTCAGGTAAACAATCGTCATTGTAACTAGATATACGAACATCATTGACGTAAGCTAACGATATTGTAACTATACCATTTAGAAATCGCCATTGTTATCCGATATCTATGACATCAGTGTTACAAGACTCGCTTGTATACTCGGTTATCACACTACAAACAAAATCTGTCATAAAGTTGACGAATTCTATTTTACTGATGTATATATTCGACTTACATACATCACATGATATTCAGTATGTGTTGGCGTATTGACTGTATGAAGATCCTGATGACATATAGGCACGAAACCATCGGCTGTATATCTATACCTAAATACACACACGATGAAAACTATATAAACTAAATTAAGTTCCAGTACATCTCGTTCTTGTTATGATATACAGTGTAGTATATCTATGTAAACATATAGATTTGAATGTTGTATATTTCAAATTCTATATATATCTTTATGATGCCCTATATCATTAAGCAACGTTGCCAATCCTTTCCATGAGTGATAATAAATCAGAGACACGCCCTTGAAATTGTTTTGATAAACATATTCTTACAATTTAATCCAGCTAATTAAAGGAAACTCTATACAATGTGGCTTCTACCAGTTATGTCGCGAAAAGTATAAATAGATATATATGTTATTGAGATCAAACAGGGACATAGGCAGGCAAGTCCAACAAAAATTGCGATTTGAAATCCATCGAAGCTAAACGACGTCTTCAAGGGCACTTGTAATTCTATTAATCCGGAGATTATATACTCAATCCGTTCTACCCTATAAATTAACCCCGGTATTTTCGTGGCTCCATTATCTAAACGCCAGGGGTGTAAGAACACATCTTTGCCGCAGGCCGATTTAACACATACCAAAACACAAAGTGAGCCGGATCGTTTCGTTTCGTTTATAGTAGACATTTTAGACCACCCACTGTTTTTTTCGCGTTATGCTGAAACTCCCTCGATCTCCAAATGTCCTTATCTGCCTAACACAGAACCCGTTCAACTGGGCCTTATCTGGGAATGAAAATACATCTGTTCGAACTTGAGATTGTAAAACGCTTAATATTCAATGTTGAAAAATTCATAGTAGCTTCCACGCTTTTCCGAGCGTGTATAACTACGTTCTCGTTACCCTATCGACCCATCGACCCATCGACCGTGAAGCAAGTCTACAGAGAGCAGGAACTCTCACATGTTGTCTCCTTCTTTTTGTAACATTCACTAACGTTGTCCTTACACCTTAAAAAAAGTCTTCATATAATATAAGAAATTTTGTATTGCTAATTTTAACATGCGTAAATAACGATTCGTTATTGACGAAGCATTTATCTTTTTTATAATGATAAACAAACATGTTGCATACAAAATGTCTCGTTAGGCGTTATTGTCTTGCTTGATTAACCTTGTCGAATGCGTAACAGTTACTACAAAACAAATAGAGTTTTTTTCATATTGTGTAAAGTTATCATGTACCAAAGTCTTTAAATGATATCGAAGTTATTTCTGAGTGCAGAAGCAAAGCGAGGAGCGGCGGTGACCTCAAACGGATGAACGATATGATGTTAACCCGAAGTCCTGAGCCCTTGGGGGTCGCAATGGACAGGGTGTTGTGATGTCGTAACACATACCACTTGATAATTGGGTTAATTACGTCATGAGAACCGTATGTACCCATTAAACACACAATGCTGGACTAAGAACTAAGGTGATAATAGGCAACCTTGTCGGCCGCCTTTGATGTCCACCTGTAATGAGAATACAGGTGTTGAGCCTCTGTGATTTATCTCCCTTATCGCTGCCTAATTGATACATTTCCTCCTTATTTCCGTTTGTGAATTATTTGCACGGCGATAACATTCATTGTCAAGTATTTCTTAAACCTGTTCATACGAACATTCCAGTATTTGCTCTGCGTTACGTAACCAAGTAACGATTCTAAGGACATGGGCAATTTGAAAATACAGATTGATATTTTACGAACCATGTGAGAACGTATTGTAAGAAATAGAGTTAAATCAAATGCTTTATCAAAATATTAATGTTTACAGTGGTCAATAAGATGAAAACGTTCTCCTTGGGGTGTGGGAACGTATATTCCTTGGATAAGGCGTGTGGACACCCTGTAACAATAAATGTAAAACATGTTATTTTATATTCATCTCAACATATCACACAACAATTTGATACACGATACATGTATCATTCAATACACAGAAATAATATAACATTACAGTGCACATACTTGCATTATGTGCTATTAAACAATACAAATGACGTCATGAGAGTTCATATGGTTATGATATATGCTAATCACAACATCACACATTACGACTAATGGCTAAAATATTGCCCAACCGGCGTAAAACAATAACTCATTCACTCACACATTACGTGGTAATACTTCTTACAATGGTCTATACATGTTATTAGAGATAGGTCGTTACCCAGGCATAATGACACACGTATATCCAGTCTCTGAAAAAATGATAATTATCAAAAACAATTATTATAATAATATAAGAAAGGAGCTTTGTACAGATCTAGACTTGCTTTTTTGTAAAAAAATAAAATGTTATTAACGAAAGAGTAGTAAGATTTTTGAGGTTAACTTTTTATATGAAAATAAATATGGATTAACAGAATAGGTTTATAATGTTAATATGCTAAAAATAAAATAAAATTGTTTTTATCAAAACATATTTATCACACGTGTTCAGACTTTATGATTTGTAATAACTAATAAGCTATTCTTTTATAAGATGTTCCTAGGCAACGGATACGCCTGTCAGTTTATGCTCAAGAGAACTATTTTCCTTATGCATTTCGATACTTCAAATCAACCAGGTAAGACGTGCTATCTCTAGTGTCTTGTTTACCTTGTGTTAGTAGCTGATTTATGTAAGTATATGATTTTACATAGATACTACTGATCTATACTATGATAAGTATAAAGGTGATCCACAGACAGTAGAAATGTTAACAATGTTTGAAGACGACTATAACCCAGGGAATTTAGTTGATTAGAAGACTTTGGAAGTAAATGCGAAAATGTCGTTGACATATTTTCACATAAAACGGTTACTTTATTCAAATCTAATATTTCATTTTAAGTAGTTCATAAATTAACTTTCTCCTTAAAAAAAACATTTCTCTTTGATGTTGACATTAAATATCATAAGTTTTTTGCATATAACAAACATTTCTCCGGACTTTGGTAATATGCTCTGTGTAGCAATGTGTCTGGGTGTCATGTTGTTAATAAATGTTTATCGTGCACAATGTTTTTAAACAACGAGAATGACGTACTTCTGGAATCACGACCTCTGAGTTTGCCCCCGTGCTCGTTGTGATGTCGTTTCTTGATCACGTTTTAACAATTATGCTTATCATCGCCGATACATTTTCAGTTCATGATTTCATTTCATGCTTTATTCCCAGAAATAACATTTGAAGTTCAATCTTACGATGTTTGTGATTCCAACTCATTCCAAGGCCTTTGCTTAGTATTGTATTTCAGAATTTTTGTAAGCTTGGTTACATTAATTGAAGTATATTTAAACTGTAGAAACTAATTAAATATGCGTTAAAGGTTCAAAATAAAAGTAAACGAGCGAGTGAAAATGAATTGTGTACCAAATCACGAGAAAGCAGCGAGTTGTACAAAACCAGCATCAACCAACCAGCAGTGTATATAACCCAAAAGGTAATAACAACATTTGCATCTAAGCAAGTTTAGTGTGCATCCTAAAAGCACTGATTTGAAAATCACCAGGAAAAGAAAGCATTTTAAAGCAATAAGTTGTGCATCCCCTGAAGTAAAACTGTTGGGTTGTGCATCCCAAGTATGACCAGGAAAGAAAAGTATTGCGTTGTGCATCCAAGCAAGTAAAAGCAAAGAGTTGTGCACCCAAGCAAGTGAACTCAATCACTCAGATGTCGATTTCAAGTTACAGAAAGCAATGAGTTTAGCTTCCAAGTATTGTTGTACATCCAAACAAGTACAAGCAATTAGATGCACATCACAGCTATAGGAAGCTTCATCACACGATGCCCCAAAATACACGCATCAAGTTCCAGAAATAGAATATAGAAAATAGAATATACAACCCGTGATAAAATAAGCTACCAACGTAAAGGGCCTTCAACAAACACCATTTGATAACTCATTTAACCGTTAAAATCAACTTTGTGCCGTGCGACGCCTTGCCGAGCAGGGTAAAGTTTTTCCTAGAGTATATACACGTATATAGAAACCAAGAAGCCCAAATGTTTAATCTGTTAGCGAAACGTGATACTTCATGCACGTGCGAGGCATAAACTTTCTTATCAAACGATGCATGCCTACCGTCATCCGCAGATAAAGTTGATGACTTGTTTAACTAACTTTTCAATGTTTCAAGTGTCTCTTCCTAGGCGTTTACAGTTGTTGTTGAAGGCAAAATTTGTCCAGGGCGTCATTTATAACAGCGGCCCTTGCATGTTGTTTTGACTTTAACTCCAATCATCTTCATCTATCTGTTGCTGTTGTGGTTGAAGACCTCAGCTTGTCAGAAACGAATTCTGCTCTGTATTTTGCAGTGTAGAACTCGGCACTACTGCGACTATATTGGCACTTCAGACACCGAGGACCTCAGACTCTTATTCTGGGACTTTCCTTTGTTTTCCTCGGATTTTATCCATGCCCTTGGTCTTTTCTAGACATACATTTTATGAAGTGTGTTTAACCGTCATCTGTTTATGGTTTTAACAAAATAACTACAAAGTCGGACATCTTAAGAAAACATCTGACTTTGACAGTCATGACCAAATATAGATTCCTTGTCATACCTTTCGTCAAGGGTTAACTAGACGCCTTGAGAAAGTAAATCCATTTATATTGAATCATGTGGTAAACTTACGGTTTATTCCAGTTGTCATTTACAATGATTCAATATAGTTCATTATTGAATTATAAGTTTCAAACCCTGTTCCCAAATGCATACAGTTAGCATTTACGGAACCGTGTTTAGGGTAATGTCAAGACTGTGAAAGGACGCCATGTTTCTTCTGAGCTTGCCAAGAGTAAATCTAAAGCACATGTGCTGGTCCGCTGTTCCTTCACATCTTGTTTGGCGATTTACGAAGCATGAGAAAGATTTTTTTGAGAGATATCACATCAACCGTGAACAGAAAGCCTTGTCCCAGTTCACATTGTGAACCTGGTCACCTAGATATCTCGCCTGTCGTTGATGCTGAATAAATACGCTCTGTCAAAGATAATCTTTTCAATTGTAGCAAGTCTAGAGTGCCAAGTATGTTTCTAATCTGAAGATATTTCAGTCTAAGTAAACCTAGCCTCACTATTATCCGTTACACTGCTATACAGAGTCTAGAAAGGCTTGGTTGAGAGTCGCGTCAGCCCACGTGACCAAATTGACCAATCAGAACTGATCTTACCAAGGCACAATAGTCTGCCTTCGCAGGTATAACGTTGGAGGGTCATAGGTCGCAGAAAGGTCGGCTGACGCGACCTTCAACCAGACCTTTCTAGACTCAGTATAGCAGTGTAACGGATAATAGTGAGGCTAGGTTTACTTAGACTGAAGATATTTCTGATTCACTTTTGATATTATTTTCCAACGACACTTTACATTTTATTTTAGTTTTCTTAAAAACGATGTGTATTTGAATGAACTTGAATGACTTTCCTTGTTGAAGAGAGCTTGATGAACGCTTGTACTAAATAAAGTATTATATTACTGTGTCAGATGTATTGCTTGATATAGAACCAGTAGCCATATTTAATGCCGATTGTGTTAGTCTTAAAAATCATCAACGAACAATGTCGTGTTAATGTAAAATCTATGTTAACTATGTGGCCAGTTGTCTGTACTGCTACCCTGCCCTCATTGTCCGTTACCAAATGATGACGATGGCCACCCAAACAGTTGCCCTTGCTTGACCATTAGTTCTCATGATTGCCTTCATGGTTAGCGACTTTTTATCCTCTAAGCAGTCTACACTTTACCGTTTTTGTTTGCTT